>LPNX011019813.1:1192659-1289813 GCA_001517045.1 Pseudotsuga menziesii
TTTTGTAAAACATTGATTTCGCACAATTTGGCGCATTAGATCGCTGCCTCTTTTCTCATTTTCAGCCCCTAAAAATTCTCTGAAAACAGCTCAAAATTTCACTGAGAAACAGTTGAAATCGGCTCCTGGAACCATTGTTCCTTCCGCCGTATCGGCTCTCCAACCAATCTCCCAGCCGCAACGTCGGCTCCCACTTCGATCTCCCAGCCACAACGTCAGCTTCTTTCCCATTCCTTCTTCCGCCGAATCGGCTCCCGGACCATTCTGTCCTCCGCTGAATCGGCTCCCTGGAAACTCTCAGCCTTTCGCAACTGCGGCTCCCCGAATGTTCCAGCCCTTCTGCAACTGCGGCTAACTTCACATCGGATGCTGAACTGCTTTCCATCCACAACGTCGGCTCTTCGGAAGTTCTTCCCATCCGCAACGGCGGCCCCTTGGAAGCTTCAATCCTTCCGACGTATCGGCTCTCCAACCAATCTCCCTTCCGCCGTATCGGCTCTCCAGGAGTTCCAAACCGTCCGCTCTTTCTTGGACGAACTTTCCACATCGGGCGTCGGCTGAATCTCGAAACATCGGGCGTCGGACCATTCTCTCTTCCGATCGTTTCGACACTTAGCCAAATTTTCGATCTCCCTTTGGCGTCGGCGATCGGACGACTCTTGGATCGGACACGGGATTGCTCCGCCACCCGCAACGGCGGACGTTTTACTTTTCCAAGTCTTCCACAACGGCGGAAGTTCACTTCCTTCAATGGCCCGACCGTTCCATACTTAGCCGGATTTTCAAAAATTTTCTGCGGCGTCGGTGATCGGACGGATCTTCAAACTCTCCGCGGCGTCGGCGATCGGGCGGATCTCGAATCGGACGCGAGATCACTCCGCCACCCGCAACGTCGGAGGTTAACTCTGTGAACTCGTCCGCAACAGTAGGATGGGAGACTTCAGCCATTCGCCCGCAACGACGAATAGAAACTTCTCCAGCTCACCCGCAACGGTGGAATTCCACTTCCTCCTGTGGTCCGACTGCTCACACTTAGGCGATTTTTCTGAATTCGTTGCTGCTCTGCTGAACAGAGAAGGTAATTCTACCTTCTGTCACTGCGCCTTCTTGGCCCATAGAGGCCCATTGCTGCAACCTAGAGCTCTGATACCATTTTGTCACGTCCCCGTCCCTCAACCGGCGAAGAGGACGCGACCAACACATCAACACAACCGGGAAAAATGCCCCATGAACATAAATAGAAATCAAACGCTGGAATTAAGCATACACAGATGCATTTATCTTCATTCATACAGCGGAAGCACACATACTCATAAACCAGCATTCAACAAGTTCATTATAGTTCATTTAACATCAATATAAATTACAGAGATGCAGTAAACAGCAATACTTATCTGTTAATGAAGAATCCACCCGCAACCAGCTACGTCGCTGCAACGTTCCACCCAACCATAGGCCAGCTTGCTCATCTATCTCTCAGCAACACTTCCACCCCCGAGATGGGCATGATTCCTTCGGACTAAGGGTCAATTGCAGGCTTACACATAGCCAAGGGGACACATAACAGCCAAACCAACACTGCTGGGTTTTACAGGCTTTCCACAGACAAGCCAAGCCAGCACAGTCCAAAGTTCAACCACTGCATACCAGCAGCCAAACAATCCCTTCACAACTCTGTGAAGAAGTCATAACAACCAGTGACAGTCCCCAAACAAAAGGTGAGGCACCACTCCAGCCTACAAGGCAACCCAGAGTGGGTTTTGGCCCTAATCGTGGCCAAAACAACTCAGCTGCAACCCAAACCAGGGTACCTCAGCAGCCACGACTCCCAATGGATGATGGAAACAATCCCCTGTCCACAATACGAAAAACTCAGCCAGCAGCCATGGGAAATTCAGACGCAGACCACAGCAGGAAAAATGGCTCACTACGAATTGGGCACTACGGCCAACCAAAAAACGTGGAGAAGACAAAAACGGGAAGCAATCCCTCTTCGTGAGAATGCACAGCAATGGAGAGGACGCGAATTTGCAGTCAGCGGGTGCTCAGCCACTCGTGGAGAGGAACAAAATGCCTGCGTGAGACCAAATTCGTCCAAAACCTGTGCGTGAGGAACCAACAGACCCGAAATCATGGTGAGTGTGTAAAACCGACCAGGGAAGAGTGCGTGAGGGAGATGAATGGGAAGACGTGGGTTGAGTGTGGATGTGGGTATGGAGCTGACAGCCCTGCCACCCCACTTCCAAAGGCAATAACTTCCCTCAACCACTCAGCCATATCTCCTCAACCACCAGCTCTGAAGCATTAAAGAGGTTGACAAGGTTGGGTGAGACAAAAAGGTGGCAAATCAACAAGGTAATAAAACATGGGTTTTTCCCCCATAACCAAGGTTTGACATCCCCCACCCCTTATCCTTCGGAACCATGCCCTTTTCATTCAACGTTGCACTGCCGTAGCTGGTTGTGGTTTATTTTAATTGATGTGCGGGTTTACATGATGCCGAATTATAATGTGCCGGATAGCACGACATACCATCGGCAATTACCTCTATTTCCGAAACATACACAACAAAATCGATGGTGGGGCCTTTTCCTTTAGCTCCTCACCATGATTATTTACATTATATACATCATGCAAACGGGGTCGAAACCCGGGGATGTGACATTCACATTGTCCTTTTTGTTTTTCTCTTTACTAACCAACACATGCACACAACAATCCACCTTATAGAAAGGATGAATAGGTTGATTAATTTGTTTTGATTTTATCTTAGAATAAAGTAATAATTTCATACCCAATTCATTGCCATGAAGTATGCTCTCGCCACCAACCAAAGGTTTTTTCGATTATTGGTGGATGATAAAAAAGTGACACATAGTTTGCGGTTTCAATTTGTCATTAGTTTAATTGATTTTAAAAACTCTTTGATTTATTTAATTGGAATAAACATTTTGTCGTAAAACTCGTGTATGCTCTTTCCCTCTACGAGCTTTGCTTCGTCGTTGGGGAATCAAAAGCGATTGGCGACATTTTCTAATTTATACACATTAATTTAACAATCCATTAATAAAAACAACTCTCAAGAAAATTACAAAAAATTTGCCTAATGACATTTGAAAATTGTGGGAAAATTATTCAAAGGAAGCGAGAACCATTGAATAGTGACCTCGGGATACCGTCATGCTACACTCTTTTGGTGTAGTGTTGGACACCTCTTAGAGACTTCAATTCAGCCCACATTTCTGAGTGAAGAACCATCTTCGTCATATTCCAGACACATTCTTAGTACTTTATAGTATATCGAGAATCACCTTCCCATAACTCAACTCATATTTCAATAGTTAAAACTAACCAAGACACATTGCAAAACATTTCATTTTTTAGTAGCATCATTTCTTTATTTTGGCTCCATTGGCATTGATCTAATTTTGCAACATTTTATTGCCGTTTATCATTTTTTTTATTGTTGCTAATCTTTGTGTGTTGATATATGCTGGTGAAATATATATTTATATTTGCAACAATCTTGTCTCAATATTTTACTTCAAAAACTCCTAAAAGACTTATTTCGATCATTAACGACTAAAACATAAGAACCTTAGTTAAACTCTTTCTTAGGGACCACCCCCCTTGGATTTGTTAGGAGTTTTTCCTAAACGAAGGAGTTAAGATCAAGTGACAGTACTTGAATCGAGACTTTCCACAAAGGACGCACCTAACAACTTGAATATTTTTGGTATGCTTAACCCCCAGGTGCGTGGAAGGTGACAACAAGTACTATCCAGGAATCTAAGTCTCCTTCCTAGAGAAATATGAGTTGAAGTTGATGGGAAGAGACAAATGAGAAGGAAGGAATTTATGAATCCTCCATCATCTCACACAAGAAAACTAGGATACTGGATTGGTATGAAATAGGACAGAGTGCATATCAATGTCAGAGATGGAAGACATGAAAATTCAAGGAAAATTGTAGAATGGGTGACACAAGTGATATCCTTGAACATTGAGAACAACACTAGAGTGATTGGGGAATATTTGGACATAAATGGACTAACAAAATTTGCAATATAAGAGATATTTATATATTCTCCATATAGTTGGAAGAGTAACTAATCAGAGGAGTAAAAAATCTGAGATTAGGTTTATCCGAAAGCCAAAACTAGAACCCGTAAACAACTGAAAAGAGATGCTTTGCTCAAGGAATATTCGGACTTGCTGCCGTATTTTCAGCAAATAACCGATATATTTCCCTTCCCTTTCTCTTTTTAAATACCTTTCTTGTAGAAAGTTTAACGAGTCTAAGAAAGTAAAATTGAGACCTTCTTCGGTTTTGAGCAAGCTCGAGAAAGAGAGACAAGAATGCTTAATAACGCACTTATCCATGGATTTTATGAGCCCAAATTAGTAAATTCTCATTGATGTTTTCATGTTTTGAGATTATGAAAAATTCCAAAGAAGACTCTAGGGGGTTCTTTTTCATAAATTTAGTCTCCCAGGTCCGTAAAAGTATAAAACAATACAGAGCAGAACTTAGATCATGAGAACTAAATTATTTAGTTTTTGTAGTTAGTTTGCTAGGTTCAAAAAATGGGTAAACTATCACCATACAGGGACTCCTCTGATAGAAAACATAAAGATTAAAGGGTTTAACAAGTGTGAAGGAAAAAGTGTTGTTGCATTGATTTGCAAGTATGGAGAAACAAACAGTAAACTCGATGTTATTTTACTAAGGGTTTAATGAGCCCGATGACAACATTAAAAGATATCGAAATATTTTTAATGTTTACACCAGATCTCAAAAAAGAAAAAGTGATCTCAAAAAGGTTCCTTTTCCGTATATTTAGTCCCGAAAAAGAGATAAACCAAAACCATGAAGAACTCTTCTAGTCACAGTGAACTAGATTATTCATTTTTCGTAAGTAATCCACATGGTTTGGAAAAGGGTTAAATTTATACCTATATGGATGTTCACACAAGTCCTTTAACTAGTTTGAAGTGACTAAACTAACTCAACAATCTTGTCAATTTTAAGGAGTCAAGCAAGATATTAAAGACAAATCCATATGACGGGAGATTTATATGAGGGTGGTCAATAATTAAGAAGGAAGAATATGTGGTTCTTCATTTCAAATCACTAACAACGATCCCAATCCTAACAACTTGTAGCATGGGAACTGAAAAGGAAAAATAAACTAACTAGGGTGTCCCATGTGGGGGTAAGCACTATCCATGGAAGATCAATGATGATACAAGTGAAAAACAAGGGTTAAAGTCGCATTCCATGTTGAAAAGGGTCCTATGACGTAAAATGTGGTAAGGTATCAATGAACAGTGCATAATGATAGTGACCTAACCTATATTCCAAGGTATAATAAACATTTTCTCCCAATGTTAAAGTCGACAAAAACTTATAGGACCACCTTTGTTGCGCTTAACCTAGTCAAAATACCTTCACTATTAGTCATCATAGAGAAGTATGATATAAAAATACATTAGACTATATAAAAAGTAGGTAATTTTTTACCACAAATAGTCAATAGTGAGAAAACTAAGTCATTTGCAATTTTTACCATAGTGGAGAGCGAAAGAGCCCTAGATATTCAACCGTCTATTGCGATCAAACTGGTGGATCAATTTCAAATCCACAAGTTGCAAGTAAGTATTCTCTCCTTGCATGCTTCAATTTGCATACCATTATTTTGATTTTTAGTAGAGTTTTGAGATTTTTAAACATCATTTAAATTTGGAAAGGAGTACACGTAGGTGGAATACCTCTGCACTAGCGTGTATGGAAAAAACATGCTAGTGTAGCATTTTCCACCTATGTGTGGCATGCTACATTCAAAAAAATGCATACGCATGTCACACAGTTTATTTTTTTAAACCCGATGCTCATGGAAAATATGTTTCTTTTACAGATATGGTGATTGTTTGGAGAGAGAGGGAACATGAGGATCTGGATAGGAATTCTATGTGAGATCCTTTGACCCTAAATTCTTTGCGGTGGTGTGGTTTGTTAAAATTCTTGCGAACTTCAAATATGAGAGCTAAACCGAGGATTCTTGAAACATTGGTACAATGCTGGGATCCTTATTAGGGGGTTTTCAACCTCCAAGGAGAGACATTAGCTATCATAGTTAACAATATATATTCCATTATGGGATTGTCACATCATGGAGTAGTGGTGAACCTTAAAGGTTCATTCCATGGGGTTGGTGCCCTTTCAGTGAAAGACTACATTAACACATACTGCATGCCAAGGGCTCAAAAATTTGGGAGCCAAATTTCAATTGGGAAAATTGAGAGATATCCATTGAAAGTAATCATCACCATTGTAACTCGAGTAGAAGGGGTAGTATCCCTACACCTATCCACTTGAAACTACATGCATGTAGGAGTTGAATGTCTTCGAAATGTAGTATTCGATTGGTGCACCGACTTGTTTGTGAATATGAAACACCAAATTACCGAGTGTAAAACAAGTAAGAACAATAAATTTGGGTATGGAAGCATTTTGACTTCATTCTTGTTCGAGAGGGTTCCATGTTTGATCCCAAGAGTGCCTTTACCACTTTCCCACCCTCGCGATCCAAGGATGGTTCGATGGAGTGAAGTGTTCATGAGACAAGGAGGTGGTGACACTAGAACCATTTTTTATGATGACTTCCATGCTTGTTGGATACCACATGTGCCATCTATTGAGTAGTTCTATTATTCATGCTTGGACTTCTAAGGTGATCCAAAACTCATGCTTCCCCCAGGAGCAGACCGGGGAGAGATAAGTATGTATTTTATTTTGTGATACTATATTTTTATGTATTTTGTTTGTAAATATAAACATGTATTTTTGGTGAGTCTAAGTGTAGTCAAAATTTTTGATGCATATGTAGGACTAGTGCAGTTGGTTGGCCATCTGAGGGTGTTTGTGCGTCCAACCAAGGATAGTGAAGCAAACACCATGCTCATGACTATTGAGGGAAAGATGAGCAACTTGACACATGATATTCCTCCTTTGCAGATCGATAGGATTCCTATAGAGATGCATGAGCATGCAATGGGAGTTCCCACTAAAGTAGGTTGCTTTCTAATGAAGCTAGATGTGTCTTATGTTATAGGGAGGTTGTAGCTAAGGCACTTGAGGCTCTAGCATCTCCATAGGGATATCTACATTATATAGGGATGTGGGCCCAATTTTGTATATTTTGACATATATTATTGATCGTACATGGAAACTCAGACTCATTTTTTGTACTTGGACTTATTTATATATACATGTATCAGTTATATTTACACGTGTTTTTTAATGTGTATATGATTATTATGGTGCATGATACAAATTCCAATCCATAATATAATTTGCATAAGCACTAGTTATATTATTTTGATTTCTTGAAATATTTTTATATGTGATAAAGTCAAAATATCTTTCAAGTAACCTTATTTTAAAAAACTGACGTAGAAAATAAAGATATATAACTCGATACTCACAATTAAGCTGAGATACGACTAAGTGGGAATTGATTCTAACCTCAATGCATGAAATTCCATGTAAAAAAGCATCTCTGAGCAGCTCAATGACAACACTATACTTAGCCATGTTATTGGTAGTAGGGCCCAGGAAAGCACCTCTTGACGAAACTTGTTGACATGTAGGTGAGTATATCACCCAAGGGGATGAAGAGAGATTATGAGTATGATGACTAGCGCCATCAACAAATCCTATAAACAAATAAGTTGAAATATGAAACACAACCAAAACTACATAATAAACATGAAAAAAGAAAAAACCTCTACAATATCGTACGATTATATACAAAAATATAATATGACCTAAGCATAATGCTTTTTCAAGTAGAGCTCGTTTCTAGCCTCTAGTATCTTTCCCCATCATAATCAACTAACTCATAATCACATTTCTTCAAAACCTTGGATACTATGAAAGGTCCGATCCACATATATTTAAAATTGCATGCCGCTAAAGGTTCTTTGTCTTAGTCATAAACTAAAACAAGGTCTCCTTAAAAAAAGACTCTAGGTTGGAAAAAAAATTCATATTGATGCTTAGCTATTCTCTTATGCGCTTAGTTTGCAGTAAGCGCGTCTCGACGATGTTCATTAAGATTTTCTAAATGGAGCAAACATTCTTCCAAGGAAGAAGTATCGGGTAAGAGTTGTAAGACTAACTTTAATCATGAAATTTCGCATTCAGTTGGTGTGATTGGTTCCACCTCGTGAATGAGATGGAAAGTATAAAATATGGTAGCAGTCTTTATGGTTGATTGGTATGGCCAAAGATATGGATATAGCATGATGTTCCAATTTGACCTTCTAGAATTAATCGTATGCTGCAAAATGGTTTTCAAAGTCTTGTTCATAGCTTCTACTTGTCCATTGGCCTGCGGGTAGTAAGAAGATGAATGCTGCTGTTTAAACCCAAGCATAGTGGCCAATTCAGTCATCATGTTATTTTGAAAGTGACTACCATGGTTAGTGACCATCTCCTTTTGGATACCAAATCAAGAAATGATTTGGTTGAATACATAATATGTTGTTGTTTCACCATTTTCCTTCATAGTAGGCATCGCCTATGCCCACTTAGTAAAGTAATCAACAACGATAATGATATACCTATGCCACCCGATATAAGTTGGTTTACATTTCATAAAGTAAACTCCCCACTTAGTGAAGGATCCTATGGCGATGACGGGATGAAAAGGAACTAGGCGTGCTCACCTATTTTTGGTAAAGAGATGACATGGATGACAATGCTTGATAGCTTCCACACAATATTTGAATATTGTGAGACAAAAATAGCCAGCATGTAATATATTCTGAGATGTTGCTAACCCAGAAAAATGACCCCCACATGCTCCACTATGGGCATCATTCAGGACAGAATCAACCTCTTAATGAGTTGAACAACTATGCATGATGGAATATACCCCTCTTCTATAAATAGTATAAGCAATGATGAGATAATTCTTAGCATTAAGTTTAAGTCGTCATTGATATTATTGTGAAAAGGTTGTAGGACAATTCAAAGTCTGGGGATAAAATGAGATATATCCATACCATGGATCAGAGGTAGATATTAAGAAAACGTATTCATCCGAGAATGAATCATCCTCCACATTAGAATCATCGTCACTAGGGAAATTTGAGATGATTTCAATGAACACCAAAGACTTTTTTGACTTGGCAGACTGAAATGTAAGGTCAAACTCTTGGAGTATGAAAATACACTTATCAAATTTTCCCCTGATTATATGTTGGGTTAAAACATATTGAAATGGATTAACGTTTGCAACAACAATGGTTTTTCATAGAGAATTATAGTGACGAATCCTCTGAACAACATAAACAACAAGAAGAACTAACTTCTCTACATGAGAATATCTGCATTTCAAGTCATGTTGTCACATATATAGTAGCTGGGATACCTTTGTACCTGAGCAGTACTGATCAATTCTTTAAGCCAACCCTTTACTATGATATCAACAGATGATGAGCCATATTTGATGATCTCCCACTTTCAGTAGATGCAGAGTATCCATATTAACCAGTTCTATGCCATGACTGAGCCTCATGGCTTGAGATTCGGTGACTGAGTTAGCCATTTTTCTTTCAGCACCCAGAGCAGATATTGTTATATTTCCCATGATGTGTAGCAGCAACAAATGTTCTAGTGATCTTCACATGTTTTCAAATCCAATATAGGTATATGACCTAGGTGATATTATGGTTTGTGATTATGGATTTTGATATTGCTCTGTTACCTATTTTAGCAGTGAGACTCAGTGGATATGGATTATATGTTGGCAATATTTTATCTTGGTTTACTTGAAATCTAAAGTATAAATGATCCAGTGATTTTGACCAGGAAATTCCTTTGTATACTCATTGAACTTGTCCTAATCCTAGTATGGATTTATTTTTTTCCCCTTAGGGACATATCTTTCTAGTTTTGGCATCACCTCCATCGTCTCCACCCATCCGTTGCATTCACATTTTCATTGACTATCCTGACTTGTAATTTAACTAGTGACATCTGGGATTTCCCCCACCTTCACCTCTATGCTAGAATAGGTCTCCATGTATAAAAATTTGTCTCATTGTTGATTTAAGTGATTTTTGTCACATGGAATGTCTACCTCTAGGTCTTGAAAAAAAGTAGTCCTACCAAAGATAGTGTCTTTAGATACTAGGGAATCAAAGCTTAAAGTTATTCTAAATGGATTCTCTACCAACAAAATAAAAGTGTCTTTAGACACTACTGGAAATGAAAAATAAAACAATCCAGTGGTTGAGAGAGGAGCACTCATCCATTGTATGGTTTAAGGTTCATGTATCGCCACAGGGTATTGCGGAGGCAAACCCAATAAGGCTAATCCTTAGTCATTTTTTGGAAGCCCAGAAGGATTTCCAAGGAACCTGCTCTTAGAGGATGGAAAGTTATAAATGAAAAATAAATTTGATTGCTAGAGGATGAACACTCACTCTTAGTATATTGTATGGCTCATCTTCCCCCACAGGGAAGTAGGGAGAGTCTGGCCAAAGAAGGTCACGTCTTTGTCATTATCTGGAAGCCCAGAAGGATCAACGAGGAACCTTCCTTTAGAGGTCAACTAGTGAAACAAATGCTGAGCAATTTAAGTCTTAAAAAGGTTTCTTGTCTAGAGTCTAGTGGATTTTTCTAATCATTCCACCCATTTGTGAGACACCACTATGCCCTATTGTTCAACTAGTCCAACTTATGTGTTGTGTGGATCCCCTTGTCCTTTATCCAAAATTATTATAGTGTTGAGTTATCAGGTCATCCCTTGACCTTTCCTATTGTTTATGATCCCTCCACCCTTGACTAGCAAAAGGGATAAATCTATAAATGAGTATACATTAGAGGTTCTTGTCTTGAAGCAAGTAATCACTATGATTTGGATTATTATATTTGTATTGTGCTTATACTTGCCAACAAAATCTAATCATACTTGAGTGTCACTTCTAGAATATATAATCGGGCATGCATGACCATTATTACTTTGCAACATCAGATTTTAGGACTTAAGTCATCGGTTGATCAGTGTTGACTTGGTCAACCCAGTGTTGGCCAGGGCATGAGCATGAACCAGGATGATTTATAGACCGATGATGATGGATGATGATTATTTATGGTCTCCAGGTGTTCATTAGCCATATTCATGACTCAGATGGTGATTTGTTGTGATGGCTTGTACTATTTATGTGATTATCAACATTTTATAGGCTTTATTATTATTATTGTTTTGACATTGGATGGGGATTCTGATGTACATTTATTTTGGACTTATGGTGTATGAGTACTCATTCCTATATGATTTGGACATTTTGAGTCCATTGGTGCAGCTGGTTTTTAGTTTCAGGAAGGCACATGCCAGATATGGGTCTCTTAGACTTCTTGCAGCAGATTGGCCTGGGGAAAATGAAAATAAAACACAATGAGTAAAAAATTATGTTCTCCTAGGGCGCTAAATGGATTCTTGGGTTCCATCCAGTCATTTGTACCATACACCATGGTCCCATATCCATCCATGCAGTCATTCGACGTTATTTTTTGGTCTCCCGTGAGATATGGGTTATTTTATGTTCCCAAGGAAACATTTTAATAAAACAAATTGGCCAATGAGGAAATTGATTTGGGAAATTTAGGAAAAGGATTGGCATGGAATTGGTACAAGGTGCAATATTTGGGTCACCTTCATCAGTCAGCATCAGCTTCACTTCACTCTCGGTCCACACATCCTTGATTTATGCATTTTGAGGGAGATCCCCTAGTGATTTTTATCACTCCTTTATATTATTTTCCACCACACATTGTTATTGTGCCATAAGGCCAAGATAGTGAAGGATAAAATAACCTCCTAGCCCCACCATGTGCTACTTTGTGGTCATTAGTCATATTTTGTGTGGTGCACCCCTGATTGGGCATTTCTAGTGATGCGCCTCCTTATATTTTTTAGTTGATCCATGTGATACGTATCCGACTAATATTATCTGTAGATTAGGATGATATTATCTTATAATATTGACCCTTGATATTTTTTGGATCTAGGTATTATGTACTTGAGAGATGTATGTATTGAGATTCTCTCTCATTTGTAAAGGGACTTTCAACTCTCAAACTCTTGGATTAATAAAATATTTTCCATAAACTCTTGGAAGCTTTGTCGAATGTATTGTATGGAGATTGGAAATTATTTTTCTCTCTATAATTCTTGTGGATCTATGCATTTCTAAAACTTTTGTAGGTTTCCATCCATCTAGTGAAGGAAGTGTTTGGGTAACGGCGCTATTGTGACTGATCTCCATATCGTCCTCTGAAATATCCATTGGTTCAAGGAGTATCTTTATTCTGTTTTGCAACCATATTTATGTCCTTTGATTCATCTTTCTTTGTCATTTCATCCATTCTTCGGTAAATCGATTCTCATAGCAAATCTCTTTTACAGGAGGAGGGAGCGCTTGGCATCTAGGAGGAGGTAGAGATTTCACTTGGAGAGGCATAGAAAATGCTTGTAATTGATTGGAAAGGAAAGATAATATTCATACAAGGTTAGTAGCAAGTATTTCCAGGTATGTTTGCATATATTTTATTTTTCTGGGATTTGATATGATTGTCACAACCGAACCCTCTTTTCTTAAAACCCTAGTTTCGTAGATATGATAGATACGGTGATTTATTTATGACGGACATCAAAACCCACTTGGAGATTAATGAATAAACTCTAGATATAAATTTTCATAAAAATTAGAGTACTCCATTTTCCTTGGGATATAGCACTAGTCAATCTAGGTGGGGGAGCCCCTCTTGGGTGGGTGGACTTTTCATCAGATCTGTCAGATCAGTATGCTTGGAACCGCCTCAAAATCATAGATCCAACATTCAAGAACCCCTATCTAGTCATCTCATTCCCTGATATACTCTTTTGGGTCCACTTTATCCACTTATGCAAAAACCCTAGGTAGGTCCCTTTAGGGTTTCATTTCATTTGGCTAGATCTCCCTAAATCTACTTCCTTAACTCATTTGTGGTACAATATAATCCAAGTTAGGTTGTTTCCTATCTTTAATAAGCCTCCCCAACTTGGCCCTAATATCCATACCACTCCAATTTGACAGATATAGTCTTTACCACTCATTATCTATCCTTTCTTATATATTGTCAAACCCTAAAAGTGTCTTAAGTAGGTTCGCTAGCCTCTTAGGCTAGTAGGGTCTCCCCCTTGGTCATTCTACAGATTGATATAAAGTGATAAGATTCTATATGGTGTGACAAATACCCTTTATCCATAGTGGACGAGGCCCTTTTGGTGTCACCGGTTAGCTACCTCACCTCTACCGTCTCGGATGGATACCTTTAGCGAGCAGCTACAAGTTGGGTTATTACCTCTTTTGGCGTCGTTGCTGGGGAGGTAGAGGCTTGATTTTGGTGTCACTATTATATTTTGAATCACATCGCATCCGAATTAAGTTAACTGAATGAATTTTCCTTTTCCTAATTTCACATTCACTTGTTTCTGTTTCGTGTCATACTTCCCCAACGACATATCTTTTGGTGAGTTCATTTAGTATCTCACTTGATGACTCCACAAATAGAATCCTCTAAGGAGCGATCTCAGACCCATCCTTTTGGTCTCAGAATTCAACCTAATCCAGTAGAAGGAATCCCAATTACTTATAAAAGGAACCTTGGTCATAAATATCCAAAATCACAGTCCACATCTTTCTTTTGGAAAATTTCTAATTCTACCGTAGTCATTTTCCAAGATCTCATTCTACTATTCCTATAAATATTGACCCTTTATCTAATAAAGTATCTTATTCTATTCCAATCTCACAATCTATTCCAATGGCTCACAACCATGAATGTAAATCAACCCCGAGCCTTTGGCAATAAGGCCAAAGCTTCACCTTTTGACTTATCCCAAATAGATGGGTCACCCCATGACATGTTAGATAAGTATCTTGAAAGCATTCCTATTTTTTTTTGTAATTATGCAATCACCATCTAAAACCATATAGATGTCGTGTGGTCACACATGGAAGATTATGGTGCTGAGGAGGAGGATGTGTGCATGAGGGTCCTTCGATTTTATTTAGAAGGCGAGGCCCGCAGATGGTTTGATAAGTTGCCAGCTTTATCCATAGGAGGGTATGACACTTTTGTCACGGTTTTGAAGGATCAATGATCAAAAAATTTACATGAAATATTCCTTCTAAATCAACTCTTTGAAATCAGGAAGAAGGAAAATGAAACCGTTCAAGAATTTAACCTTAGGTTTGATAAGATTGTAGCAAGTGTACCTGACACTATCAAACCTAAATACCAAGCCCTCTTAATCCATTATCTAAACGCTTTTGATGGGTGGATTAGTTATCATCTGAAATAAAAGAACCCTACTGACCTTCAACATGCCCAAGACAATGCAAGAAAAATGGAGGCAAATGCTGCTTCTATGGGAAAGCAAAAAAAAATCGACTCCTATGGTCCTCCTCGTCCAAAACAGATTCAAGAGCTACGAAAACAAAAGAACCATCTAAGGAACTAGTTGATATGTTTGAAAAAATGCAAGAGATGGTCAATAATTTGGATCTAACCACAAGGGACCTAGCTAGGGGTAGGGAATCCGATAGGTATAGGAACCAATATGGGCCTAAACCTTATTGGAATCCCCATAAGAGACCCATGAATGATGACATAAGAAAGAACCCTCCGAATCAACCACCACTTGATCCCAACGCAATTAACTAGGCTAGAGAGCAAGAATAAGAGGACCATGACTATTATCCTCACGAAGAGAATGAAGAAGTAGATTCACCACATAAGATCAATTTTACAGATGACCTTGATGACACTTTTGGTAGAATCCTTATTGATATGGAGGATGATATTCAGGATGATGCCCCTAATATGGGATTTATTCCTCCCTTAGAGTAAATAAATGAAATCAACAAACCCATATTTTAAATTTATAAAAGGGAGAATGGTAGGGAAAGGACTTTGTCGTTCTTTGATCGAAAGTTGGAAGAAAAGGAGAACCAAGAGAAAGAGTTGGATATAATTCCTACTGAATATGATTTGAATATTAACATTGAAAAGGAATTGGATAATATCATGCAAAATATTCCCCTTGATGAATTGATTGAGATTCCATCAATAAAAGACCAAGTGATTGAATTCTTTGATGGTATTCCCATATTTTTCCAAAGTGACATTGTTGCTAAAACCCTTCCTAGTCCACCTTTGACTGTTGCATTGAGAGATAAAGAAGATCCTCTGATTGAGATTAGGGAAGCTCTTTATGAGAGGAGGAATGGAGGGCATGATCCTTTCTATTTAAATTTTCACATTGGTCAGCTCTTATTACACAACTATATGATTGACGCGGGATCCGTCATGAAGGTAATTCCCATAAGTATCATGGAGGCCATGGGGTTACAAATAACTATGCCTTATAACAATGTGTGTGGAATGTATTCGAGACATGCCCATGTTTTTGGATTGATCAATAACCTTCAAGCATATGTGTTTTCTTGTTCAGACATATCCACCCTCATGGATGTTGTAGTAGTTGATTTTCCCCTGGTTATGGGATTCTTCTTAGTCGAAGATGGTCAGTTGGATTAGGTGGGAAATTAAAAATGGATTTATCATATGCCACTATTCCTAATTCTGATGGAAATGGTGAGGATTTACCATGAACCTTTTTATGATGTTCATTTAGTGCGGTATGAAGATGGGGTTAAGAATTTGTATGGTTAGGAGGATTTTTTCCCTGATGGTGTGTTCATGGTTATGGAAGGAGGAAGTAATTTGTCGGGACTTCAAGATGAAACAGAGAGTATCTGGAGATATTTTCAAGAACTTGATTCATCAAAAGAGGAAAGGGACCACTAAAATATTATTCAAAGGTCTGATCATGATATGATGTTGTCCGCGGTCTTGCATGATTTGAGGGTTGCTGGTGGAATAGAAGGTTTTGATGTTTCTAGCCCCTTCCATGAGCCCACTGTAGGATTTGGAGGAACTGGCCCGCATATGATTATTCCTCATGAAGAGCTAGAACAAATATTGGAGTTTGTCAAAAGAAAAGGGGAAACACCAATATAATACCTTATACCCCATCCTGAACAAAGAACCTTTAGGACTCTAAGAGAGTTTACAGTTAATATGAAGGTCAATAAGGATAGGGCACAACAAGACCTTCCTCCAATTTATTGGCGGGAGAGGAATGGTGCACCCATTGACAAAGATATTTTACATCCTGATTACCCTCCTCCACCCCTATCAGATCCTTCCTCTAACCAATGAGCTTCGAATCATTTTCCTAAGATAAATAGTTTTCCTAACTTCCCTAGTTTCCTTTTGCCACAAGAGAATCCTCATTCTTAGAAGAAGGGCATCCCTTTTGACATGGAATCTTATTCAGTGCATAACCCCTCAGGATAAGGATCCAGTGCTCATTTTGAGGATATTTATTCCTCCTATCCCATCCACACGTCATTGGAAAACACTTTTAGAGACCTGATGACTGCAAATAAAACACGAAGTAACACCTTGCATTCGTATTCTAAAAGGGAAAGTAGTGTGACAAATATAGTCCCACAGATTCCATTAGGGAGAATTCCAATACTACCTGAGGAATATTTTGCTAAGAATGATCTTGTTCATTCCTTTCTACGCCATAGTATATAGAATCCTTATCCTCGATGGAACAGTGATGTGCATTTGGACACCGTGCAAGATATTCAGGTCGTATCATCCACGGTAAATCAAAGGCAGTTCAACCATGGTAATAAAGTGGTTTTGAGAAATGCGGATTATTTTTCGTATTTCTAGAGAGTATATTGAATTATGGGTTGGCCCATTCACAATAGAGCACGTAGTTGGAAATATTTATTATTTATCCTCTACGAATGGACATCTTTTCTGTATCCCTGTTCATGAGACTAGTCTACGGGAGTATATCTTTGATCTGACTTAGGAAGATTTTCATTTCTGTTTAGCTTAGAGTAGGAAACTGAATAAGCTCTTTTGAGCAGTAGGGTTGAGTCTTCAGTGTTGCATGGTCCTAATTCTTTGAGTCTTTATTTTCTGTCTAAGTATTCTAAATTCTTTGAGTCTTCCTGAAACTGTTTGACAGTTCTTAGATAGATGTTTTATTTCCAGAATTTACTTTTTGCATTTACTTTCAGTATTTCATTTTATGTCACATGTACTGTTGGGTAGTGTTGTTTCCATAATGCGCAGGAATAGGTGTAAATGAATATGGATCAATTGATCGGTGCATAGCTCATTGATGGATGAGTGTTGTTGCATACCATAGATGTCTGAGGTTCTCATATGTTCTATCTTTTAGAGAACTTGTCCCAGTTGGAGCCAGATGTTGTCACATATATAGTAGTTGGGATACCTTTGTACCTTAGAAGTATTGATCAGTTCTTTGGACCATCCTTTTACTATGAGATCAACAGATAATGATACATAGTTGATGATCTCCCACTTTCACCAGATCTAGAGTATCCATATTGACCTATTCTATTCCATGAATGAGCCTCATGACCCCAGATTCGATGACTGAGTTAGCCATTTTTCTTTTAGGACCCACAGAAGAAATTGTTATGTTGCCCATGATGTGTAGCAACAACAATTGTTCTAGTGATATTTAGATCTTTTCAGATCCAGTATGGGTATATGACCCAAGTGATATTGTGGTTTGTGCTTATGGATTTTGATGTTGCTCTGTTACCTATTTTAGCAGTGAGACTCAGTGGATATGGATTATATGTTGGAAATATTTTATCTTAGTTTACTTTAAATATAAAGTATAAATGATCTAGTGGTTTTGACCAGGAAATTCCTTTGTATACTCATTGACCTTGTCCTACTCCTAGTATGGATTTAGTGTTTTCCCCTGAGGGACATAGCTTTCTAGTTTTGGCATCACCTCCATTGTCTCCATCCATCTGTTTCCTTCCCATTTTCATTGACTATCTCGACTTGTAATTTGACTAGTGACTTATGGGATTCCCCCCACCTTCACCTCTATGTTGGAATATGTATCCATGTATAAAATAGTGTCTCGGTGTTGGTTTATGTGATTTTTGTCACAGGGAATGTCTACCTCTAGGTCTTGAAAACAAGTGGTCCTACCAAATAATGTGTCTTTAGATACTAGGGAATCATAGCATAAAGTTATTCTAAACGGATGCCCTTCCAGGAAAATAAACGTGTCTTTAGACACTACTGGAAATGAAAAATAAAACTAGCTAGTGGCCAAGGGATGAGAACTCATCCATTGTATGGTGTAAGGTTCATATATCCCCACAGGGTATCAGGGAGGAAATCCCAAGAAGGTTGATCCTTATTCATTCCCTGGAAGCTCAAAAGGATTTCCAGGGAACCTAATATTGGAGGTTGGAAAGTTATAAATGAAAAATAAATTTGATGGCTAGAGGATGAGCAATCATTCTTTGTATAACGTACAACTCATATGCCCCCACAGGGTGGTAGGGAGAGACTGGCCCAAGAAGGTCATGTATTGGTCATTATCTGGAATCCCATAAGTCTCACTAGGGCACCTGCCTTTAGAGTTCAACTAGTGAAACACATGCTGAGAAATTTGAGTTTTAAAAAGGTTGCTTGTCTAGAGTCCAGGGAAGTTTTCTTATCATTCCACCCATTTGTGAGACACTTCTATGCCCTATTATTCACCTAGTCCAACTTATGTGTTGTGTGGATCCCCTTGTCCTTTATCCCATATGCTTACAGTGTTGAGTTATCAGGTCATTCATTGGCCTTTCCTGTTGCTTATGATTCGTCCACCCTTGACTAGCAAAAGGGATAAATCTATAAATGAGTATACATTGGATGTTATTGTCTTGAAGAAACTGATCATTGTGATTTGGATTATTATATACGTATTGTGCATATACTTGCCAACAAAATCTAAACATACTTGAGTGTCACTTCTAGCATAGATAATTGAGCATGCATGATTATTAGTACTTTGCAACATCATAGTTTAGCACTTGGGTCATTAGTTGATCAGTGTTGACTTGGTCAACCCAATGTTGGTCAAGCCATGAGCAGGACCCGGTATGAGTTATAGACCGATGATGATGGATGATGATTATTTATGGTCGACATGTGTTCATTAGTAATATTCATGACTTAGATGGTGATTTGTTGTGATGGCTTGTATTATTTATGTGATTATCAAAATTTACAATATTTATTATTATGAGTCCATTGGTGCAGTTGCTTTTTAGTTTCAGGTAGGCACAAGACAGATATGGGTCTCTTAGTCTTCTTGCAGTAGATTTTCCTGGGGAAAATGAAAATAAAACACAATGAGGAAAAAATAAAGTTCTCCTAGGGAGATAAAGGGATTCTTTGGGTGCATCCAGTTGTTTTCACCATACTACCATGGTCCCATATCCATTTGTGCAGTCATTTGACGTTATTTTTTTGTCCTCAGTGAGATATGAGATGTTTTATGTTCCTAAGGCAACATTTTAATAATAAAAATTGGCTAATGAGGAAATTGATTTGGGTAATTGAGGAAAAGAATTTACATGGAATTGGTTCAAGGTGCAATTTTTAGGTCACCTTCATCATTCTAAATCAGCTTCACTTCACTTCGGGTCCACACATCCATGATTTATGCATTTTGAGGGTATTTTGATGTATTTTGAGGGAGATCTCCTAGCTTTTTTTTATCACTCCTTTATATTATTTGCCACCACACATTGTTATTATACCATGGGGCCAATATAGTGAAGGATAACATAACCTCATAGCCCCACCATGTGCTACTTTGTGGTCATTAGTCATATTTTGTGTGGTGTGCCCCTCATTAGGCATTTCTAGTGATGCGCCCCCTTATATTTTTGAGTTGATCCATGTGATATGTATCCGGATAACCTTAGCCATAGATTAGGATGATCTTATATTATAATATTGACCCTTGATATTTTTTGGATCTGGGTATTATGTACTTGAGAGATTTATATATTGAGATGCTCTCTCATTTGTAAAGGTACTTTGGATCTCAAACTCCTGGATCAATAAAATATTTTGCAAAAACTCTTAGAATATTTGTCGAATGTCTTGTATAGAGATTGGAAAGTCTTGTTCTCCATAGAGTTCTTGCGAATCTTTGCATTTATAACACTTTTGCAGGTTTCCATCCATCTGGTGAAGGAAGCGTTGGGGTAGGGGCGCTATTGTGACTGAGCTCCATATCGTCCTTTCAAATCGCCATTGGTTCAGGGAGTATATTTATTGTTTCTTACAACCATCTTGATGTTATTTGATTCATCTTTCTTTGTCATTTCGTCCATTCTTCGGTAAATCGATTCTCATAGCATATCTATTTTGCAGGAGGAGGGAGTGCTTGGCATCTGGGAGGAGCTAGCGCTTTCACTTGGAGAGACATAGAAAATGCTTGTAATTGATCGGAAAGGAAGATAATCATCATACAAGGTTAGTAGCAAGTATTTCTAGGTACGTTTGCATATATTTTATTTTTCTGGGATTTGATCTGATTGTCACAATCAAACCCTCTTTTCTTAAAACCCTAGTTTCGTAGATCTGATAGATCCGATGAGTTTTTTATGACGTCCATCAAAAACCACTTGGAGATTAATGAATAAACCCTATATCTCAAGTTTCATAAAAATTAGACTCCATTTTCCCTGGTATCTAGCACTAGTCACTCTAGGTGGGGGCACCCCTCTTGGGTGGGTGGCCATTACTTCATATATGTCATATGTGTATGCTTGGACCCACCTCAAAATCATAGATCCAACCTTCAACCACACGGATCTAGTCATCTCGTTCCCTTATCTACTCTTTTGGTTCCACTTTATCCACTTATGAAAAAACCCTAGGTGGGTCCCTTTTAGGGTTTCATTTCATTTGGATAGATCTACCTAGTTCTACTTCCTTAACTAATTTGTGGTACAATCTCATCCAGGTTGGGTTATTTCCTATCTTGACTAAGCCTCACCAACTTGGCCCTAAGCTCCATACCACTCCAATTTGATATATCTAGTCTTACCCAATCATTATATCTCCTTTCTTATACATTGTCAAACCCTAGGAGTGTCTTGAGTAGGTTCGCTAGCCTCTTAGGATAGTAGGGTCTCCCCATTGGTCATTCTATGGATTGATCTAAAGTGACAAGAACTATCCCGGTGTGACAACTACCCTTTATCCATAGTGGACGAGGCCCTTGCGGTGTCACTGTTTAGCTACCTCACCTCTACCATCCCAAATGGGATACCTTTAGTGGGTGGATACACTTTGTGTGATAACATGTCCTACTAAGGCATGACTCAAATAGTAGATGACATGCTCCTAGATTTTATCATCCCCTTAAACTAATACTATGTCGACCATGGAATCAGACACAACCATATATAAAATAAAGTCTTTAGTATAATCTGGCAGGCTCAATAAAGGGGTTGATAATACTGATTTTTTCAAAGCCTCGAACAAGTTATGAGAAGCCTCATCCCATAAAAATGGGGTTTCTTGCTTGAGTAAGTGCATGGAACCTTTCATTATCTTATCATATTTAACTATAAAGCGTCTGATAAATTTAAACTTTCCCTTTAGACTTTGGAGTTTACAGATAGTGCGGGGAGGAGGAAGATTTAAAATGGCCTCAACTTTCAATCGATTGACCATTATTCCCTTGCTGGACACTATAAATCGTAGCAATCATCCAGATTCGACCCATAATACATATATGAGGATTAAAATGAATCATGTAATCTCTACATCGTACAAACACTAGTCACAAATGGTTTGGATGATCCCGTCTCTTTCGATATTGTGCAGGGAGATCATCGAGGTAAGGTTCAACTATGTGTTTGATATTGTGGAAGGCGAAGTTTATAGCTCGCTGGAATTGGATATATCATTATTTAGACCAAAATACATCTTCCTATAAGCAAAGGTACCCTAGGGACAAATGAAAGAATTTTTAAGTTGGTATTCGAGTTTAATTTGGATTTGATTATATCTTGAAAATCCATCCATAAAAGATAATACCTCATTTCCCACATAGCGTCTATTATCTGGTTAATAAATGGTGTGGGGTAGTTATCTTTAGGGAAAATAATTATTCAAATCCCATAAGTCTGTACAAAAATGAAATACACCTTACCTTTCATCAACCATAACTAGATTAGAAACCCATTCCGTCATCGTGATAGGATAGATGAAACCGACCTTAAGGGTTTTTCTACTTCATCCTTTACAGCTACTGATTTCCTTGGATTAACTAGATGAATATTTTGTTAAACAATTTTAACATTAGGGTATGTTTTAATCTCGTGATCAAAAATGGAAGGGGAAATTCCTATCATCTCCTCATAGGACTAGGAAAATACGTCGTGGAATCCCTTGAATAGATCGTTATAAATGCAAACTTTCTTGGGAGAACAATTCGCATGGATGAAGATATTTTCCATGACATTAAGGTTTGTAGATATGTTTATTGGCATCGTTTTCGATCTGCTAGCCATCTTTTCTTTATAAAAATCCCCCTCTTTCTCTAAAGGGTTAATGGGATGATCAACATTTCCGCAGAGTATCGCATGGAACTCTTCATTTTCTATCCTACCTAGATCTAAAATAAAGTAGGATCTATGATGCATATCCTCCTAGGGTTTCTTAATGCCTACCATCACTTCTAGAATGGATTCATTAGAAGAAAAAATTATGTCTAAGTAGTCATAAGAATGAGCAAACTCTTTATCCCATGCAGGTGTATAATCAACATCCAACTCCTGAGAGACTGAAGGAGTAGAGATGGAATATGTGGTTGTTTCTAGAGCGGTTTGATAAGAATGTTTTGTCACGGATAAGGGAATCAAATGTTCAACATTAGTTGGTAAGATACAATGATCAATTCGATTAGAAATTAGAAACAACTCCCCAGCTATTGAATCAATATTTATCATGCTAGTTGACCCAATGTAGTTAATGGGAGAAGGAAAATCAAGAGTTACCATAAGATATGAATAGATTCGTACTCCCTAGTTCTCACTAGCTGGGTGTGCTTGATTAACCATAGGAACGATTGATTATGAAGGGGTTGTGGTACTTTTATGGGTGAAACATAATTGATCAATAGTGACAACCTTTCCTTCATGAGGAAATACTAACACCTAAAAAATGGACGACAAGATGGATTGCATAGCATAAGTCCTTGATTACTGTGACCTCTATGAAGGAAGTAAATTTCCTCCCCAAATTAATTGACCATGCTAATGAAATTAAACATTGAACAGAGTGATTGTGTGTGAAATGCGACAGTTTTATAGAACATCCTAAGTTTAAGTAATTGAGCCTGTGGTATGTAAAATATGTTAGTTTTTCTAATCTAATTAACTTGATTAGGATCTTTATCTGAAAGAGAAACAAGCACAACAAGATACACAACACACAAATATTTTCATCGGGGAAATCATAAAGGTCAAAACCCTGCAAAATTACTTAGAATAGTTTTGTCACTAAGACAATATCACAAGATGGAAAAACCCAATAAGAAGAAGTCTTCTGCAACTATCTCTCTCCTCCGTGTCCTTCTCTGTCTCCTCATGCAAACTTTAGTAAGTGTGAGTGTGTATAAATGAGGGAGGGCACCTCCATATTTATAGCCTTCAATTGACTAACCTCCTAACATGATTGGGCCAACTTCTAACCCTAACAGGGACGACTTCTCCTAGAGAGACTCCAAAAGTACATTACATAGTATTATACTATGGACTATTTCCCTAAATTATGATGGTGGTTGTACCTCAAGAACCATAAGATCCCAAAAGGAGGGAAACACATATCCGATGGGGGTACAACAACTTACAGTGATAATATACATCAGAATATCTTCCGAAGTTACACATACAACAACACTTCCTCTTAAATAGGAAGGTATTTTCTCTTGCCCTAGTCATCAGCATATATGGTCAATTCATCATCATGGATTCATCATCAGAGCTACTTCCATGATCCTCATCTTGTTGATCATCGAATAATATTATCTATCATCAAAAGTTTTGGCAGAGCCAACCCTGTTTCATGTTGGGTGTAGGCCTAGTCCTCATCCAGGAATTCATCATATCCACAAGCAATCCATCACGTAGGTACAACCAAGTACCATTCATTACATTTAAAATGCAATCACCTACATCTCCTACCGTCATCTCGTCATATCCATATCATCGCATTATGCTGCACAAAACACACATAACACATAAAGCACAACCCAAATGAATATCACATACTACCTATGTTCTACCAACAATATAGGTGCACACCAGAATCTTTCACATCACCAAGACAACTTGCATCTTCCACTGTATGAAAATTTCCTAGGAGCACACAAAGTGCATTGCATATGTCTACGGTCAACCTGTGTTCTACCAACATAGCAGCATGCTAGGAACTTTCACATCACTAAGACAACCTGCATCTACCACTATGTGAGAACTTCCTAGGTGCACACCAAGTTCCTTGTGACCTAATCGTATCCAACATGGGAACACACACATATGACGACTGATATAATGGAACAACTTGCGTACCATGCTAGGATATTTTACACTCTAAGCCAACCTGTACCATGACTGATTATGTCTGAGCAACCTATATACTACGCCAGTATATTTTCCACTCAAGGAAAACCTCTCTCTTTTCCCATGTGATATCTCATGCATCTGGGTATTTTGGTATCTAGTCATCTCTAGCATAAGACCATTCCAGAATATTTTATGTTTCCAAAACAACCTGCAGCTCCGACTATGCTAGAATCCGTTACTCCCTCATTCTAGGGGTCTCGTTCTGGATCACACCAAGTCTTTCTCTGAACTACTTGAACTTCACTTTGGCTGGTGACTTGGTCAACACATCAATTGCCTTCTTATCTATTTCCATGTGTTGGAGCCTCACTACTCCTCTCTGCACCATATCCTTAATATGGTGGAACTTGATCTTGATGTGCTTCACCTTGTCATGGAACAATAGGTTATCTGACAACTTCATGCAACTCTAGTTGTCGCAATAGATACAAGTCACATATAATTGGAGATCATAAAAATCAATCAGTATATTCCACAAAGATATTGCCTCACAAATAACCGAGTAAGCGACAACATACTTTGCTTCAGCTGTACTTAGTGCCACGCAGGACTGGTTCCTGCTAAACCAAGGGATTGTATTGGATTCCAAACTAAAGAAGCAACCCAAAGTGATCTTCCTATCAGTGGAACTACCTACCCAATATGAATCAACATAACCGTGCAAGTTAATCTTCTAATTCACATCATACTTGATCCCATACTCAATTTTACCCTTAAGGTACCTCAATACATGTTGTGCATCAACTAGGTGAACATGTTTCATATCTGTCGAGAACTAGATTAGGGTGTTCACAACAAAGCATATTCCCAATATCATATTCGTCAGGTACATCAATGAACCAATCATCGAACGATACATCATGGCATCAACCGACTCTAATGAATCATTATACAGAAGCTTCAAGTTCGATGCCATAGGTGTGGCTATCCCGTTGCAGTCCATCGTTCTAAATCTCTTCTGAATATCCACTGCATATTTTCCTTTCCCAAGGAAAATTCCATCTGCACTCTGCCGCATCTCCATGCCTAAGAAGTAGTGCATCATGCCTAGGTATTTCATCTCGCACTTAGTGGAAATCTTCCTCTTTGCATATACAATGAGTTTGTCCTACTTCTTTCAGGAACAAGTCATCGACATATAGTAGGATAATCAACATTCTTCTGTCTTCAACCTTGAAGTAAAGGTTGGAATCTACTTTACTCTTAGAAAATCCTAAGCTCATCAGAAAGCTATCCATCTTGTCATACCATATCATGGGTGTCTGTTCAATCCGTATAAGGACTTCTTCAATTTACACACATAATGTTTCCTATCATGTGTCTCGAATCCCAGTGATTCTTCTACGTACACTTCCTCTTCGACTACACCATTCAAGAATGTTGTCTTGACGTCCATCTGGTGTATCTTCCATTTCATTACTACATCCAATGCAAGTATAGATATAATGAAAGTGTACCTTGCTATAGGAAAAAATGTCTCCTTGTAGTCTATGCCTTCTTTCCGTGAGAATCCGTGTGCCATGAATCTTTCCTTATGTTTATTGATGCTACCATCTACAACATGCTTAGAACATACTCTTCATCAAAGTTATCCTTCTCTCTTATGAATATTTTATTTTTCAGTTCATTGTCTTCGTTGGTGTGAGCATGATGTATTTTCTGTTGAAATAATGTAACTCTGGAAGAAATTCTAGTTGTATTGTATTCCTCCTATTGGAGATGAGTTTGGTATTGTTAGAATCATTGAAGGATGCAATGTAAACCTTTGAATGTAAGTCGGGTCATTAGTACCCAAGTGTCAATATAATAAATGCTATTTGTAATTTCCAGTTGGACATGTAGGCCCTGACAGCTAGTGAATTTGACCCCCCACCAAGTTAGAGGTAAAGTCAACAGAAGAATATAAATAGGATAGTGCTCCTCTTCATTTGTACTCACTCACTCGAGCTGGTTTTAGCAAGAGAGAGAAGTAGTAGCGCACCAAGAAGAAGGAAACAATTTTTGTCTGCATTTTACATTGCATTGGTTGAGTTCTATACTGAGGAATTTTTGCAGGGTTTTCTCCCTTGTGGTTTCCCCGAGGAAAATATCTTGTGTTCTTATGGTTTTGTGCATGTTGTTCTTTCAGTGATCTTTTAGTGGTTAATTGTTTTAAGATATCATCTAAGCAATTATAAAGAATTTTAACATGGTATCAAAGCCACCCTGAAAGGATACACTGCACAACTAGGGTTTGTTGTTCTTAACAAATCCCTCGACAGTTCAACTAGAAAATAGGGCTCATCCAGCTTGCCTTTGAAGGGTGCATCTTTCTGTGGTGATAGAATTGAATTCCAAGAATTTTCAATTTTGGACCTGTTACTACTGCCAGGACAAACTAGGGTTTCATTTTTCCCAGGGTTTCATCATCAATCTCAGAAAAAGGAAGATATAGTCTGCCTCTCCTCAGTAGGGTGCATCTTTCCCACCTCTCAACCCTATTAGGGTTTCTAGTTGAGAAGTTAGGTTTCTACATCAAATCCTAAGTCTTCCAGAAGGAGGTCAGCCAGAAACTATTTTCTTCAAGTAAGTACTCTTCCTCCCAATTCCATTTGAAGTTCTCATTTTGTTGAAGATGACTAAGAGCCCTAAGCTAGATGAAAAGATTGAAGGAGATGAAAAATTTAGAGCATGGAAGTATAGGATAATGCTCATCGTACAATAGAATGATCTAGACAAGTTTGTGAAGGAGGAAGTGAAAGAACCAGAAGAGGAGGAAGCTAAGTCCAAGCATACGAAGGATATTATCATAGCTAAAAGGATTATAGTTGACTCCATTAAGGACAACTTGATTCCTCAAGTATCATCAAGAGAAACTCCAAAATAAATGTTTGATGCCCTCTCCAGTCTATTTGAAGGAAGAAATATCAACAAGAAGATGACTCTGAGGAATCACCTCAAAAGTGTGAAGGCTCAAAAGTCAGAGACTATGCAATATTATTTTTCAAGAGTGACTCAAATTAAAGATCAGCAAGAATCCATTGGTGATACGGTACAAGGAGCAAAAATTGTGATGACCACCCTAAATGGTCTTCCAAGAGATTGGGAATATTTTATCCAAGGAATCTGCTCAAGAAGAAAGCTAACCAAATTCAGAAATCTATGGGAACAATGTGTTCAAGAAGAAGAAATAATATTAGCTAGAGAAGTGAAGCTAAATGAAAATGAAGATCAAGCCTTGACAGCCCATGCCAAAGGCAAACACACATGAAAGATCTATGATCATCCCCACAAGACTTAAGGGTTTAAAAGACCCAAGAAATACTTTTCAAATTATGATTGTTTCACTTGTGATAAGATGGGACACATTGCCATCAACTGTCCCATGAAAGTAGAAAGAGTTAAAAAGATGAGAAGGTTCCAAGCTCATGATGCTGGAGATAGTGATCAAGAAGTAGAGGAGGAAGATAAGAAAGATGAAGAATCCAATGAAGAATATGTACTGATTTATGCCCTGACAGGATCAGTCTCACCATGAAATGACACCTAGTTAGTAGACAGTGGTACATCCAAACACATGATAGGTTACAAGGACTCACTATGATTCCTTGTACAAAAATATTCACCACACAAAGTAATTCTTGGAGATGACTCTCAGTATCCCATTAAAGGAATGGGAGAAGCATCCTATAAGTTGGATTCTGTAAAATCCATGAAGATGAAGGATGTCCTATATGTCCCTAAACTAAAGAAAAAACTCTTGTTTATTTCAGTGTTGGACAAGAGAGGATTCAGAGTTGCCTTCATAGATGGAAAAGTTCTCATGTAGTCAAAAGGAAAGACCATAAATGATGCAGTAGAAATTGGAATTGAAGAAGGAGGACTCTACAAATTGAAGGGATATGCAGATTCAACTTTAGCAACAAGTACAATAAATCCATGTGAGCTTTGGCACAGAAGGATTTCTCATGTTCATTAAAGAGATCTTCCAATAGTAAGAAAGGTTGTGACTGGTCTACCATAAATTCATATAGAACATGAAGGTGTATGCAAAGGATGTGCACAAGGAAAGAATACTAAGAATCCCTATCCAAAGAGTGACAAAAAATCAAAGGGGATCTTAGATATTATCCATTCATATATATGCAGGCCAATGCAAACAACGTCATTAAGCGGGTATGTTTACTATGCTTCCTTTATTGATGACTACTCCCGCAAGACTTGGATATATTTTTTTAAAAAGAAGGACTAAGTGTTTCAAAGGTTTAAAGAGTTTAAGGCCCTAATAGAAAACCTTTGTGAGAGGAAAATAAAAATTTTAAGATCAGATAATGGAGGAGAGTTCACATCAAATGAATTCAATGATTTTTGTAAGGAAGCTGGGAATAAGAGGGAGCTCACTATTCCCTACAATCCTCAACAAAATGGTGTTACAGAAAGAAAGAATAGATATATCATGGAAGCAGTAAAATCCATGATACATGATTAATATCTACCAATGTACCTATGGGAAGAAGCAGCCAGAACAACAATATATGTACAAAATAGAATCTCCCACAGTGCCCTTGGGAACAAAGCTCCAGAAGAAATGTTCTCCAGAGAAAAACCTGAGATAAGTAACCTAAGGATATTTGGTTTCCCTGTGTATATTCATAATCCCAAGGAGAAAAGAACTAATCTAGAACCTTCAGGAAAGAAGGGATTTTTTGTGGGATATACTGAACAGTCAAAATCCTATGGGATCTATATCCCAGGATACTACCAGATTGAGCTTAGAAGAGATGTAACATTTGACGAATACTAAGCTTTTAGAAAGTCAAAGAAAAATAGAGAATATGAAGAGGAACATGAAACAATCAAAGCTGCATAGAATCTTAAACCAGTTGGAAATGAAGAAGAAATTCAGATACTTGAGGATCATGATATTACTGAACCTCAGTTTCCTGAAGAATTTCCCAATGAAATGATTTCTTGAAAGAGAAATCCTTCCTGGGCTCATGATGTAATTGAAGAAGAAAAAAGACTTGGTATTCCAGAAGGAACCACTCATAGAAAGAAAGAATCCAACGTCATATCCCAACTATATGGCCTTGATGAGTGATCTAGTTGATAAAGAACCAACTTGTTTTGAATATGCAATGAAACAAAAGGAATGGGTTGATGCAATGGTCGAGGAATACCAATCCATAATAAAGAATGATGTGTGGGAAATAGTCCCACGACCAAAAGACAAATCAGTGGTATCCTCAAAATGGATCTTCAAAACAAAGCATTCCGCAGATGGTAGTATAGAAAAATACATGGCAAGATTTGTAGCAAGAGGGTTCTCCCAAAAGGAAGGAATTGACTATGAAGAGACTTTTTCTACAAAAGCTAGGTAGACTTCAATAAGAACTGTCCTTGCCTTGGCAGCCAAGAATAAATGGAAGTTTCATCAAATGGATATAAAGACAACTTTTCTAAATGGCTTGATAGAAGAAGAAGTGTATATCAAACAATCACAAGGTTTCAAGACTGATGATAGAGAATATTATGTATGCAGACTGAAGAAAGAATTGTATGGGATAAAACAAGCACCCAAAGCATGGTTTGGAAGAATAGATGGATTCCTGATGAGTTTAGGTTTTACCAAGAGTAAGGTAGATTCTAACCTTTACTATAAGGTTGAGAATGATGGGCTTATGATACTACTTTTATATGTGGATGACTTATTCATAACAGGAGAAGATAAACTCATCATTGAATGCAAGAAGAAGCTTGCTACAGAATTTGAGATGAAAGACCTTGGAATGATGCACTACTTTGTAGGTATTGAAGTTTGGAAATTATCAGATTAGATTTTCCTAAACCAAGGGAAATATACGGTAGAAATTCTGAACAGGTTTGGAATTCTAGATTGTAAGGCTATGACCACTCCGATGACAACAAACTTGAAGTTACTAAATGATGATACATCAGAAGTTATAGATGCTACTCTATACAGACACGTTATTGGTTTACTGATGTACTTAACCAATACAAGACTTGATATTTGTTTTGTTGTAAACACAATAAGTTGGTGCATGGTGAATCCCAAGCATATTCACTTGATAGGAGCAAACCATATGATGAGGTATCTAAAAGGAACTTTATATTATGGGCTCAGATATACCTTAGACAGTGAGATCAGTTTACATGGATTCACAAACTCAAATTGGGCAGGAAGTGCAAAAGACAGAAAGAGCACATCGGGTGGTTGTTTTAGTTTGGGATCAGGAATGATCTCTTGGTTCAGTAGAAAGCATACCAGTAATGCACTTAGCACAACAGAAGCAGAATACATTGCTAAGCACAACAGAAGCAGAATACATTGCTGCTTGTTCATCCTGTAGTGAAGCAGTATGGCTTCGAAAGATGTTGACTGGTTTATTTAATGAAGAGATAGATGTTATTGATATCTTTTGTGATAATTAGAGTTGTATCAAGATGACATAAAATCCAGTGTTTCATGATAAGTCAAAACATATTGAATTAAGGTATCACTTCATTCTAGACATGGTTCAAAAAGGAGCTATCAAGCTCAAGTATGTTCCTGTAGAGGAACAAGTGGTAGATGTGTTGACTAAGCCTCTGCTCGTGTAAAGTTTGAATAATTTTGAGACAAGTTTGGTGTAGTCTAGAAGGACCTCTCTCGAAAGAGGGAGTGATAGTAGATGGAAGAAGGATGCAGTGGTGAGTATCTCAGTCTAGATTAGGGTAAGTCTGGATAAGACAGTTTGGCCCGAAAGGGTTAGTCAGACCAGGCCTGTTGATCCTAGGGAGATTAGTGTGTCTGGCTAGATCAGTTTAACCCAATTCGGTTTATAAGCCATGGCAAGGCTTGTTGGTCCCTAGGAATATCCATCTATCTAACTAGGCTTGTTGTCTCGAAAGGGTTAGTAAGTTAGACAAAATGCTCGAGTGGATATACCAAAGAACTCACCGTGATGCTGCTCCAAGATGGTTAGAGGGAAGGATGGTTGTTACAGTATTTCTATACTATTGAGATGTGTAGTTCAGTATTATTATACTGATCACTTTTTAGCTCAGTATTGTCATACCGATGGCTGTTGAGATGATTGGTTCAGCAGTGATATGTTGAGATGTGTAGTTCAGTATTGTTATACTGATGAGCTCAGTAATGTTATATTGATCGCTGTTGAGATGATAGTTCAGTATTGTTATACTGATGGTTGTTGAGATGGTAGTTCAACATTCTTATACTGATGATATGTTAGTTCAGATGACTGTTGAGATGTTAGCTCAGTACTGTTATACTGATGATTGTTGAGATGTTAGCTCAGTATTGTTACACTGATCACTGCTAAATGATATGCTGATTGTTGAGTACTATTGTATTTATTGAGATGTATGTGTTAGTATTGGTTATGGTGATTATTGATGATATGCTTGAGGAGATGTGCACAGTGTAGTCACACTGTTGATTGCTGAGATGATTGTTGAGATAGTTACGGTTGATTGATGTTGAGATAGTTACAACTGATTGCTGAGATGCTTGATTGATACTGAGATGTTTACTATGATAGTTTCAGTACTTGTATGTTGATGATGATGTTTGTGATGTTCCAAAATCTCTATGCTAGTAATGAAGATGATGATCTAGCATTATAGATGATTTGTTCCTTAGCCCTAACATGCTAAACGATGTTGTTGATTGTTTCGGTACTTACACATTATTGATGCAAATATGATGCTTCAGTATTTCCATAACTAAAGAGACAGATGATGATGTTTCGGTATTAATATACTGAAGTTATAGATGATGGTGACTCAGTACTCACATACTAAAGATACAGTTGATCATACTTATGATGCAGATGATGATAGTTCAGTATTCACATACTGATGATACAAATGATAACAATTTAGATGATGATACAAATGATGGTTCAGTGTTCACACACTAATGATGACCAGTGGATGATTCAGAAGATGATGTTGACCAGTGGATGATTCAAGAGATGTTCCATAAGATAAAAAGAAGAAGATTGAAGAAAGATGATTACAGAAATAGATCCAGCCGAGATCGATGATGAAGATGTATGATGTTGTACCAAAACTTCCTATGACATATAGAGTCTCACCAGTCAGTTGTACAGTTGTAATAGTAGTAGTTTCTACTACAGTTGAATACCTTCCTAGTTGAGAGGGAGTGTTAAAATAATGTAACTTCGGAAGATATTCTAGTTGTATTATATTCCTCCTATTGGAGATGAGTTTGGTCTTGTTAGAATCTTTGAAGGATGCAATGTAAAGCTCTGAATGTAAGTCAGGTCATTAGTGCCCAAGTGTCAATATAATAAATGATATTGTAATGTCCAGTTGGACATGTAGGCCTTGACAGCTAGTGAATTCAACCCCACCAAGTTAGAGGTCAAGTCAACAAAAGAATATAAATAGGAGGGCGCTCCTCTTCATTTGTACTCACTCACTCAAGATGGTTTTAGCAATAGAGAGAAGTAGTAGCGCACCAAGAAGAAGGAAATAGTTGTTGTCTTTATTTTACACTCCATTGGTTGAGTTCTATACTGAGGAAGTTTTGCAGGGTTTTCTCCCTTATGGTTTCCCTGAGAGAAATATCTTGTGTTCTTATGGTTTTGTGCATGTTGTTCTTTCGGTGATCTTTTAGTGTCTAATTGTTTTAAGATATCATCTAAGGAATTATCAATAATTTTAACATTTTCTTCTTGTTTTTAAAGGATTCCTTGTTCTTGGTACAATCTCTTGTGAATTGTCCCTTTTCATCACAAGTGTAGCATTGAATGTTGGAAGGTCTTCTGAACTTCTTTTTCATTTTATGATTTTTGTCCTTCCTTTTGTTGTGATGGTGGTTCTCTTTATTTCTGTAGTTTCTTCTGGTGTGAGCTATGAGAGCTTGATATTAATTTTCTCCCATCTTCTCTTCTCTCATTACTAGCTAAGATTCTTCTTGTGTGAATTCTTCTCAGAGTCTGCTGAAAGAGATCAACTTCCTTCTTACATAGATTCCTTGAATGAATGAATCCCATGATCTTGGGAGGACATTCAAGGTAGTCATCACAACATATCCTTCTTCTACATTCTATTCCACTAATTCAAGTTGTTCCTTGACTTGAGCAACCCTTGTGAAGTATGACTTGTAGTCTTTGAGTTTTGTATCTTCACATTATTTAACTTGTTCCTCAATGTCATCTTCTAATTGATGTTATTTCCTTCGAACATCTTTGTCAAAGCATCAAATGCTTCCTTTAGTGTCTTCAAGGATGACACATTGGGGATGATATGAAATTATTATCTTGTACTTAACCAAGTTATTCTTATGAGTATCCCTACACTCATATCCCTCTGGATCTAGAACTTCCTCATTGATGTACTGATCCAAATAATTTTCTTCAACGATCAGAGAGATTTTGTACTTCCATGCTCGTAATTTATCATCTCCTCCAAGCTTGTTGTCAACATGAGTGTGATGATTCATTTTGAAATGAGAACCTCAAATGGAGATATAAAATATTTAGATATTACCAATTTGAGGTGTCCAAACTGGTTCTGGAGCTGGATGACCTAGGGTTTGTCAGAGAAACCTTAATTTTCCAAACTTGGAATTTTGAAATTATGTCTAGATAGAAAGATGTGCCTCCTTGAGGAGAATTTCTCAACAATGTCCTTTTCTGAATACTGGGTTGGGAATCCTACAAAACTTGATTCCCTAGTTTATTCCAGCAGTGTCCTGTAGTAAAAAAATTGAAACTTCTCCAAATTTGGAACTGCTTCCACCAAAAGATGCGCCCTTATAGGGTGAGTAATCCTAGCCCTATTTTATATGCATGTCTTCAAGTAATTTTTGTGAGTTCAATTGTTCTAAGTCTAGGATTAATTTCCACATGGTATCAGAGCCTCTTTAGCTTGATTGTTCTTCTCTCTTATTGCTTTTGTAGGATCGACATCACTCTATAAGGTAGCACATTTAGTCTGTTCAGGGCACAAGTGTTGAAGAAATGGATCAATCTCAGCATATCATCTTGACTCCATTCAGATAATTCGAATGGAAGGCATAGATGGAGATTCTGATGAGGAGCAAGGGCCTCTTCAGAGTGACCATGGAAACTGAGGCTGATCCCAATGCAGTAACATATAAGATCAAGTGTCACAACAGGAGGGATGAGGATTATGGTATCATGTGTCTCAACATTTCTAGAGACCTTCTTTTCAATCTAGATGGATTGACATCACCAAATGTTGTATGGGATAAAATCCAAAACTTACTTGGCAAGATAGATGAAATGAGAGGAAATTCGTTGGAGAATGAGCTTGTCTCATTGAGTCCAAGCAATTTCATGTCCTTACAAGTCTACTTCTCCAAGTTCAAATCTCTTGTTCTTTAGTTAAAACAGTGTGGTATTGAAAATAAATATGAACAACTAGTCTTGGCCATACTTTCAAATTTTGGCCCTTACTATTATGTGTTTGTATCAACATTCCATGCCACAAAGTTGACAGTTCGAAACTGGAAGATTCCTTCACTTGTAGAGTTCTTGGAATCCTTGACCTGGGAGAAAGATAACTTGGTCATGATGGGAACCATAAAACCTTCCAAAGATAAAGATTTGGTTGTTGCAAATTCAAATATAGATTCCAAAGGAAAGAATAAGTCTAATCCAAAGAATCCTCCTAATCAAAAGAAAGACAAGTCCAACTCTCATGAGGAGTCTTCAAGCTCTAAGAAGAATTCCCAGAAGAAGAAAGGTAAATGTGAAATGAGAAAGTGTGCATACTATGGTAAGGGATACCATCCAGATATATCTTGCATGAAGAAAAATGTTTATATGTTGACTCAACTCCTTGAAAATAACAATGTCTCTCTTCCCGACGGCGCAAAGAAGAAGGAGGGTGCATAAAATATGAAGACACGGAGAGAGTTCATGCACTAGTAGCAAGCACGTAAGATCCTCTTCCTTTATAATTGATTCTAGAGATTCAAGACACATGGTTTCCACAAGCTATTCCTTCTCCTCTCTTTATGATTTGAATGGTCCTAAAAGTGTATTGGGAGATGATTCTGAAACTGAAAGTAAAGGGAAGGGCAGAATAGATATTGACCATGGTTCATTCAATAATGTTTTGTATGTCATAGCTATTGTTGACAATATCTTGTTATTATATCATATGACCCACACTGGGTCTCTTAATAAGGTTGTATTCACTCCCAATGATGTTGAAATAACTGAAATTTCAAATGGTAGAGTCATAGCAAAAGGTTTTGTTGATCATAGCTCCAAAGTGTACAAGGTCTCACACTTCATGCCCTTCTCAAACCCCTTTTATCTCCTCACTCATGCTAATGAACCTAGAAATCTATGGAATGAAAGGTTTTTCCATATAAAATACAAGTACCTATCTTATTTGTGTGACAAATACATGGTCGTAGGGTTTCCCAAAATCAAGTTTTCTAAAGGATTATGTCAAGGATGCATCCTAGGAAAACACCCAGAGCACAATTATGAGAGAGTTAGTCATGAGAAAACCTATGCACCCCTTGAGATTATACACAGTGATGTAGTTGGTCCTTTCCCTCATATGTCAGCATGTCAAGACAAATATGTCCTAATATTCATTGATGAATTTTGCAGATATTGTTGGGTCTTCTTCCTCATGCATAAGTTAGAATTTTTTTACCTCTTCAAGTGTTTTAAAGCCTTAGTTGAGAACTAGTTTGTAAGAAGGATCACGTTCCTCAGATATGATAATGGTGGAAAATATGTAAAATATGAATTTATACAATATTGTGAATATGAAAGTATCTAGATGCAACACTTTATTCCTTACACACCTTAGCAAAATGGAGCTACTGAGAGGAAGAATAGATCTCTCAAGGAGATGGCCACTTGCATAATGGAGTCTAAATATTTTCCACCAAAGTTTTGGACTAAAGCAATAAAATATGCTGCCTATATCCATAATAGGGATCCTCACAAATATCTTGATGGAATCACTCCTTCTAAAGCTTGGAGTGGACACAAGCCTGATGTGTCCCACTTCAATATTTTTGGCTCTAAAGCTTCGACTAAAATTCCACCAGAAAAGGAGGAAGGATGTGGAAACAAAAATTCAAGGATGCCTATTTTTTGGGTATACATAAGATTAAAAATGGTATAAGCTGATAAAAATGATGACTCAAAATTCCTTCATTGAAAGGATTGTTCAGTTTGAAGAAGAGCCTATGCCAGTAGTAGAAATTGGAGATTCCTCTTCACCACCACCACCTCTGATTGTAAGTGAAGACTCTAATAATTTTTATGATTCTCATATGTATGATAATGAATGTTTAATTTCATATCCTAACACTCCTACAATATCAAAGTGGGAATCAAAGACCATTCAAGCAGTTGGGGAACTAGCTGGGAATCCTAGTGATCCTAGAAGAACTAGTAGATCTCAATTCGAAAGTTCCCTTTCTGTCAAGGACCCATGCTTTAGTGTGAAGTGTTATATCACGGTTGAATTGGATTCACAAACATATGAAGTATCACCATAGTATCCAATAAGGAAAACAACTATGAAATAGGAATACCATTCGCTCTAGAAGAATGAGACATGGGAACTAGTCAATCTCCCACTAGAGAGAAAACTAGTCAAGTGAAAATGGGTATTAAAGAAAAAATTTGTTCCTATTGGATCTCCTCTGATTTATAAGGCAAGTTTAGTGGCCAAGGGATTCTCCCAATTCCAAGGCATTGACTACAATGATATCTTTTCACCAGTGGCAAAGATAGACCGTATAAGACTAGTTTTGGCCATTGCAGCTTCCAAGTAATGGGAGGTACTTCACATGGATGTGAAGAATTCCTTTATACATGGAGGTATCAAAGAATATATATATATGAAACAAAATAAAAAAAATTACTAATACATCTCTTGTGTGCAAGTTGACGAAATCACTATATGGGCTAAAACAAGCTCCCAGAGCTTGGTATGCCAAGATTGATGGATTTATGCTATCGTAGAACTTTAGTAGATGAAAGTATGATACAAATTTATATTTGAATATGATTCATGGTTCAATCATTATAATTTTTTTGTATGTGGATGAAATTTTGATGACAGGAAGTTCCATGAAAGAAATTTCCTCCTTGAAGGATGCTTTGAACCATGCCTTCTCCATGACTGATTTGGGACTATTGAGCCAATTTTTGGGGCTTGAGATCTCTCAATTAGACCTTGGAATCAAAGTAAATAAGTCCAAATATGCTTCATACCTGCTAAAAAAATTCAACATGAAGGGATGGAATCCAAGAAAGACTCCTTTCCTCTCAGGAGTTAAGCTTGAAGCAAATTCAACTCCTTTGGTAAACAACACACTATATAGGAAGCTAGTTGGTTGTCTGATATATTTAACTCACACTCAAAATGATAGTTCTTGTATAGTGAGTGTATATTATAGACACATGGATCATCCACATGACATCCATTTGATTTCAACAAAGAGAATCTTACACTTTGTGCAAGGAACAAAGACACATGGGATTCACTATGTTGCAAAATTTAACCTAGATTTAGTTAGCTTTACTTGCTTTGATTGGGAAGGTGATAACACTGATAGAAAATAAACTTCTAGATATGTGTTTATGCTTCTATATGGAACAATTATCCAGTCAAGTAAAAATCAAAGTTCCATTGCACTTTCTTCTACAAAGGTAGAATACAGAGGAGTTGTGAATGCAGCTACTCAATGTTTGTGGTTGCAAGGTATACTTGGAGAGTTTGGGATCGAATATGACACTTCCACATTCATTTATTGTGAAAACAAAAGTACTATTAAAATATCAACAGACCCAGTACATAGGCAGAGAAACAAACACATATAGATCCACATGCACTACATCAGAGGGATTGTGCCTGATGAGATCATCGCTCTGCACTATTGTGCATCATCCGAGCAAGTTTCAAACATCTTCACCAAGGAATTCTCTGAGAATACATTCAGAGATATAAAATCAATGCTTGGGATATCTGATCACATGGTGAAGACTAATTGAATATAATATTTCACAAATTTTGTTCATGTCCATGTTTAAGGTAAGATATCCCCCTTGTGGTTTCGCATATTTCCTTGTTTTGTATGGACAAGCAGTATGTAAAGGGTGACTAAGAATTGTTTCTAGTCCCTATATCTCTAATATATTTCTAATATTTCACATAATTCAGTATTAAGAGGGGGTGTTAGAGTAATAATAAAAACATTCCCATACTTAGGATACATTAATTAATCTTTTTTATTAATTTCCTAGGTCCTACACTAGCTAGTTGGAATCCACTTGCACCACTTGGTCAAAAATTGCCTAAAATGACTCCAGGAGCACCTTCACAAGATTCTAGATAATATTATGACAACTTAAATACTTCCCATTTTAGTAAGTGTTCATTCCTTCCTTATCCATAGTTAGACTGCTTTTTAGCAACTTTTAAGGCAAAAGGAGAAAACTAGTCACATGACAATTGCCTTGTTTTTTGCACAACTCATCCCCCATATTTTTATATATTGAATTTAAACAAATTATCAGCTTACATACCTCATTCATCCAATTCGTGACCTCCTTGACTGATTTGGAAAGTGTTTTATGCACTGAAGGGGGATTTTTTACTTTTAGTAAGCCTTCTTTTGTGAGGATTCAACTTGCCTCCTTAGGAATTCAAATATATAATGTAATTATATATTTGGATAGCCTATTATTTTATAAGTTTTTATGATGTAAACTTATTCAATGCAAGTTTGTGTTATGCACCAATTTCAGTCTCCAATTTGAGTAGATATGTGCATGTCTTCAAGTAATTTTTGTGATTTCAATTGTTCTAAGTCTGGGCTTAAGTTTTGCATGATGGAAGTTTGTTTGGGATGGGAGGCCAATTCTAGCCATGAAAAACCGGATCATTCATAAGTGTTTAAAGATATGGAAATTTTAAAGTTGCTAGAAATGGTAAGCGGGGTTGATCTAAATGTGTTTGGGGACCTTGGGTGGAGGTTTACTTGAACCAAAGTTCCCATAAGGTTGGTTGGGCTTGACCCCATATATTGACTATGAAGTGAAAACATTTTGAAAAGGAGTCCACCCAAAAGCAGGATGATTTCTAACTTGGTATCCACTCCACTAAGGTTGAGAATGACTCCCTCCAATAGAAAAATAAGTTAAAGTGATAACAGTACTATCTCCTCCTACAAAAAGTTTAAAAGGAGAACTCCCTATGGGTATAATTGATGTCTAAACATTACTCAATTGGAGAATGAAACCTATAAAGGGATTATGTATCGTAAAAGGTACAATAGAGTGAGCAGGCATGGAGCCTACAAAAGGGGTAGAAGGAGTAATATGTCCCCCAAGCCAAGGGAATCCTTGAAAAAATAGATTTGAACTACTAGGACCAGTATAGAAGTTCTGAAAAAGAGGAGATGGTGTAAAAGGAATGCTAGGTATTACATTGACAGGTACATGAGATGACCCGGTAGTAGATCCAAAGTGTATAAAAGTGATAGCATCTTGAGTACCAGGTGACACTGAGGATGTTGAACCAAAGTTAAAAGACACAACTGGGGAAACATTTGAATGTCTTGGACTAGGTATCTATACAATGACATGAGGAGGAGAGAAACATATACACATAAAATACGATGCAAGAGTAAAAATATATCATGATCCTTCTCCTGTATTATCCATAAAAAAACCATATGTGATCCTATATTCACTTGACTTGGGTTCACCAGAAGAAACTACCTATACTAATACTAGATCACGGGGTCCAGTTAAAGGTGGGTTAAAAGGTATTATGAAGCATTTGGCTTGTAAATATTCAACCCTTTTTGTGTGACAAGTAGGTGTAGTTGGCCAGATAAGATCAAGTTCCCCGGAAATTTGAGTTATCCCAGTAGGCTCAAAAGAGCCACCTATGTTTGTCTATTGTTGTTGAGGTGGTGGTGGAGGCTCCAATATAACTGGATGAAGGTTATGTAACCTTCTATACCTATGAAGAGGACGTTCCTCCACAACTAAAGAGTCAAATAAATAATAACCTAGGTTACAAAACCCCTGAAGTGGAGACATATTTGGAGATGTATGGTAGAAGTGATTTTAAAAACCACTCTAATAAAAACTCCATCATGACCTTGAAGTGGAAGCATATTTGGATATGTAGGATAGAAGTGATTTCAAAAACCACTCTAATAAAAAATCCAGGGATATATTGGCATTAATAATTCTTTTCCTTCTTTGTGATTCCTGAATGTGATCAGAAATATGAGCGGCATTATTTTTTCTAAAGGACCAAGGTGGATAGAAGGTCTATGCTGACATCATACCAAATAGGAAATGTTTGATAAATATTGTCGCTAAATCATTAAAATGATGATAAGCAATGGATGGTAACTCAATGTACCACTTAACCGCTAAACTGGTTAAGGTTTTCTTAAAGAGTCTCAACCATATATAGTCATCATTCAATGAGTTTGAGGAACACCATAAATGAAAAGTAGTGACATGATCTCCAAGGTATTCACCATACTTTCCTTCAAAATTTGGAATATATGATGGAAGTTTTGTTGGGATGAGAGGCCAATTCTGGTCATGATGAACTAGATCATTCATAGGTTTCGAAAGATATGGAAAATATAAAGTTACCATAAATGGTAAGTGAGGTTGATACGGATGTGTTTGGGGACCTTGGGGGGAGGGTTACCTGAACCAAACTTACCATAAGGTTGGTTTGGTTTGACCCCATCTATTGACTACCACAAAAATATTTGAACCTCAAATCCGACGAGCAAATCTAGCGCAATCTAACGAAATTGACCCTGCTGTCGAATTTCACCTTTTTAATTACAATTTATTTTGTTTTTTTTTATTATAAATTTTTTCTTGTTTTCGTTGTATATATGATGACAACCAACATATTTTTGAATTCTGTCTTCAGATATCTGATGACAAGATTACAACAGTTGATATCCTGATTTCGTTGTATATTCGACGATAATTTATTTTTAGAAACTATATAATAGGATTACATGTTTGTTATACAAGCGACAGTTTGCGGAAGTTATAATCTTCGCGTCGATTGTTTTACATACAAAATGTCACAATTATTTAAATTGTTACTGTGGTTAAAAATATTTAAGTGTGGACCTTGATTTTTAAATATCAATAATCATCAGTCAAGATTGGTATCATAAAATGTCGGAACATAACAATATTCCTAATCCACACTATCAAAATCGTGAATTGCTTGCTAGATTGTGGGATGGATTGAAAAGAAATGGTGATGGGAATTTCTATTGTCCATGTAGTCAATGCAGGGGATTTAATAGGAGAAGAATAAATATCACAAAAACCAAAATACATTGTAGGGAATATGGATATCCTGAGGGGGGCATCACTATCATCCATTGGTAATTTTTTCATTATATATGTATTTATATTGATTGTTTGTAAATGTTGGTATCATTTTAATATTTCTTATATTAACTAATATATTTTGATGGTTTCATGTAATTATAAGGGAAATACCTCCTACGACATATCACCCAGAGGATGTGCTTTCATAACAAGCACCGATGGAACATGGAACTATGAATAATGAAGAACAAGTTAATGATCATATTGAAGAAGATGATAATACTGATAACATAGGTGAAGATGGTAGTACAAATACATTGATCCATGATACTTTCAATGTTAGAATGGATGATGATGATGATGATGTAAATGATGCTTTTGATGATTTTCATGATTTACCTCTTCTTGAGAAGGCATACAAACCCCTTTATGAAGGCTCCAACACAAATATTCTATCTGCTATATTGTTGATAATGAACTTGAAGGTTACGAATGCTATTTCAAACACACCATTCGCATAGATGTTAAGGTATGTAATATATTCCATCACATATATATGATTGTGATAAATGTTATCTTTGGTCCTCTGATAATTTCATTGTTAATTCATAAGTAAAATTAATCCAGATGAAACATGTTTCATTAATATTATTTATATATTATATTAAATAGTTTTTTACTTTAATTTGTTGCGGCTTGATAGCTAAATTTTTGTTACCACCTTAAAATATTTTACCTCACACATATCGATATTTATCTGTCATCATGAAAGAAATTGGAGTTCAATATGAAGCAATTTATGCATGCCCCGATGACCATATTATATATTATAAACAACATGAATTTGAATTAGAATGTCCAGAATGTCATATCGGTAGATATCAAACAGATTAACTAACAAAAAAGGTTCCTCGAAAGGTTCTTCGTCATATTCCTATTATTCCATGTTTGCAACAATTGTTTAGGTGCAAAAACATAACACAATTTATGGATTGCCATGAACATAATAGAAGTCAAGATAGCACTCTTCAAATGCCTGCTGGTGGTTCTACATTTTGATATATGGAGGAAAAATGGCCACACTTTAAAGAAGAACCTCGTAATGTTAGGATTTCTTTGGCAATAAATGGTGTCAATACATATGCAAAGAAGAGATCTATTTACTCAGTGTGGCCTATTTTTGTTATCAACAATAACATTCCTCCATGGTTGTCAATAAAGAGGGATAACATAATGTTGGCAATGATTATTCCAGGTATGTGTCTACAACAATTGTTTTTTAATATAGTGGCATCTCATTTGTCGTATAATGTCATATATTTTTTTGTCTTTTACAATTGTGTATTATTTATATGTCTTAATGGTTGTAATAATTATATATCTTATAAGTTCAAATCAATCAGGTAAATACCAAGTTAAAGATATGAATGTATATATCGTGTCTCTTATTAACAAACTACTAAATCTATGGAATGGCATCACTATGTATGATGTATCTAGACCAATATGACAAAGGCAATTTCAATTCCATGCAATGCTTGTATGGAAAGTACATGATTCCCTAGGGTTAACCCAGTTTTGCAGTATGTAATTTTATGAAATTGATATATTATGAATTTTTTTTAAATAATCTATTCATTTTATATAATTATAATTGGCAATGTTAATCCATTGAATCTTTATTTAATTCTTCAAACAAAGGGAAAATTTGCATGTCCAGTTTGTGGTCCTAAGATCAAATCACGATAAACATAGGTATCGAACAAGAAACAGTAAACATGTTCTTTGAACAAGTATGGGTGCACTTTTAGATACCAAGGGGTATCATCTCATATAAAGATACTGAATTTATCAGTATATTTTGGACTACTCTTTGGGAAAATATGGACACTAAGTTGAAGATGTCTATAGAATTCCAACCATAGAAACAAGTAGTCAACAAGAATTTGGTACAAATTTTTAGGGGTTACAATCAGAATCATCCAAAGTTTGGGATGAAAATTTAATCTTCATACAACACTCTAATAGTAGAGCAGTCCACACTTCCATTGTAAAGTCCCCTTTTGAAACTTTTTATGTATACTTTCCACCTTCACCTCTAGATGTTGTTTATGGACAACAGGGGGAAGTGAGGGAAGCAACACAGGTGAAGAAGTAAAATCTATAAAGTTCATTAATAATATTAGGTAGATCCATTTAAAATTACAGTAGGAACTAAAGAATTCATAAGAAAAGTACAATCCAAGACATGACCAACAAACGGTTGATAAAAAATTCAAGGTGGGAGACATAGTATGGTTACACTTGAACAAGGAAAGACTACAAAGTCCTGGTAAGAATATCAAGGATACAAGGTATGTTCCTTTTGAGGTATTGGAGAAGGTCAGAGATAATGTTTACAAACTATGTCTACACTCATACATGCACTTTTAATCTATAGTGAATGTGCAAAATATGAAACTCTATGAACCTTCCATGTTGGATCGAGAACCTGAGCAAGTTTTACCTTCTATAGAGGACTTAGAACTAGAGGCGCAAGAAGAGTTAGAAAAATACACGGTGTTGCAGAAGAATTCCAGAACTACTAGGAGGGGAAAGTATGAACTCTATCAAGTGGGGATGAAGGGACAACTTTTAGGTAAGGCTAAATGGTACTCCAAGGAGATCAAGGTAGAAGAAAACTTTCCTCCCCTCATTTACTAAAATATTTTGGGGAACAAAATATCCTCAAAATGAGGAGGTGTGATATGAAATGTATCAATATATAATTTGTCACCTACTTAGAGCTTTCAAGGTTAAAAGATTGGATGAATTGGCTTGTAGGGCCCATTTAATGGGAAAGACTCATTTTGTAGATTTTGGGTTTGGGACCTTCTTAGGCTTGGTTGAGATTCTAAAAGGGATATTTGTGGGTTAAAACACACATCTCTATTTCATTTTCCATGAGGTGAACATAAACTATGATACCTTTTCCCACTATCCAAATATTGTATCAATCAGAGTCTGGATGCAAAATTTATGCTTCCCACAAGTTGACATGTCTAGTTGACCACCATGGTACCAAGTGGATTCCATGTTATCTCTCATTTTTGAAACATGTGAAGATAGTCACGTGTGGCCCTTCAAAAAATTCTAGAATCCCCAAAACCATAACCCTAATCAAGAGTTGGGGCATGCAAAAAACCCTAAAATTAACCCTAAACGTCTATCAAGCTATGATAAATATCAAACCACTAGAAGAAGAAGAGGGGGACATTCTTTTAATGCATTGTATTGTTCCATAATTGAGCAACATCAGGCGAGTGGATGTTAGAGAATAATACAGGATATAGGATATCTTATAGTATCCATTATGGACACAATGTCATAGGTAATTCCATAGAGAGTATCATTTCCTTCGTATTTTTATTTTGATATGAAGATTGAGGCATAGTCCTCATTTGTGGTTGGATTTTTCCTGATAGTGGATTTCATAAGGTATATCTTATTTATTGTGTGGATTATGTAATTATTTTCTCTAGTTTCTCTTTGAGTTCCATTGTACTCATTATTTTATGAAATTAAATTAACACAATAAACTAAGTTGTAAGATCCATTGTGATGAGCTAATCCAGTGGAATATCCACAACAATTTATAGATCATCCAATTACAATGAAACAAAACAACAACAATTGCAACCAAGGATATACACAATGTAAAAATTATGATATACTTGGCTTAATGATGATGATCTGGTATTCGATTATTCTTTCTTCGATTATATCTATTTAATTTTGTGACACCTGAGCACTCAACCACTCCCATTGCATTCTTTCCCATGTGAGGAGAATTGATATCTATAATTTGAATTGATCTATTGAAGCTATGCGTTGAATGAAAGTAAATCCCTTCATTGAGATAAATAAGAACCTATTATGCAATTTGCAAAATAACATATATATGTTATCAAATTAGATCTACTTGATCCAACTATAATTAATTTTCTCTCAAAATTTGAAAGAGGTAGTCCAATTTTTTATGAGACTAGTCAGTTATACAAAATTGTTTTTAGGAGGTATGTATTTCAAACCCATGACTTCCCTGTTAGGATTATAATCATCCCTTTTCCACCATAGTCTAAATGTCAGTTCCTAGCTTAGGAATATGTTGCCACTTCATTAGTTCCATGGATAATTTATAGGGGGTCCACCTACCACTAGATGTCTCACTCTGCATTATTTTAGGATCTCCAGAGACCATTCCCTAGATTTTAGGATCCCACACTGAGTCATGGGAGTTCCACCTTTAGTGCACCCTAGTCTATGTTGATTTATGCTCTGATGGACCACGTTCAATTCACCTTCAGTTAGTCTAGCACCCCTTTTTAATGATTTAAGGAGATGGGAACCTTTTCTCACCTACCTTGGTCAGCTAACTAATTAGGAGGTGTTTCAGTTGTCCAGAGTTACACAAGTGAGCCTTCAGTGGTGAATTTTTCACAGTTAGTGATGTATGAAGTTAGTCCAAGTCTGGGATTCGAATTTGTCCTAGAGGATTCAAATTCTCTCTATTGTATCACCAATGTATTTCATACATATTAATGATTATTCAATTATGGTTATGCTATCAAATTTATGCCTCTTGTGCGAATAATTTCACCATGATTGTTTGACAATTATAACACTGAAATTTTCCTCATTCATTCTTCTTTCACTAGAGGTTCAATCCAGCCTAATGATCCTATAGAGATGTTAATTTTACATGGTATCAAAGATCTACAAAGTTGATTCACCTTCGAATTAAATATTGTATGTAGGTTAATTGAAGAATTCAGTATTTTTGTGTTGTTCATAAAGCTAGAAAATGGATAATTGAACTGCCTTGACACCAAGAATGTTTGCACCCTTCAATCACATGGATGGGAGGGGAGATATGCAGATTGTGTTGTGAAATAAGGGTATGTATAGAGCCACTATGGGAAAGGATGTCGAACCCCATCATCCTTAGATAAATCGAAGTACCTTAACAAATTGGATGAAGCATTTGGTTTTGTGTGTATTCATATATCTATGGAGTTTCTCTTCCACCTTGATGGATTAAAAACACCAAGGGAAGTAAGGTTTAAGCTCAAATCACTGTTTGGAAAGTAGGATGAGTTGAGAGGACACATTTTGGAGAATGAGTTGATTTCACTTCATCCCAACAGTTTTGAAACTATCCAACAATTCTTATCCAAATTCAAGTCTTTCGTCATGCATTCCAAGCAATGTGGAATTGACAAGAAGGATGAACAACTTGTGCTCTCCATTTTGAGTAATTCTGACTCTAAATTTTCTATATTTGTATCCACCTTACACTCTATGAGACTAATCACCCCAAATTGGTGAATTTCCTCACTTGATGCATTCACTGAATTCCTCGTTCAAAAAAATATAAATTAATTCAGATGGGAGTCCTAAAAACCTCCAAGAATAAAAATATCTTATGGATGGGGAGACCAAGAATGCACAAGTAAAGGGGAAGCAGAAAGGGAAGGACAATAATTACATGGAAAACAAACCAAAGGAGAAGAAAAATCCTTCAAATGGAGCCTCTAGTTCTAGAAAGGATAAGCAGAAAAGGTTTGAAAACACCAAATGTCTATATTGAACAAGAGGAAACCATCCATAGAACATATGTATGAAGAAAACAATAGATAATATGTCAATACTTCTTGAGTAAAATAACATTGTCATCCTAGAAGGCGCAAGGAAGACATATTCTAGAAGCAAGAGTAAATATCATGAGAGAATGACATGCAATGAAGTCTATATTCTCACAATCACAAGCCTTCCTCATTGATTCAAAAGCCTCCAACCACATGGTTTCCTCTAAAGAATCATTTTATTCTCTAGATCTCAGTAGTGGTCCTAGAATACACATGGGATATGACTCTCAAATCCAAACCGTTGGGAAGGGTCTAATTAAATTTGAGCATGGAGTGTTCAATAATTCCCTATATGTGCCCTCTTTAGCAACAAATATGTTGTATGTATATCAAATGACCCATACTGATTCACCAAAGTGATTTGTATTTGAACTTGGAACAATTGAGATCTCAGATATCTCTACTGGAAAGTTGATAGTGAAAGGAGTTGCAAACCATGTCTTCAAGGCATACGAGTTCTCACATTTTTTCCATACTCACAAAAAAGTTTCCTATTGACTCATGGTAATGAAACAAGCAGAATCTGGCATGAGAGATTCAGCCATTTGAATTTCAAATACCTCTAGCAGCTGCACAATGAAGAAATGGTTGAGGGATTGCCTCTTATGAAGTATTCTCAAGGTGTCTGCAATGGTTTTTTGGTAGGTAAGCACTCATATCAAAGGTATGAAGTTGGGAAGGCAAGAAGAGTTTCCTCTACACTTGATTTGATACATAGCGATGTCTCCGAACCAATTCCTACAACATCTATGAATGGATCTAGATACTTTATGACCTTTATTAATGAATACTCTAGGTATTTATGGATATACTTTCTTAAGTAGAAGTATAAGGTGTCTGAAACTTTCAAAGTTTCAAATTCTTAGTTTCCAAAACACTCTTGGGAAGAAGATCAAAGCACTCAGACCGGCTGATGGAGGAGAGTACATCAAAAGAGAGTTACAACATCTATGTGCTTCAGAAGGTATTCAGATGCAACATTCAGTCCCATATACACCAAAATAGAATGGTGTATTTGAGAGGAAGAACTGATCATTGAAAGAGATGGCTACCTTCCTTCTTGAAGAAAGAGATATTCCACCATATCTTTGGGATGAAGCATTGAACTGAGATTCATAAATACAGAACATAGTACCTCACAAGTCAGTGGTTGGGGTCGCTCCATTCGAAACACTGATGGGACATAAGCCTAATGTCTCACATCTGATGGTTTTTAGCTCCAAAGAATGGGCCATAATTCAATCTGAGAAGAGGAAATCCTTCCAACCTCAAAGTAGTGAATGCATTTTGCTAGGATATGTAGATGATACAAAATCTTACAATTTGATGGAGATTGAAACAACAAGTTGCTTCATAAAGTGGAGTGTCCAATTCAATGAATATCCATTGCATGATATACAACCAAATGAAGAGGAAGGTATAAATGATCAATCTATTCCATTTTCATATGATGATGTTTCTACTGATGTTTCAGATTCAGAGTCCGAAGATGAGTACCAATAGGAATCAAATATCTATATTGAGAATGAAGATCAAGCAGATCCATATCCAAATCCAGATCCTGGTCATTAGAAATGGGCTCAAAAACTCATTGAATCTATTGGGAACAATGTTAGGGATCCATCTGACAAAAGGAGAACTAGATCTGAATTTCAAGATGAGAACCTTGCACTTTGTCATACAGATCCACTTCTCCCAAAGAGGTGCTACATGGTGTTGGGGTTTGATCCACATCCCTACAAAGAGGATTTCCATGATCCAAGGTATCAGGAATCCATGGATGATGAATATGATTTTCCATATAACAATAATATATGGGATCTTGTCTCCTTACCTTCAACGAGAAAGCTAGTCCAATACAAATGGATCTACAAAACCAAACTAGTATCAAATGGATCTACTACCAAGTACAAGGATAGTTTAATTGCAAAGGGTATTCAAAAGTTCATGGGTTGGACTACAATGAAAAATTCACTCCTGTTGCATGAATGGACCCCATAAGACTGGTTTTGGCCATTGTAGCTTCGAATAAATGGGAGGTACATGACATGTATGTGAAGAGTGCCTTCATCCATGGTGATCTGGAAGAAGATATCTACATAAGACAACTTTAGGGGTGCACTAAAGGTTACTCCTTGGTATGCAGACAAAGGAAATATATGTATGGGATCAAGCAAGCCCCAAAGACATGGTATGCCAATATGGATGCCTTCCTATTGTCATAGAAAATTGAAAGGTGCAAGTCTGACTACAATGTCTACATGCCACAAAAAGGGAGTTTTCTTACTATTGATTGGTTTATATGCGGATGACTTGATTATTACCATTGTTTCAGCTGATGGATTGAGGGATATCAACTCATCTTTGAGCAAGGCCTTCTCCATAATAGATCTAGGGATGTTGAGGCAGTTTATTGCCCTTGATGTGAATAAAAAAGCTTTAGTGATCATGATTATTTAGTATAGATGCGTAGGTGATTTTCTCAATAGGTTCCATATGGATTATTGTAAAGTAACATCTTTCCCTTTCCTATTTGGCATTAGATTGGAAGATGTTTGTTCTACACCCCTGGTTGATAGCACTCTCTACAGACAGTTGATTGGTATCTTATTGTACCTTACTTGTTCGCCAGACTTGTCAAATGTTGTGAGTTTTGTTTCTAGGTTCATGTAGGAGCCACTTGAGATGCATTGGAAGGAAGCAAAGAGCATTTTTCACTATGTGCAAGGTACTATAGAGTTTGGGATTCACTGATTTGCTGGTGCTTAGCTAGATCTGGTTGGTTTTACTGATTCAGACTGTGCTAGAGACAGTACTGACAGGAAATCTACTTCATGGTTTGTGTTCATATTGGGATATTATAGACCAATCTACATGTCAAGCAAGAAGCAAGCAACTCTTGCTCTCTCTTCAGCTGAAGCAGAGTATCGAGGGGCTATAAATGCAGCTATTCAAGTAATTTGGCTACATGGTATTCTGACAAAAGTTTGGAATTCACACTTCTTCTTCAGTAGTCATTCTCTATGATAATCAGAGTGCAATTAAATTTTTCATTGATCCAGTACATAAGTAGTGGACCAAACACATAAAAGTCCATATGCACTACATCTGGGAACTAGTGCATAGTAAGACTATAATTATGTATTAATTCCCTACAGAGTAGTAGGTTGCAGACATATTTACAAAATATTTTACTAAGAAGAGATTTGTTTATCTCGGATCACTTCTTGGTGTGAATGTTTTATTCAGTTTTTAGCTCCTGGTTCACTGTTCATTTTGAGGTGGGGGGAGGGTCCCATGAGGTTTTCCCCATTTCCTCGGTTTATTGAGCAGTTATTTTTTTCATTAGATTGTATGAGTGACCTTTGGTATCAGTTGGCAGGTACCGGGTTGTCAAAGTTTGGATTAAGGGGGGGGGGTGTTAGGATTATTGTAATCCTTCCTTCTCCACCATAGTCTAAATGTGAGTTTCCTAGCTTAGGAATATGTTTCCAGTTCATTATTTCCACGAAGAATTTATATGGAGCCCACATACCACTTGACATGCCACTTTTCATGAGTTTAAGGCCTCTAGAGACAAATCCCTATAATTTAGGATCCCACACTAAGTCATGCGAGTCCCACCATTAGTTAACCCTAGTTTATGTTGAGTTATACTTTGATGGGTCACATTCAGTTCACCTTAAGTTAGTCTAGCTCCCATTTTGCATTATTTAAGGAGATGGTTGTTTTTTCTCACCTACCTTGGTTAGTTAACTGATTGTGAGGTGTTTCAATTGTCTAGAGTTACACTAGTGAGCCTTAATTGGTGATTTTACAGTTAGTGATGTCTGAAGTCATTCCAATTCATGGGATTTGAATCACTCCTAGAGGATTCGAATTCTCTCTATTGTATCACCAATGTATTTCATACAGATTAATTATTATTCAATTATGGTTACGCTATCAAATTTTTTCCTCTCGTCTGAATAATTTCACCATGATTTTTTAACATTGAAATTCTTCCTCATTCATTCTTCTATCACTGTGAATTTCAATCCAACATGATCATCGTATGGAGTTTCTAATTTTACATTCCCCTCTCCATTGTGTAATATGTGAATACATGCACTTTATTACAATTTTTCACTTCACACTAATATATATGAATAAGCAACAATTATCAATGTAAATTTTGATGGGGAAAGGAAAAAAGAAAGGTGACATTTTGATTCATAAAGATTTACTTATGAATATGAGTCTTGATTTTGTTAATCTTGTCGAATTAAACAACATTTATCGTATGTGTTTACCAAGAATCACTTTCATATCCATTTTGGAAAATGGGAACAGTAACATTCAACAACCAACGTGGAATTAGTGGAAGAATCATTCTTAATGCATGATTGGATAACTTGGATATCTATATCTTCAGTTGATCCATATGAAATTCTAGGAAAACTATCAAGTGTCGGTCTATTTATGTTTCATGTAGTGAATTCATTATACAATTGAATTTCATCCTCTAATTTTCCATTTACAAATTCTAACTAGTCATGAATATTCATTTTATAATTGCTCCTATTATTGTTAAATATCACAGTCTTACAAACAGTTTGCATCCACTGTTTCAACTTCTAAGGAATTGGTGTAGTAGATGTCAAAAGCTGCAACTAAAGAATTTGAAAGTAGATTTATTCACATGAGTGATTTAGGATTCATTCATGATGTCTTCCTTGGGCACAAGGATATATCAAAAGACACTATCATGTCAAGGAGTGATAATGTTAGCAGCATTAAAGTTGAGATTGTTGTTTGTTCTCATCCAAATGTACTTGAAGCTACAAATGTGGGGAAACCTCATGATTATTGGGGTGAAATGTCATGTGCTTTGGTGAAGCTAATATTGTTTAATAATAATTAACTCCCAAAAACATCATCAATCTCTTTTGCTTCATTTACCACATTATATGACTCCTCAAATTGTTTTCTTTGAGACATACTGAAGACTCTAACAAGGCAAATTTAAAAGTATATTTTTCAGGAAGAAACAAATATTTAGGCACAAAATTTCTCAGAAATTTAAAAAGAATTGAAATTCTCATGATATAATTACAACATTCTTGACCTCCAAATTAAAAATCTCACATAATTTCATGGATTGCCAATATTGATATCATATAAACTTTGGTTTAGTTTCTAGAGGAACTGGTTGTTTTTATGTGCAATGAAATAATAATCTTACTATATATTGTTTATACTATATACTATATATTAATTTTATAAGTGCATATAATATTTCATCTAAACACGAGAAACATGATCAAGACATTTAACTTATTTGATGTGTCTAGTAGAGCCATAGCCAATGGTACCCAAAACCTTTCTTTTGTTGGACTCAATTTGTGTGTTTCTCATGTTTTTAGTATAGACAATTCCAGCGAGATCCAAAACCTACTTCCCTTCAAATGGATTATTTTTATGATCCTTTATTCTATCAAACATAAGGGTGACCTTTATGGGAAAAAAAAACTTTTGATCCTAACCCATTTGAAAAAGTAGATTGCCTCTCCCTTTGATTTGAAATAAAAAATAAAAAATTATTGATCCTAACCCATTTGAACAAGTAGATTGCCTCTCCCTTTGCCATGGCATATTTTGAGGGGGAAATGAACATATGCACTATTAAAAATTGATTGTTCTGTATAGGAAGAATCCAAAGGAATAAATGTGAAATGCTTCAGACTAGAATTTTTGTTCAAGTAAACTGCCTCAAGACTTCTGCATGGTTATATTAAGTAATTTGAATATTTTAAGGAAACCTAAATGTATCCAAACCCTTGGAGGAAGTGGATACACTACTGATAGTATTCATATTTTTATTTTCATTCCCAAAACTATATTCCATACAAGTGATATGGAGCTCCAACCAAATTACCATAGTATATCTTTCTAGTGAATCCCATCTCTACAGTCCTCTCACTATAAAGTTGAATTACTTGTTTCTAGTCGGTTACATAGAATTTGTCAATGAGAAATTGGAAAACAGATATTCACTTTCTCTCAACCCTGATCATATATTTGTTGATGTTAGTACAACCATATCCATATCAATAAAAAAGGAACCATGTAAGGTTTGTCCCACTATGAAAATTGTTGAATATATTTTAACATATATGTGAATGAACAAATATGGAAATGCAGAGAACAATGCAAGCAAGTTTTATGATAGAATCCAATAACACTGAACAAAAAAAATCATCTTTTTTCTTGTTGTTAGATTGGTATGTTCCTTCCTTCATTCATCCATGTGAATCACACAACTATCGATTCTTATTTTGTTCAAATCCCCTTCAAAACTGCTATTAAAAAAAAACTACATCCTCCTCATTAGCTTGCCAAGATTGAAGTTAATTGTGTGTGTGAGGTTGTTTCTTTCTAACTATAGGTCCCTTGATATGCATAGTAATACATTGGGTACGAATGCATCAAATTCCTCCAGACATAAGCATCGGTTGAAATAGTATGCACATAATGCAAGTAGAGTTGTATATTGGTCTAGTAAAGCAATGAACGTGCATATTCCTTCTCATTAAAACCCAAGATTTGTTAATTACATTAAAATTCAAATGATGAAAAAGTTTTATACCTAACTTAATAATAATAATAATTTCCTAATATGATACTTATTATTTATATCAATGGTTTCAAAGGTGTGCTCATATTTTTAAAACTATTTTCTTCCTTCATACATAATATTAAACATCCAGGAACTTAAGGCATGTGTACTCTTGTATCTATCAATATTTGATTCAATATTTCTAAAACATCAAAGATGTGTACTCTTGTATCTATCAATTTTGGTCCTACAGATGGGAATTCTCAAGCCATTGATGCAGACTAGGTTAAATTGATGGTGTTGAATCTTCAAACATAGGTTGTTTTCCACACTTGAGTTGCTATCATTGGTAATATATTCCATTTGGATTGTTGAATCCAATAAAAAGGAGTATTATAGTAGGGAATACCTACCTTCTTACATGTGTACAAATAGTGGTTCTACTTGTGGCAATTGATGAACATTGCATTAGACTATAAACAATGTTTGCAATTTGTCTTTCTACATGCACATTCTATAGAGAGGATAGATCGGATAGTTATTCAAGAAGAAATTCAAGCTCAAGCCATGTGCAATCATTTATATATGTGTCGCCTTTATACAGGCCATATATTAGTTTATTTTTAATTTTAGTGAGCCTTCTCATTTTGTGGCATAATGCATTCTTTCTTCATTAAATAATTGGTCATTGACCCTATTGAAAACATTATATTCCCTATTAGTAGCCTTTACCAAGATTTCCATATTTGACATATACATTTCCTAATGAAGTCAATTTTGCAAGAAAAATCTCAAATTATTCTAAGAATTCTTCAACAAGAATTGTCACTAATTAGGTTAAGCCAGCTCTTGACCTTTTTGCTATCTTGCAGTAGCTCTCGGAAGCTAATTTCCCATATCATAGGTACTAATTAGATCTATAAAAATAGTATTTATCCATGTTTATTTCTTGGTACAACCTATAATTTATTTGGTTCCAAATAACTTAAAATTTCTTGATAATCACATTACATATTTGTCACTAAAGATGGTTGTTTCTGTAACATAAAATAAAGGTTATAAAATTCCCAGTAGATGCATTGGATTTAATCCTACATTAATGTAGCATTTCATATTTTTTGGCCTCTAACTCAATTTGGTTGGAATATCAATGAGCATAATTTTCTAACAGTCTTTGTTGCTAATGAAAATTATATTGGCAATGCTCTACTTAAAAGACAATTTGCACACTGTAATGGGACTTAAACACCATTTTTCATTTATGGTTTTGTATCACTTATTGATTCATGAATTATTATGGTTTTGGTTATGTTACATTTGACCTTAGTTCTATATAACATTTTAAATACAGTTGCTATGGCCTAGGAATATTTATGTATATTTCATAAAACACATAGGATGGATTCATAATTATCATTTAGGATGCATGGATTGAGGATGTCACCTCTTCAAGATGGAAACAAATGTAACACAATGATATTGAAACATGTGATAGAAATTTATTCGATTCTTATTAGATAGAAAGTGTGCATAGATAGGTGACTTGACCTTGTTTCAATTAAATTCACGAACCATCCCATAAAATGATGAAAATTACTTTGACATGCTTGTTGGATTTCTTTAACTATAGCAAATAAGTGCATAAATTGTTTAAATCAAGATAATATCATTGAATCCAAAGCTTGATCTAGGGAAATGCCATTATTGCATATCCATATATGACATAGAACTCCATAAGTGGTTAACCTCCATAAGTGGTTCACCACTGATGATATTTGAGGTGAGATCTAGTATACATATCAAGTGCATATTTATGACATGTTCATCTTGGTATATATACTTGTTATATGGGAAAGTGACATCAAATTCTAGGCCATAACATAAAACTAGGGAATTTCAATAGTAAAATTATATTTATGGTGAGCAATAAAGGATGGTAGGAACTTAAATAATAATGAATATCAAGTGGAAAGAGATCTTTGTGCACTATTTGGTATAATAGTTCTTAGAATGATTAAACGTTTTCGCAATTGATGCACTAGTAATATTATTAACCACGTATTGTTGAATTCCATTATCCAAATTAGAATGCATCGATCTAGCTATAAGTAATATCCTGAAGGTAAGCCCCAGACACTGGTATGTGTGGTTATGTTTCTTTGTTGAGTTGGAACTAGGTGCCAGGACCATGGATGCCTGATGAGACATATTTTATTTTAATTTCAATAATTATTATCATATCTATTTTTTTTGCAAGTAAGAGTTGCATTATATTATCATATAACAAGAGGATTAAAAAGTCTTCTAGACTTATGTATTGTGAATTTCCATATTTTCAGAAAAACTAACCAAAATACCCTTACATCAAAGATACCTGACATGAATTTTCCTTACCCATACAAAATCCGAAATCGACCTTGAAGAGCTTGGGCCATTCCTGAGCACACAAACCAGAAACACTAGCATAACAGAAATTACAATAATGCCACAGAAGAGAACACATGGATCAAAGGAAAACTAACAGTAATCAAGGTCCAAACAACCTACGCCTGAGACATGGGAAGGAGATAGCAGGAGCGGTAGTAGCTACATTCATATGGACACCGGAAAAAACATGATTGTTGATGCTGAGAGCTGTGAGAATGGTGTCCATATTTGAATTCAGCTGGCTGGTTTCAAAGTGATGTTCTTTCCATCACTGGATGGGGACCTCATCAACTTATTCCTTTTGCAACCTCTCCCAAAGCATATGCCCCCTTAAGTTGTTCATAAACTAGAACAAGGTGACAATGAACTCATAGAGGCCCAGTCGAGCCGCATTATTACGAGGATCCAAGACCCAGTTCTCAAAGGATTTCTCTGCTTCACTAAGGTGATCATCATCAAGTTGTTTCCAAAGGTCAGCTTCTGCTCCATGTTCTCTTTCACCTCAATCGAAAGGCCAAACTGAAAATATCTATTCTCCCATACCACCCTATTTTGGGCTCTGCTGATATTTCTTCAATCCTCTAGAGCCCTTCCCTTGGGGGTCTGACACTCATTTCCCTTACTACTACCAATCATTATCTTGCCAATATCCATCCCCCTGCACCAAGTAATTAAACAGGTTCTTGAATCCCACCACCCCAAAAACATGCACAAGAGAAATATTTTCGCGACAATACATGCTGCCAACTTTGCGCTGGTTATATAGAAGCTTCCAATAATAGTCCATGATTATGGAAGTACTATTGCTTATCTCATATTCCGTAACTCCTATTTGGATCGAGATATATTTACTCAGCTTCTCAGATTTTCTATCCACCGAATTAATTGTTTCCCATGTAAATGGATTTTCCACATTCCTTGCTTCAAAGTAGCTTTCATGACATATAAGGAAATTTGTACTTCCCCACCGCTTCTCCACCTGTCAGCATTGTTCTTCCATGTTCCACACAACCCTCCATTGAGATTCCTCTTACATGCGGGTGGCTTGATCATTATGGTAGGTGATGTATTGAGAAGTTGTCATTTCACAATGACCCCTATCAGTCACATTAATCATTTCATCCCAAACCTCTCCAGCTATCAAGTTAGGTGCATGTATTCCTACGTTGGATACCATGTCCACCACTTTATTGTCATCCCGTCTGACATGACAGAAGGAGATAGCACGGAAGTGATGAATGATCCCCACCAGGAATTCATGTATGTGCTCAATACGCCACCTCGAGGACACCTTGGACCACTAAGTGCCATTGAGGATACAGCCAGCTAAGGAAATAATAAGGATCGAATCCCCTTCGATGATTAAGGGGAGCCAACCTGTGTTGTAAGACATGAGCAAACGGTGTATCAAGCCCTCCATTTCATTTTTGTTGTTCATGTTGAAGCCAAGTCTTCCCCAAAAGAAAGTTTCCATCTCCCTTGCATGGTCTCTAATTATTCCTTTGAACTTCGCCTCTCCAGGGTTTCCCTTCGAGGCACCATCAAAGTTCAGCTTGAAGCAGTTTGGTGGTGGGGGAGACTAATGGTTCTTGCTCGTTTTTCCCAATACCCTACTTTTAGGAGGTCCAAGATAGGGGAGAGGGCCAAAAATTCCCCATGCATGAAAAATGTGAACTTTAGCACCATGAGCTTTCCAGTATTTATCATCCTAGGGATTTATTCGGATAGTTTCATGCATTGCTGAGCATATGGAAAATCGGACTCTATCAACAGGGGAATCAATGTCTTTGAAAGTTATTTGATTCATTTCTTTCCAAATTTCAAAGACAAGGAACCATAAGAGAGTTGCCATATTCTATTAATTATTGGGTTTGAGAATGGGTCCTTCGTCCACTTTCACAGAGAAAGTTCTGGTATTCCCCTTTCACGGTTGGATCGCTGGAAGGTTGTCGCTCCCAAATCCCACAACTAGATGGAAAATGGACAAAAATCCAGGAGGTGGTTGTATACCTCATCAAAGCTTATATTCCTATTCATGGAGGCAGAAACATCTTCTTTGAAGAGAGTCAAGAATTGTTTCCACCTCCTCATATGGTCCAATCTATTCCCACCAATCTCTTTGATACCATTCTCTGAATTCATGGTTGTTATCCATGGGCTGGAAAAAGTCACATTTTTATCTTTTGTGGCTCTTCATGTATTTGTTGAAGTCCAAGAGCCTCAATGGAATTTGTGAGACTAGGGAGTTTCTTCCATGCACCTTCCTAGAAAAGGAAAGACTCGCCATTTCTAACTTCCCAGAAGCATTTTTCCTAAATTAAGCCCCTCCCTTTCCTGGTTGAGTTCTAGATATGCGAACCTCTCATTTCCTCGTTTAAGCAAATTAGATTTTTCTTATCCCATCCTTGAGCATATTTTTTGTGCCATGGTTTATCCTAGGGTTCCGATCCATATGTAACCCAATGACACCAAAATTTGGCACCCCCAACTATGTTTATTTTTTTCGATTTGCAAAGACCCAAGCCTCTACGAGTTTTGGGTTTGCAAGAATTCTCCCATTTGACCAAAGCCCATTTTCGGTGTTCACTTCCCCTACTCTAGAGAAATATTCTCTGAATGTTGATAATTTCATTCTGAATCATCTTTGGGGAAACCATACTAGAGAACATATATATTGGCATTGCTATGGGGACAAATTTTACAAGCACTAACCTACTATGGAAGTTCAAAGGACGATAGGTCCATTTATCCAGCCTTCTTCTCATGTTGTCGAGGATCTCCCTCTAGGATCCTTTTTTCACTTCTAAATCAACCAGAGGGGATCCTATATATTTGGATGGAAGGGAGCTCGCTTGAAAACCAAGGATTCGAAAAATGTTAGTTCTAGCTATCCTAGGAGTATTAAAGAAAAATACATGAGATTTTCTCCCACTGACCTCGAGGCCTGAAGCTTTACCAAACTACCAAACTCCAAAAGGCACCTTTTTATGGATTTATCTTCCTGAAAAGAAGGGTGCACCATCAATATCGTATCATCTACGGACTATTGGTGGGTTTGGAAGTCTATCGTTGGGTGAACTTTTATCCGCATGAATTTCCTAGTTCTCTTGCAATGCTTTGATCATCCTTCCCAGACCCTCAGCCAGAAGGACAAAAAGTAAGGGGGACAAGGATTCCCATTGTATGATCCCTCTATAAGGTTTGATGAGCCCCGTTGGGGAGCCATTGAGAAGGATGAAAATGAAGGCTAAATATATTAGTTTCATGAACCAACTTATCCAGTCCTCATGAAATCAAAATGCCTTGAGGACTTCCCATAAATATTTCCAGTTTAATTTTTCAAATGATTTGGCTATATCCAATTTGAGCATCATCTCAGAAATTCATTTCATTTTGAAGGAGTTGATGACTTTACCAGGATAATTCCATCCATTATTTAATGACCTTCAAGGAACCCTAAGTTTTTAGGAGAGATCAGGGTTGGAATAAGAGGTTTTAGCCTTTTTTATATGACCTTTGTTGTAATATTGTATATAACATTACAGAGAGCAATTGGTTAGAATAGTCCCAGGGAATCCACACCCTCATGTTTGGAAATTAAAGTGACGAAAGTAGCATTAAAGGAAAGGTGTACGTGATGTGATATTCTAGAATCCTGCACTATTTTCCATACTTATTCCATAACCATGTCTCAAAAGTGGTGGAAGAAATTTACCGTGAACCCGTCTGGACTTGGGGCTTTCCCTTAAGACATTTTATTTATTGCCTCATCAACTTCCTGTTGGAGAATGTGTTGCATTAGGAGAACATTCTAGGAATCTGTGACCAGGGATCAGATGTTCTAAGTGATGTGTTCAATTTTCAATCGCTTATTGTGGTTGGGCTCAATGAGAATATCCTGGAAGAAGTATATGATTTCCTCTTCAATTACCTCTCAGGTTTCATCCCATTCACCACCTTCTTTTTTGATCCTCGGGATCATGTTCATATTTCATTGTTATTTAGTTCCGTGGTGAAATTTTTTTGTTCCATTCGCCTTCCCTGAGCTAGTTGAATCTATATTATTTCCTCCTGTCATTCCTTTTATGGAAGTTGGGAAAGAATACTCACTTCTTCCTCGTGGAGCTCCCCAGAGTATACCTCTCTTATCCCCTATTTTTGGATATTTTCCAACCGTTCTTCAAGGTAGGATTTTTACTCAAATATGTTTCCAAACTCCTCTTTATTCCACTTTTTTATTTTATTTTTGAGATCCTTGAGCTTGACCTGGAATTGGTACATACTTTGTCCCCCTCCTTCCCCTCGCTCCTCTCACCAGAGCTTGACCTTATTCAAGAACTTCGGATGTCTAAGCCAAAAATATTCAAATATGAAGGGTTTTTTAATTGGGGCCCTAAACCACTCCACCAGAAACAAACTGGACAATGATCAGATCCTACCGAAGGAATTATAAGGGAAGATACCTTGGTACCTAGACACAGAACTAATTCTAAGATCAAGAATCTATCCAATCGTGAGACAATATGTCTTCCCACCCCTCGTTTGTTGTTCCAAGTGAAAATATCCTCCTGACAGATGACAACACTAATTTCATGTCTTCTATGGCGTCCCTGAAGAGGGTGTTTTCCTGATCCAATCTATGTTTCCCACCCTTATTTTTCCAAGGGAGGTGATTCGGATTGAAATATCCCCCCAGTACTGAGTGCTTTCCATTAACCCACTGATCGATCTAGAGAATAGACTCAATAAATATCTCCTTCAATTAGGGAGCATGAGGGCCATATGCATTTGTGAGAATACCTTTGATGTTGGTGCCTACAACCTGGAATTCTGCAGACAGGGAAATTCTAGGGCCATGAATCCAGATAAGGTGATCCTTGATGAATCACAGGATTCCTATCCCACCCGCTGCTTTGGATGCATATATTCATATTCCTTCACAATGTCTCCAAAAAACTTTCCCTACGCTTATCAAGTGATCCTCGGAGCATTTAGTTTCATGTAAGAGCATAACTATTGGTTTTTCCTTCTGAAACTTCTTCTTCGATATTATAGTTTTTTTAGGGCCATTTATCCTTCTTATGTTCCAAGTTATTATCGTCATTGAAAACAATAGAATAATTACATACCTAGTGCAACCCTAATTGTAGGGTACTGACCTAATTCCACTAGTTTCATTCTGGCTTTCGTGATTCCGATCCGGTTGGATTTCCTTCCTCCTTTTTTGCTTGATTCTGTCAGTTTCCTTCTATTGTCCTTCAGGTAGTTAGCGGCGATCCCTAAGAGTTTTGTGGATTTTTCTTTGATGATGGAATATTTCATGGAAGATACTTTCTCTTGAGGAACAAACCTAGGATTTTTGTCAACACAAGCTTGTTTGATGTCATCAAGATCCAACTATCCAAGATCCATATCTTCCCCCTTGTCCTCCGTGTCCATCTCTTGGTGAGGCATATTTTCATCGGTGGTTTTTTCATTTACCTCCTGTAAATTTTCCTATTCCTACTTGTTGTGAATGGGGTTGTCTTTGTTCATATTTTCCTCCTCCTGCTCCCCTAAAACATCTAACTGATTTGATATTGTCAGTTGTTTGTTGACCTAAGGGATATCCATTCATCTTGCACCCCTATTTTTTGACTAAACCCTCGGAAATCCCTGGGTATCCTATTCTTTAATAGGTTTGGTATCTAAGGGAGGGGAATTATATGGGAAATCTCTGTATAGCTGCCTATAATCATGACAACATCTAGTGTGGAACGGGATCTGCTCGTATTCCAATGGCAACTTTATTCCTCGTCTTCCCACATTAGGTTTATGGATTATGGGAATTATTTTGTTGTATCCATGTAGGCACATATACGAGCATAAGTTGTGTATATTTTATCCTTGGTATGTTCATAAATTTTGATGAAATTTCCTAGGGTACTACCAATGTCTTCCATTATTTTTAGGTCCTAGTATATTCTAGGCAGGCAGTACAATCGTATCCTTTCGGGGGCGGTATTGATATCCTCCTTTTCCAGGTTGAATCATTCCTTCCATGGCCTGAGGAAGAACACAGTCAAGTAGAAGAAGTAAGGTCGCCCATATAGGGCTCGGTTGCAGTCTTCCAAACTGATAAAGCTAATATTAAAAAAACATTTTGACCCAAGATGAATATCATAGTGTCCTTTAGGTTTCCAAGTGGAGTTTATCCACCAAACTAGGGATTTCTTAGATGGAAAAATTCCCACAAATTTTCCTATTAGGGCATGATCCTTCATGTATTAGATTCAATCTCGTAAGCTTGTAGATATAATTTGCATTGTAGGAACATGAACCAGTCTTGGCTATAAAATTCCCCGGCCGCCTACCCAGAAGACTGCCCCCTTCAAGCCAGATCCCTCTCCTCCCATTTCGTCCAGGTGGATCAGAATGCTATAAATATGCATCGCAACATTCATATATGCTAATGGGGTTGAAACTCCACCTCCTTCAATTGTATCCATGTTAAATTATTATTCCATTGATCTTCAAGAAATGAGTACAATTGAATTGTTGAATTCTTATCCAATGTAATGGAATGAATAATACACACTGAGCAAGACAAATTTCATAGAAAATGGATAAGTACTGCTCAATATAATTACAGTATAAACTTCATTAATCCCATCAATATACAATAGTGTTACAAAAAGGATAATTCGAATCATGTGGATATGAATCGAAACTACCAACTCAATCTGACTTCATGGATAACTAGAAGTGTCTAAATCACCATCAGAGCTCACTAAACTAACTCCAAATTTCTAATTCAGTCTCCCGGTCAGTTATAATCAGTTAAATTGATGTGGTAGGTGAGAATTAGGTTAGAATAGGTGCCTACCCACCTGCATCCATGCAAGAATGGTTCTAACTAAACTGGGGGATATCTAATTGAATGTAACTCATGCATATCTTAGCTTAACTAGTTACCAACTACCAACAACTGAAGGAGGTTGGTTCCAACACTCCCAGAGGCTCCTAAATTGTAGGGATTGGTCTTAGATGCACTTGAATTGATGCATGAAGGTGCAATCAGTTTCAATTAAACTCTATATGTGTTCCCCACAATCTATTGACTGGTACTAGTGGCACCAATAGCCCAAGTGGACCCAATATTAATTAATGACTCCTAAGTTATGAAAATATAATATAATAGACAAGTATGGACAAGGGAGGATTATAAATCCTAACACCCCCCCCTTAATCCTAACTTAGACAACTGTGGGCCTTGGAAAAAAGACAAAAAGTCAGCCAATTACAATCTAAAAGATTAAAAACAAAATTTGCTTAATAAACCGAGGAAATAGAGGAAAACCTCATGGGAAACCCCCCCCCCCCTCAAAATAAGCAAGAATAGGAAATACAAGTTATTCTTAGCAGAAAAAAAATTCTTCTTTGGGAAATAACTTGCAAAAAACTATGCTGCAATTTGCAGCTCTATGCAATGGCATGGTTCTTTTGTGCGGCAGCATCCTGAAGCTGTGCATGTGAACCTCTCAAATTCCTTCTAATCTGATGGATGTAGTCTGTGTTTCTTCTTGCTGGAAGAGGAAAGGGATGATCAAATTTCTTCTTTTGTGGTCCAAGTGAGTGATCATTTGCTATCATCAGATAGCATTTTCCTGGAACCTTGTTGCACCACTCTGTAGGGAGTGAATCTGTGAGAGAGAGAGAAACATGCTCATTCTAATACTGGGACCATGTTCTCCTTCTATCTTCTGGATTCCCGACCCCATCCCCATCTGTAGAAATGCAATTTTGCACCCATCTAGGCTTAGGCCTTTGGTTTGTAATGGTTGTTGGATCTGGATCTAGAATCTCATGAGGTTCAGCCTCAATACCAAGATCATGTTGATCTTGTTCCTCTTCATCTAAAATTGAAACATGTGACAAATCATCATCATCAAAAGGTATTGAAAGAGTGGTTATATCTTATTGTGCTTCAGATGGTGGTAGATCAAACAACTGATCTTCTTCAAACTGAACATTGTTCTCAATGAAGCATTTCATAGTTGCAACCTCCATCAACTTGTATGCTTTTGCATCCTCTGCATATACCAGCAGTATGCATTCGCTAGTATGGTCTTGGAATGCCTTTCTCTTATCAATGGGTATTATGGCCCAAGTTTTGGAACCAAAAACTCTCAAGTGAGAGACATTGGGATTATGCCCATGCAGTTCTTTGAATGGAGTGACCCCAACCACTAATTTATGAGGAACTATATTATGTATGTATGAATCACAGTTTATAGCTTCTGCCCAAAGAGAAGGAGGAATATTTTTGTCTTGGGGAAGACAGGTTGCCATCTCCTTCAATGATCTATTTTTCCTATCAGCCACACCATTCTATTGTGGTGTGTATGGAACTGAGTGTTCCATTCGAATCCCCTCTTATTCACAATATTGCTGGAAATATATTTTAATGTATTCACCTCCATTATTTGATATTATAGACTTGATATTTTTCCTGAAACTATTCTCAATCATAGCTTTAAAAACTTTAAAAATTCCAAATACTTCTTATTTATGTTTCATGAAATATATCTAGTAGAACCTTGAACAATCATCAATAAAAGTAAGGAAATTCCTAGAACCATTAATTTATGTTGTAGGCATTGATCCTGACACATCACTACGTATCAAATCAAGTATAGAGGCAGCTCTATGTGCCTTCCCAACTTCATACCTCTTCTTTGGATGCTTACCTACCAAGAAACCAGGACATACTCCTTCAGAAGTTTGGATGAAAAGCAAGCATTCAACCATTTTATCATTCTGGAATTGTTGGATATATTTGAAATTGAGATGCCCAAATATCACATGCCATATCTTTTTATTTTTGCTAGCATGAATCAATAGAGTTGTAGGAGGTGCAACAGGAAAAACATGTGAGAAATCATAAGCCTTAGTGGCATGATTGGCAATACCTTTCGCTATGATATTTCTAGTATCTTTTTCTATGATTTCAATTGATTCAGAGTCGAATGTAACTCTCTTGGGAGAGCCTGTATGGGTCATCTACTAAACAAAAAACAAATTAGTTGCAAGGGAGGGCACATAGAGAACATTTTTGAACTCACCATGCTGGATTTTAACTTAACCTCTTCTTGCTGATGGTATTTGGGAGTCATCTCCCATGTGAATGCTAGGTCCTTTTTATAGAGTAAGAGAGGAGAAGGATTCCTTGGAGGCAACCATGTGGTTGAATGCTCCAGAGTCAATAAAGTAGGCTTTCAATTGAGTAAGGCCTACCTTCAAGGCATGGAATCTCTCATGATATTATGTATGTGGTATAGCATCAGACTTCTTTGCTCCATGTGGAATAGCAATCTTGTTATGTTCAAGGAGGGAGGACAACTGGTCGATCTGCTTCTTCATGCACTGGATTTCAGGATGAAATCCCATCATACAATAAGGAAACTTAGTCTTTTCAAAACATTTCTTCTTCTTGGAGCCCGAAGCTCCTTCAGAATACTTCAAACTTTCTTTTGGCTTCAAAAAATATGATTTAGGATCCTTCCCCTCGTGCTTTCCTTTAGCTTGTGCAATGGTTGAGTCCAACATCAGAAGAGATTGGTTGGATTTTTGGAGGACTCCCATTTGTACCAACTTATCTTGCTCTTGTATTAAATACTCGACAAAGCTATCAAGTGAAGGCATCTTCCAATTGGGAATGGAAGCTCTTCTGAAATGGAAGGTAGAGACAAATATATATTACTCATAACCAATTTTGCTGAGTACATAGAGCGCAAGCTGCTCATCCTTCCTCTCTATTCCGCATTGCTTACATTGTAGTGCTAGAGACATGAATTTTGTGAAAAACTATTGGGATGCAATGACATTAGCTCGTTCTCCAAAAAGTGTCCCCAAAGCTCATCTTGTTTGACAAACAAGAATTTGATTTTCTCCCAAGATTCTTTGGGATTCTTCAATCCCTCAAGATGAAAGAGGAGATCCCTTGAGATATGAGCACAAAGGAAGCCAAAGGCTTCATCCAACTAGTTCAAGAACTTGTTTTTCTCGCTAAGATGATGAGGTTTTGTCTCTCTTCCCATAGTCATCCTGTACATGCCAATATTTCACGAGGCATGAATATCTACCCTCCAATCAAGAGAGTTGAAGGGTGTTAGGATATGGGGTAAGAAAGTAGGAGAATCCATCAATTTTTCCTTCTGAAAAGTCAATTCTTCAATTGAGCCATGTAGCACCTGTAATAAATCACTGCAAAATCAAAAACAATTCACACTATGTCAGAATCAAGCCTTCTATCTCAACATGTACACTTTCTCAGGGTCTACCACGCCCATAGAGACTTCTCAGAATGAATCCAAAGTTATAAATGCACACTTTGCGGGACTTATGTGGAAACCCAACTACTTTTGGTGTACAATGGAGATTGGACAAACTTGTTGCTTCCCTGAGTAGGCTCTGATACCATGTTAAATTATTGTGCCATTGAAATTTAAGCAATGAGTGCAATTGAATTGTTGAATTATTATGCAGTGTAATGGAATGAATAATACACATTTAACAAGACAAATTCACAAAAAATGGATAAGAATTGATCAGTATAATTACAGTATAAACTTCATTAATCCCAACAGTATACAACAGTGTTACATAAAGGAGAATCTAAATCATGTGGATATGATTGGAATCTACCAACTCAATCTGAATGCACGGCTGACTAGAAGTGTCTAAATCACTTTCGGAGCTCATTAGACTAACTCCAGATGTCTAATTCAGTCTCTCAGTCAGTTATAATCATTTAAACCAGTTAAACTAATGTGGTAGGTGAGAAGTAGGTGAGAATAGGCACCTACCCACATGCAACCATGCAAGACTGGCGCTAACTGAATTGGAGGATATCTAACTGAATGTAAATGGAGCATATCTTAGATTTACTAGTTACCAACAACTGAAGGAGGTTGGTGCCAACACTCTCCTAAATTGTATGGATTGGTCTCATATGAAATTAAACTGATTCATGAAGGTGCAGTTAGTTGTAGTTAACCTCTATATGTGTTCCCCACACTCTAGTGATCGGTACTAGTGGCACCAATATCCCAAGTGGACCCAATGGTGCTAGTGGGCCCAATATTAATTAATGACTCCTAAGTTAGTCAAATATAATGTAATAGACAAGTATGGATAAGGAAGGATTATAAATCCTAACACTCCATTGAACCCTATCATTCCTTCACCCTTTAAGAATCATTGAAAACTTATCAATTTCTAATATTATAAATCTTAAATGTTGTAACCCTAATATCTTCAATATTGAATCTAATTATTATTATTTATTATATTTTAAAAAAATTGATAATGAGACAGCATGACAACAACATTGTTCGGGGGTTCTGGAATGTCTTGTGAGAAGGGGTTGGGGTTAGGAGTTGTAGCTCCCCTTAACATCACTATTTCCTTGAGAGTCGAAGAGAGCTGTGTTGCAAGAATTTAAAATTTGACGTTTCGACCCCTTCTCTGGGATCATGATCATCAGGAGACATTCTTGCAACACAGCTCTCTTCGACTCTCAATTTAATTTATGTGTAAATGATTATCTTCAATCACTATTTCCTACTTAATTTCTTTAATGATGGACTATGGGGGGGCAAAAACCCATCATTAGTTCCATGCATGCATTTGTATACAGAATTTGCACCCTGGGTGAGGATATTCCTCATCTAGTCAGCAGTGGGGCCCACTTCCACTTCACACACTAACTATGTGCCTATTGGACTAAGTTTGGTTAAGGCATGCACCTAATTTCGAGTCAATTAAGTTCATTTGAGTTAAAATCAATTAAATTGAGTCACTGTCAATTAATTCTAGTTAAATTGAGTTAGGTGGAGTTAATTTAAGTTAATTTTAGTTAATACGGAATTGAAGTCGGTTAATTTCAGTTAAGTGGAGTTAATGTAAGTTAATTTTAGTTAATATGGAATTGATGTCAGTTAATTTCAGTTAAATTGAGTTTAACTGAGTTAAGGACAGTTAGTTTTCAGATAATTTAATTAATTTAAAAGACTATCAATTAAAGTTATTCTTTGTTTTAGTTATACACTAGTGAATTGATTCTTTGTTTTAGTTATACACTAGTGAAACTAGCTGTCAGTTAAGTAATTAAAGGTTATCTTTAACTAATTAAGTGCCCAATCTACGAACTAGAGCCAATTTCGAGTGCATTCAATAATTTTGGTTAGTTTAGAGTTTAACTGAGTGTATGGGAATGATCAAGGGAGAAATTGAGTCCGTCCTTGTGAAATTGAGTTGTCTCTAGTGCGTGGGAGTAATTTATGGGTGATTAAGAGTCAGCAAAGGGGGGTTTTGGAGATAAAATAATGAATTCGAATTATCCATGCATGGGAAGTGTCTTTGTGGTGTTTTATATTCATTCTCAGTGAAGACTTCAATGAGTCAGTGGGTGGTGGTTAGGAAGCCCCAGTGATTTGGGAGTCATTCCTTAGTGGTCTAAAGTCTAACTCTTTGAGGTAATTCGAGTTAGGAAAAAGGATTTTAATTTCTCTAGGAGGTCATTCATTCATTTTTGTGCAGGTTAAGGAGTGCACCCGAGTTAGGATCTAAGGAAAATAGTGAATGCCAAAGTGCATTTGGTTGAACTTGCACATTTTTTTGTGGTGATTCTTCCAATTTGATCCAAGGGATCAATATTTGTGTGTTTCTGGATTCCCTAGGAGGGATTTAGAGGATTCCATGGTTATTTGTTTTATGTGAATCAAATTCCCTAGTAGGGGTTCGGCTTATGTGCTCCATAGAGCAATATTTATTTGTGATTTTGAATTCTCTAGTGGAGGTTCGAATTAGTAATATAACGCAGGGGTTCAAAAGAGTTGATTTAAGAATTCACCCAACATGAGAAGGGGGGTAATCCTGTGTGGAGTTTTCTTCTTGGTTGTGCTAAGGCCTGAGGGAGGGGGGGGTAATATCGAACAGGTTCTTAGGGCCATTTTTTTCAATATCTTAATGCTCCAGTGGGGATTCGAATTGAGAAAAAGGCCTTGGAAGTCAGTGGTGGTGTTCTGAGAGAGGGGGATAATATCAAGAACTACATATATCGCATTTCCGAAAGAGAGGGGTAATTCCAGGAAAACGATCGAATCATCCTTAGTATCTTTTAGAAGAGTCCATCTCATATGGGATTCCAGTACCTCGTCTTGGGGGAATCTTTCAGCGGGAAAACACACAATAGGAAAGGTCATAGGCAGGGAGGAAAGTTGATGTGTTTCCTCCGGTCGCACACTGCTAAGATAAGTTACTTAATCCTTTAATGTTATATGCTTGAATATTATGATGTAATGCAGGTTGTGTGTGCATTAATAATTATTACTTTAAAGGAGTATTTAGCATGTAATAGCTTCTTTGTGGATTAGCAGTTTTCTGGGAAATATGTACTTCCTTGTACTAATAATTGTTTTGTGAATTTGTACTTGATATTCTAATAATGAAATATGATTTATAACTGATTTAATGGCTTGTTATATCTATATGCATTATTTTTTAATCTCAATCTTAAATCTGATTTAGGTGAAAAGATATGAGTAGCAATTGTGATGTTGTGAGTTCCTGTTTTTAGTATAATTATCAGGATTTGTCGAGGATGAATTGTATGGTAATTTAATTAAGTTTTTTTATTATAAATTATTCAAGGATGATATGGAATTTCATATAGCTGAACATAACATCCCAATATCAGGTTATCCATGTTTTTAATTCTTAGAGTTTCTAGACATGTGTAGAAACTGTGTATAGCTTTTCTATGATTGGTAGAGATTGTTTCCAAGTACTGAAAGAGAGAGATTTAGTAATTTAATGTTTATGACAAGTGAAATGTTTAGGAATGATATTTTGGACAGACATTTATTAATTATGAATACTTACACATCTTATTCATATTGGGGATTTTCTTATGGTAGAATTATGCAAACTAGTTATTAACTAGTTGTTTATTTTCCTAGTTAAAATTAACATGTCTAGTATAATGAGGAAACTTAAATAAAAAAACACGGATCATATATGATTATATGAAATTATTCATTTTGCTAAACATAATCTCAACCATCTTTATCTCTAAATAGATCCCCTATGCCCTTCCTTACCAAGTGACCTAGTTGGTTATGTTACACTAAAGATGTTTTGGATTAGAGGAGTGTTTTAGAAGTGAACTCAAATGAGGAAAAATATATGAAAACCCTTCATATTTTGGAGGTGTTGACTAAGCAAATTCCATAAATTATTGATCATGAGGGTATTTCATGATGAACCTTTTGTAGATTCAACCTAGATTGGAAACATAATCATGTCCACTTATTAGATGTGTGCTTAAGGATCATTCTATGGCATTATATGTACTATACCATGGATATTGTTGATTATTTATGCATACTAGTGAAAGTGGTTATGGTTAATATATCATGCTATGAATTTTCATGATTTATTAGTAGTTTTGTATATGATATGTGTCGAGAATATTATTACATTCATAATTATATGTATCTAACATGTATATATATTAATTAAGTGATTTGTTGGCATACTCTGGTGGCACTAAAATATCTTGATGAAGATATAGTGATGTGATATATTTGAATTGACATGATGTTAGAATGCAATAATTTCCTTTGATAATATTTCCTAATTTCATGACATGCGCTAGGATACATGTGATTATTTATGACAATACTTAATGATGGCATTGTTGATGTTTTGAGCAAAATCGGAGAAGCTTGAAAGTTTAAATTTTTTATCAATCAATTTTGGTACATATGTATTTCATTAATCAGCCGCATATGAATCTTGGGAAGATATCATCCACATAAATATATCATCTGCATATAAATCTCATAAATATATCAGCCACATAAATCAGCTCCATAAATCAGCCATATAAATCAATCAACCATCAGAGACAAGATATACCTTGGGAAAACCCTCCAAACACAGAGGATGAAAAACCCAACAATTCTTTGAATATGATAGATATATTTGTAGATAATTTTTTACAACAGATAAACATATTGCTTGATAAGAGACATCGCCTCAGCAGTAGAGAAGAGAGATCCAATGTATCCCTGCAAAAACAAATGTATGCAATTGTATTGAACTTGCCATATGCCTAGCATATTAATAACAAGACAAAACACCCTAGCATACAAAAGGTAGTGCATAGAAGGCTCAATAAAACACACTAATATAACCATGTAATGCATTCACAAGGAGGATCTAACTAGAACTCCCTCCATGCAAACTTTAGCACCCTTCCTTTCCTCAATTAGATTTAATTGAATGTTCACTATCTTGAACTAAAAGTGAACTAACTTGAACTGAATGTTAACTTACTTGAACTGAATGTTAAATTACTTGAAATCAATCTTTTAACTGACTATTGATCACTTAGTTAACATGCTAACTTAAGTGTCTTAAGTGCTTCACTCTTAGTGCCATCCATGCCAATTTTTATTATAACTTTTCCATGGATCTCTTTAGTTAACTGATGCATGTTGATAGATGAACATTAATATCTTATTTACTTAATGGATTACATTCATTAATAGTTCAATTGATGCTTTAACTAAGACATTGATTGATGCATCCATATTTTACTGAAGCTTTATAACTTGAGTTCACTCAAACATTTGCATGGGAAATTCAATTTTCTTTCTCTATGTTTTATCTCATCACCATTAAATAATTAATGCATGGTCCATATGTGTTTTATCTATCCATATTATCATATCATACTTAGAAGAATCATTACATACATACTGGTGATCATATATATTACCCGAGGCCATATAGTCATATGCTAAATTAATTCATTCTAAGGGTAGTTATGCCCTAAAGGAGACTTATAGCACTCAGTGACCATAACAGGCAATATATCACATAGTATAACCACCTCAACAAATGGAGGTCCATAGTCTTGATACAACACAATATCATCTCCAAAATTGGAGAGCCATTCTCATAGGGTACCGTATATGAGAATACTTGACTTGATATTACTCACAAGCCCAGTCTTGATATTACTCACAAGACTCAGCTTGATATTACTCACAAACTTTACAATACAACGCCACCACCTCAATCATATGAGGATACATAGGACTTTATATGAATCACAAGTCTGACTTGATATTACTCACAAGTCCAAAGAATGACTCTGTATGTTGTACAATCAATAGTCCCTCTCAGCGAGGGAGACATTCTCTACTTTACCAAAAAATTCCTGCCATACCAAGCTTATCTTGGAAGTATCTCAACTTTGTTACTTACAACGGATTTGTTCACAAATTACAATATCAATATGTTCTATCATAACACATGGTTTTGAGAAATATTGACTATTAACACCTAATAAATGTAGGCTTCAAGTATTTCACCCTAGTAGGTAGCATCCCAAGCTACACTACTCCTCAGCGGGTAGTACTATTCACAAAATACATTTAGCTTATGTAGTACTCGCCGCAATACATAGATAATCCTAAGCTATATAATATGCCTACTATGTATCAAAATACAATAAAGAACCTATTCTAATGTACCTCAAAGGTACTCAAATATATGCTTATCCACAAGCTTAAAAATACAAGTATGATAGGTACTTTGAGAGACCAACCAACTACTTATTCAAAGTAGCATCATCTGGATCCAATATAGAATGTTGTTTATCTAAAATAGAAAATATGTATTTCATGTCTATCATAAACAACACATTAAATGTGTAATTATCATGCAGAAAGAAAATCTTATCTTTTATTTGAATTTTCAACATTTGTTGACTTCAAGAATCTTCTACCATTTTAAGAAGTTCGTAGTGAGATTGCTATTCTCTGTGATATTCTTCAAGGCCTGATATCTTTCAAAGTGATTTCATATCACAATACCCCACATAGCCAACTATACATCTATCTAACATCTCCAAGAGGCTTTAACTATTCTCTAACAATTCATACTATAACTCTTCTTGAGTATCCAATAGTTTTCGAGACTTTGACCATGTCTCTGCTCAAATGGATTTTCTCCATAAGGTATCACAGCTCATGGATGCCTGAGTCATGTACCATGACTAACTAGTTTGGGAATTTTAACTGTTGTTGCTTGTGAAGATACATCAATACTCCCTCTTCAACTAGAGGAGTCTTTCAATATTATACCAAGCTTGTTTCGGGCAGAGGCTTAGTAAATATGTTAGGTTATTTGTGAATATGAACAAGAATTACACAGATCCTTTATGCACCATGTCTCAGATATAGCTAACTAGGAACCTTGTAAAACTTTATTGCCTTACAATATGCTCTATCTGAAGCAACATATTTGATGTGATCTTTCTTGATCACTGTACTAGTCAAAATCCATATGACCATGAAACTTACTTTCACTGACTGAGACATGTTTGAATCCACATACACTTGTTCCAAGTATGTGAGATAATAGATGCTTTATTGTACATGTATATGTACTGAATGTAAAGCATATAACTGATATTGGTTCCGGTATAGATATATCTAACATCAATGAGATCCTACAAATCTAAACAAGAATCGGATTTATCTTTATGTGTGTGATCATGGATTTATAATCCATTTTTCTTGAATCCTTTTAGAAACTCTACTGGACACTTTCTCAACAGAATAAAATCTTATCTAATAAATGATACACCTCTAAACTTAAGAATCATCCAAGATTCTTACATATAGATTCATTTTGAATATGAGTACCATACATTATTTCTACATAGAAGTAGATTAATTTAACTAGTTCCACTAGTTTTTTCGGAAGCTAGCAAATCTAGCTTCACCCTCTCAACATCTAGGATGTGAGAATCATAAATTTGAGTCCTCCATCACAAAGACTCACACTCCTATATATATAACACATATATGAATATAATTAATATAAATGCATTATCTTCAGAAGTGTTTACATTTATCCGAATAGAATTAGGGCTTATGTTATGTCTTCTTCCTAAGAAAAATAGGAACATCTCGATCTGCTCTCTTTCAAGATCCTCCATATGAATGAATCCATGTCATTCTCTTCTTATAGATCAGGGCATGTGTTTTTCCCCTATAAGAAAAAATATTTAAATGATTAATAACATTACATATCCAAGAAATGTAATCACATGAAAATTTCAACATATTGGCAATAGTTCACACAATTATGTACATAGATTAAATCAATGTTTTGACATAACCTCATTCATATCTTATGTGATGTTTTGAAACCCTAGATCAGTCCTATAACAGTTCAAAAATTCATATTTTATGAAGTAAATATGCAGCCCCATATTCATACCTCATGAAGCAAGCATGAATCCCTCTATCTAATATATTATGACCAATCATGTCGTCCTATATTAAAATCTCATGAAGCAAGCATGCATCCCTCTATCTCATGTCTTATGAAGGAAATTTTCAGCTTTATATCAATCCTATATAAGTATATATCAGTCCTACATAAGTATTATATGCTAATAAAAGACAAACAATAATGTATATGCTCAACACAATTCCAAAGTCTAGAAATAAATATCTCTATATGACAGTCATGAAATATATTCAAAACCTTTATATATGATTTATAACATCATATAAAAATCAAAATTAAAGTACTTATCTTTTATTAATTTGTGTGGGCTCCCTCTTGATCTCTGCACCCTTTCAAAGAATAGCAAAGTCCTTCTTTATTCACTTGAAAGGAAGAGCTTCTTTGTAGTGAAAGGATTTCTTCCTTTCTTCATTCTTTCCGTGATTACAAGATTATTCTCTTTAGTCTACACAATCTTGCTTTGGATGCGCCCCTCTTCTTGACTCAAATCCTTCTCCTTGAAAATTTTGGTGAGTGTATCAAAACACTCCCTTGTGGTCTTCAACGGAATGATCACGGAAAGATGATATGCTTGGCCTTTTCTTGATTATTCTTGAATTTGATTCGCCCTTCATTAGTGGTAGGCTCCTCTACCACAATGGTCATGAATGAATCAATATCAGGCTCTTCAAGAATATTCAACACCCTCTCTTTCCATGTGTTGAAGTTTGATGTGCCTTCAAGTTAGTGTTCCAATTGAACGGAGATTGATGTCATGGATGCAATATTTTTCTCAACTCTTCAAGATCTACATAGGCTTAGCTTGGTGTACAAAACTAAGCTCTTTTGCACCCTATGCTTTGATACCATGTTGATGTTTTGAGAAAAATCAGAGAAGCTTGAACTTTAAAATTTTTATCAATCAATTTCAGCACATATGAATATATCAGCCACATACGAATCTCATGAATATATCAACCACATAAATATATCATCCACATATAAATTCAATAAATATATCATCCACATAAATCAACTCCATAAATCATCCATATAAATCAATCAAACATGAAAGACAAGATATACTGTGGGAAAACCCTCCAAACACGGAGGTTGAAAAACCCAACAATTCTTTGAGTATGATAGATATATTTCCAAAGAATGGTTTACAACACATAAGAAGATTTCCTAATAAGAGATGTCACCTCAGCAGTAGAGAAGAGAGATCCAGCGTAACCTTGCAAAAACAATTGTATGCAATTGTATTAAACTTGTCATATTCCTAGCATATTAATAACAAGCCAAAACTCCCTAGCATGCAGAAGGTATAGCATAGGAAGCTCGGTAAACACACTGGGAGAACTACATAGTGCATTCACAAGGAGGAGCTAACTAGAACTCCCTCCATGGAAACATTAGCACCCTTCCTTTCCTCAATTATCTTTAACTAAATGTTCATTGTCTTAAACTAAAAGTGAAATGTCTTGAACTAAACGTTAACTGACTTGAAATCAATGTTGACTTACTTGAACTCAATATTTTAACAAAATGTTGATCACTTAGTTAATAGCTGGATAACTTAAGTGTCATCAGTGCTTCACTCTTAGTTTTATCCATGAATAATTTATATTATTAACTTTTGCATGGATCTCTTTAGTTAATTGATGCATGTTGATTGATGAACATTAACCTCTTCTTTACTCGACTGATTACATTCATTAATAGTTCAACTCATTCTTTGAATGAGGCATTTATATTTTACTGAATATTTATAATTTGAGTTAACTCAGACATTCACATGGGCAATTTGAATTCTCTTTCTCTATGCTTTATCTCATTATCATTAAATAATGAGTGCATGGTCCATATGTGTTTTATTTATCCATCTTATCATATCATACTCAGAATAATGTCTCCATACATACCGATGATCATATATATACCCCAGTCCATATAGTCATATGCTAAAATAATTCACTCTAGGGTAGCTAATCCCTAAAGGATACTTATAACACTCAGTGACCATGACTAGCAATATATCACATAGTCTAACCACCTCAACAAATGGATGTCCACAATATTTATACAACAAAATACTTCAATCTTGATACAACACAATATTATCTCTACAATTGGAAATCCATTCTCATAGGGTACATTCTATGAGAATACTTGACTTGATATTACTCACAACTCTGGTCTTGATATTACTCACAAAACTCAACTTGATATTACTCACAAGATACACAATATAACATCACCACCTCAATCATATGAGGATACATAGTACTTGATATGACTCACAAGTCCGACTTGATATTACTCACAAGTTCGAAGAATGACTCTTGATGTTTTACAATCAACAGGTATGACATGTGGATATTTGTGGAAAGATAGCTTATAACTAGCATGCATGAACATCTAGTGTATCACAATGATATGATGACATGATGATTTTTTGATTTCACAGAGTATTTCATGATATGTTGATTCTTATAATAGCATGCAGTACATATCATGTGGATATATCTACTTCACAAGGATTTGATGCAGTAAAATGGATATGATTACATGTGTTTATGTTTATTTATGATTATATATGTTCATAAGGATAATCATGTTATTATAATGTTATTTTCCATAATAGCTTGGTACAATTGCTTGATATTTATAATGATGTGGCATGTTGAACATGTTATTATGAGAAGGATGTCATGTTATTATATTCATGGTGATGATACTTTATGAGGACCATACAGTTTTATGTTGATGATTACCTTTGTATGATAACAAGAGGTAGCATGCAGTTGTTTGCTATTCATGGTATTATTATGGATATAATGGAGTATGATAAATTCATGTTCTCTTTATGGAATGTGGCAGCATATATTCATAATGATGATATATGACAGATGTATTGGTTGCATGTTTCGAGGTGATGATTGGGAGGAAACCCACCCTTGGGCCTAGAAGATTGGTTCATTAATTGATTATGTGGGATCCCATAACCACGAATGAGAATTCTTACAAATATCATCTTACGGTATGGGGACAACTCAACCAATAAACTTGTGACACTAGTCGTTTATCTCGTGGGGATACCGAAATTTCATTAGCTAGTGTTATATTCACCATCCAGATGCATATGGAGAGGAATTGTTGATGCTTAAGGTTGGTTTCCTTCACGGGGATAGGGATAAAGTTGGGACAAAATTTTGAGATGCCCGAGGTACAGTAGCATAGTGTATCAATAACCAAATTCCTGACCTACCCAAAATGAGTCCTTAAAGGCCAACATACCTGAGCCATGCATACTTTATAGGATACTTTCGATGCATATTATATGATCTACGAACAAGTTACAGTAGAGGGCATGTTCCATGGAAAGAGGGACCATCCATAGTTTTGGTGTGGAGGGTTATGGAGGTGGTGGATGGTATGATTTCTAGGGCGAGGGTGTGTAAGGGAGGAAGTAAACTATACCTAAAATATAATGATGATGATACCTAATAAATGAATTAATTGATGCACAATTCCCTGAATTTGTTGCATGTCAGTAATCTAGTAAGAACAATCAAGTGCATGTATTAATCTAGGGTTAATATGTTTGTTATTAGTGCAGATGTAAAAATTACCCAAAATGACCACATGAGTAATTCTCTCACGTGTGCAATATTATAAGTTACTTAGGTGCATATTGTGAGATGCTTGATCATATTAAATACTACCTAAGTATAATGTAACTTCGAGACAAAGTTTCATGAATTAGGGAAGTATGTAACAACCCAAAATGTGTATTAAACTAATTCTAAATAAAACATAGGAGAAGTAAGAAATATATGTATTAAATATTAAAACAATAAAAATAAATAAAAATTGCAAAATTTGTTAAATAAAATTAATAAAAATATATGGTTCAAGTACCAAAGAAAAGATAAAATCCTTTAAAAGGCAGGAGGATTGGAGGGGGAGAGCATTCATTCTTCTTATATTCTTGATGGAGTTAGGAATGGTTCTGGGATGTAGATAATCGATCTAGCTATGATTTATAGGTTGAAGGATTGGGGGATCTCGGTGTTTCACTGAGAGGTTGTTTGGGTGAGAGTCATCCCCCACTCGTTGTTTTCCTACATGGATCGAGGAATATAAAGGTACAATCTTTCAATAACTCATTGGATTGCAAGTACATATTCTCTCTTGGTTAATTAAAATTTCTTATCATGTTATATTGTAAATCTCTTAGATCTACTTAGTCATGGAAAACGAATTTGTTTTTAATCAATTGTAATGAAATATTTTTTTCTAATTATTTTTGTAAAGAATTTTGTTCTCAAGGCCATCAAGACCTCATAGATCACCTATCATATGGAAAAAATTCAGAGTAGGATAGTTGTGGTAAGCCAATTGATCATTCTCATGTGTGTATTTTTTGTTGTTTAGAATTTTCCTATGTGCCTAACGAAAACAGGTCCAATCTTGACATGAAGTCAGGGATATGTGCTTTTCTCTCATTATTATAATATAGTAAAGGGATATAGATTGTGGGATCCTATTGACCACAAGGTAATTGTTAGTCGAGATGTCATTTTAAATGAAAAATCCATGCAAAGGAAGGAGATACAACAAACACCACAGATTGTGCTAGTTGAAGTAGAAATGAGTGAAGATGAAAAAGAAGCTTCTGATCAACATGAAGAATAGCTAGTTCAGCAACCACAACTCATAATATTTACATGTCCAAGATACTTCCAAAAATGTATTTTCCTTATTTTCAATCTTCTTCCTCTTTGACAACTAATGATGGTGACCCTAGTTCATTTCAAGAAGTTGAAGAATCTGAGAATCCAGATAAATTAAGGAAAACCATGGATAAAGAAATGAAAGGATTACACAAGAATGAGACATGAGAACTTGTGGATCTCTCACCATGAAGAAAAGTTGTTGGAAATAAGTAGATGTAGAAGATAAATGAGAACAATGATGGGTTGTTGGAACAATATAAAGCTCACTTGGTAGAAAAATCCTATGTGTAGAAGTCAAGTATATATTTTAATGAAATCTTCTCTAGTTGTGAAGCTTACTATTGTAAGGGTTTTACTTGCACTAGTAGCAGCATTAGATTTAAAGTTGTGTTGGAATCCAATCCGTCAAGGTTATAAAATATGAACAGTTTTGAGGAGTCCAAGGGACAACTTAGAAGTTGAAACCCAAGCTTTGCCTTCTCATGTATTAATATGTACTTTTTCTAATGAGAGGATCATGCTTAACACCAATATTTTCTATCTTTGTAGTTATTTTTCTTGTCTAGTTTCCTTTTTGTCATCCAATCATTCATTTTCCCTAATGGACACGTAACAGTGGTATCAGGTCACATTCTAAGCTTACAGCATATGCTAATCTGCCATATTCTTATGTCCACAAGTTGTTCTTCAATCCTGCAGTCTTCTCTTTCTCCTCAGTATTGTGTGTTGTCATCTCTCTCAAACTAACTAGATTAGTTATGAGATAGTTATTCCTTTTCTCTATCATAATCATTCACTTTCTCCTCTTTCATACCTGCATAATGTGCAATTTTTTTATCCATACATTCTACTCATATTGGAATGTCTCTCTCTAATGCACTTGCTAAACCCTATTTCTAGATTATTTTCTATCAATTAGTAGGGAAAATATAGCTTATGGTGTTGCACATCATTCTATGTGGAACTGGTGTAAACCTAATCGGTTCCTTCATCTCAGATTCTCTCCACCGTGAAACCTAGTCCTTGACACATGAGAATTTCTCCATGCATTATTCTTTTAAGCAAGCTTCATAGAAAACGTGGAGCATTTTTTGGGGGACCCTAGCATTGGAGATGTGCCATGTGGAGATTATTTACAGTTGTGTGGGCATATTTCTAGTGCTACACTGAAGTGCAAAAACCTACTGAGTGAAGGTTGAGCTATCCTCCCGTCTGTGACAACAGTGGTGTTGGCTACACTCTCTCCTAGTGCAAGTCGTATCCAAAATCGTGGAGGCTCAAATTATTAATGTAATGTTTAATTAATGCACTTTTATTTTGTACCGCTCTTGTGATGCGTGGAGGAATGATCTTGCTATATTTTACTGGACTAGAAACATGGAACTGAATATCCAACTGTTTAAATAATATAAAGCTTGGAGTTGTAGCGTGAGTTATGGCTTGCATGTAGACTCGAAGTGCGGATACATTTTCAAGTTTTAAACCGTGGGGTCGCACTCCATCATTCGCTTTGAAGAACTGTGTAAATTTCAAGTCTGGGCGTGATGCTTCTATCCATCTCTACATGAAGGATCAATGGTAAACCATGTCAAAGTTTGCACTTATTTTGTGGACGGAATTTGTAATATATGATTCCTAATAGTATACATTTTTGTACGAGTCCAAGAGAATAATTACAATATAAAGAGAATTTATGATTCCCCGTGACAGTGGTTAATAGAAACTCGGTGAACACCCAATGAAAGCTAGTGTATAAACTGCATATAGTGACGATTTCCTACACAAAGTTATTATTGTCTAAGTGGAGTAGTGGTGTATGATAGTTGGAAGAGCTCTCTCCATTTTGCATTAGGGAGTTTTGAGGTCTAAAATGGGCCTCATAAGGGAAACAATCAAATAAGAGTTCTAATAATAAAATAAAAGTTCTAAATTTTGGAGGAGAAAAAGCCTAAAAAACTATTTTTTTCTTATCGTATTTTTGACATATCTCCTCATCGGTTCACCCAAATTTCGATTTTGGGTACTCATTGGATTCAGAATTTAATTATGCATCCAACCCATATCCACATTGCATACTTCTGAGGTACCCACGGCACACAAAAATGAAACTTTAAATATACTTTTTTTTATTGAAAGTTTCATTTTTGGGTTTCGTTGGTACCTAAGAAGTGTGCATTGTGGGTATGGGTTGGATGCATAATTAAATTATGCATCCACGAGTCCCCAAATTCGAAATTTGGGTGAAACGATAAAGAGATTTCTAAAAACTTACAATAAGAAAAAGTAGTTTTTTTCTTTTTTTCTCCATTTTTTTTTACAAATTTTACCTCATGGTTGACATCATCATCTTAAATCCTATTGGTTCTTATAAAGTGAATTTTAATGGTACAATTTTCTTTAGGAGGCCCATTTTAGACCTCAAATTTTCTCTAATGAACCATTGATTGTAGTGCCATTCCACCTACGTGGAGTAACCTGCAATGTACAATTGAGCTTCGTAGAGGACCATGGTGAAGAATCCACAATTTTACAGTTGTGATTTCTCTGTGATTGAGAGGATTGGAATTTCTCCTACATTGATAATGTGGAGTTGTTAATTGAGGAGCGTAAAGCTTGAGCAGATGTGACCTGGCATTATGCTTAAAGTCTGGCACCACTATTGAAGAATGGTGTATCTACCTTGAAGACCCTTATATTCGAGAGCGATCCTTGTGGTTGTTGCTTCCAAGGTGTTCCAAGTGTTGATATTGTGCTTCTCCGGGCTGGCCTCCTACACGATCTATCTCAAAGAGGATGGTTAACTATCTTGTAGTCCTGGAGTATTTTACATTTGAGGTATATGAAATTCTTTAACATGCTTTATATTAGAAACAAGTCAGTTATACATTTGAAACATGTATATGTATGCTTGAGAGTGAAACTTTGTATGTACAAAGGCTAGTGCGTAGTGAAACTCTAATTTCATGTGGGTGAGAGATATGAAACCCTAACTTGTTGTTTGGCATTTTTTCTAAAAGTTTTGTTGGTATTGAACTAGTATTTTGGATACTAATAAGCTTGGAGAGTTAACATTTCTTTACTAACAGGTTTTATGCTCAGATAGCACATATTTGTATAATTGTTTGTAAATCGAAGACTATGGTGTAGAAATAACATAGAGTGTGCAGAAATGGATTAGTGTTTGCAAAAAATTCATACTGCCTGTATAAATCTCGCATAGTGAGAAAAAGAAGTAAAGAAACTTTTTGTAAATAAGGTAGCAGAGATTGTAGACATGGGGCCTTGAAATCTTTGTTGTAGAATACTACATTGTGTTGCAAATATTAATTTCAATGTAGTGAAGTTTGCAGAGACCATTACAAACTTTGGTGGAAATTGTTGGTTTACTGAAAGCATTCTTGTGTCGCATATTACCTCCACAAGCAGACTGTTGACTATTGCAATGTAGTTTGTTGCAACAAACTCTAAAAATTTTGAAGACTTCTACATTTTGTTCAATTGAAGACTTACATTGTGAAAGTTACGGTTGGCTAACAGTATTGAGCTTCCAAGAGAATATTTGGTATTGGTTTGTGTTGAAAAATACCAAGGAAATGTTGTTCACGTTGGTATGCGTTGGGATGGAAAAAGAATTTAATTAAAGTGATCCCTAGTACTTTATAAATCGGGATGTACTTGATTTTAATAAAGTCACTTTATAAAGGGGTTTGGGTTATAAAAAAATGACTTTATGAGATTATAAAAAGTGGGTAAAGTTTTTAATTATTCATTAATATTTAAATGGCGTGCATTTAATTCATTAAATGAGGAAAGTGTTGAGTAATTAATGTCGGTCCTAGATCTCATGTAACCAAATTTTAATCATGGCCATTGATTGAAAAGAGGGCTGTTACTCAAACATATAACCAAATTTTAATCATGGCCATTGATTGAAAAGAGGGTGGTTACTCAAACAAAACTAGGGAAAAATGAATGAGAGGAGATTCATTGTTCACTTCCCAAATGAGATTTTTGGAGGAGAGAAGAGCAAGAGGAGATAATCAAACCCTAGAAAGAGAGAAGAAAACTTGCATAGAAATCGAAAAGGGTAAGATGGGCAAATTTTTCTAGATGAATGGCACAAATTTCTAGAAGACTGGCACAGAAATTGTGGTGTTAACAGTAGTGGTATTTTGCATAAAAATATAGAGAAGGACTCACAGTATTGTATCATACATCTGCACATAAATCAAGGCGAGGAGTGGCACAAATTTCAATGAAATGTACAACATTTATTGATGTCAACGGACAGTATAGGGCATGAGTTTCAAGGCAGAATCTTGCTGTTACAATGCACATATTTCAAGGAAAACTTGCACAAAAATTGAGGTATAGTAGTCCGTACAGTTCACATGTGTGGGTCGTACAACACAAATTCTGAGGTGTTGGTTTGTCAGTTCGTACAACAGATTTCCATAGTGATTCTGGCACATATTTCAAGGAATAAATAAGCATATAAGTGTTGTTGTTTTGAGTTTGTAATTTTGCCTGAAAATAATAAAAATCTCTCTTTGAACAAGATTTCCCTTCGGGGTTTTGTCCTAGACCAATTTGGTCAAAAATCGTTGTGTCTAAATTTGTGTGTGTCTGTCATAAATTTTCTAAGTGTGAAAAAGTTGGTTGCCATAAATTTCTAAGTTGTTTCAAAGTAGAAAAGTTTCAATGTGTTTCAAGAAAAAGTCAATTTTATATATGTAATGTGATTTTACATGTTGGGGTTTGGGCATTAAACTTCATGTAGTGAAACCAGTTTGGGAATGAAAAAATTTCATGGTATAAGGGCTGAAGTAAAGGGCTGAAACATAACTCACAGAGAAATTTCAAACTTGGTGAATAAGGGATTGAATGTTTTGTGAAGAAAACAAGATCTTGGACTGATTGGGGGTTATGGATACTGAACTTAGGATAGAAGATAGGTTGGATGGGGAAATTAATTTTATCTCATGGAAAGCAAGAATAGTTTTGATACTCCAAGAGAATGAACTATAGGATATAGTGAATAGTACCACTTCTAATCTAGTCACAATTCCTATAGTTGCTGCAAATAAGGTCGCTTTTGACAAGAAAGACATTAAAGAAAAAATAATCATACTTGATTCTATAAAAGATCATGGGATCCCACATGTCACAAGTAAAGACTATGCTCATCAGATGTGGACAGTTTTGACAAACCTTTACCATAGTTCGAACGAAAACCCAAAACTGGTGTCAAGGGAGAAGCTTAAGGGTATTTGGATGAACAAGGGGGAGAACATGGTTGCCTACCTTACTAGGATTGCACAGGTTCAAGATGATATTGGAGTAGTAGGGGAGGTTGTACAGGGTGTTCATTTGGTTCATACAACTTTGGATGGCGTGACGAAGCCATGAGCTGTATTTTTGGAGTTAGTTATTGCTCATGACATATGCCTTCGTGGGATCGTCTTTGGGATAAATTCGTTCAGGAGGAAACCCATAGAGGGTATGTACATGGGATTGCATCTCACAACAAAGATGATAAGGAGAACATGGCTTTAGCAACGAAGAGTAAAAAGAAGTCCAAGAATGGTCCTAAGGGTGGGACCAAGCAGTTGTCTAGCGAGCAAAAGAAGGACATGAGAAAAGTTAAATGCTTTGCCTGCCAAAATTTTGGACATTATGTTGGATAGTGTCCAAACAAGAAGAAGAAGAAACATCAGATATTAGCATCACTTGAGATTGATGAGTATGCTGCTATATTTGAGAGAAATCTTTCTCTCTACATTGGTTGTATAGAGAGAGCTCCCTTTGAAATAAATCACTGTGGTGAGAGAATTTGGGCGTGGAACTGTCATCTTTCAAAGGGAGTCCATGGATCCCATGACTCTGAGGGATGTCTTGTATGTCCCCAGGATGAAGAAGAACCTTGTTTCAGTTTCCACTATTGAGGACAAGGACGTTGGAGTATATGTCCTAGATGGTATAAAGTGCATGTCTTTCCCAAAGTAGTAGGACTGTCTGCTTCATATGCCATTAGGGTTAGATGCGGTAAATTGTACAAGCTTCTCTTCCATCAATATCATGCATTGCCACACAATAGATACAACAGTGAGTTATGTGAGTTGTGGCATAGGAGGATGGCCCATGTCCACCATTCAGCTTTGAGGATGTTGAGGGATATGAATATAAGTTTACTGGATTTCAGCATAGAGCATAGTGGTGTGTGCAAAGGGTGTGCTTTGGGAAAGTACACCAAGACTTCTTTTCATAGTAGTGATAGTAGATCAAAGGGAGTGCTTGATTTTATTCATTCAGACTTGTCTGGTCCTATCCCATCTTCCTCTTTGATAGGATTTGAGTACTACATCACTTTCATTGATGACTGTTCTAGGAAGACCTAGATCTACTTCCTAAAGAACAAGAAGTCATAAGAAGTATTGAAGAGGTTCCAAGAGTTCAAATCTCTTATGGAGAACCAAACAGGGAGGAGGATCAAAGTACTCAGATCGGATAATGGGGGTGACTATACCTCTAAGGATTTTGATGAGTATTATAGACAAGAGGGGATAAAGAGGTAGTGACAGTTCCTTATACTCCACGGTAGAATGAAGTTGTTGAAAGGAATAACTGAGTGATAGTGGGAGTAGCGAGAGACATGATGCATGGTCAAAGTCTTCCTTTCTTTATATGGGATGAGACCTATAGTATTGTTGTTTATGTCCAGAACAGGATTACACACCATGCATTGGGGTGTAAAACTCCTGAGGAGATGTTCACCGAGAAGAATCCAGAGATAGGCCACTTCTGTATTTGTGGATGCCTTACATATTCACATGTCCCTTCTGAGAAGAGGGAAAATTTGGAGGCTACTACAAAGAAAGGCATCTTTGTTGGATATGATGAAACTTCAAAGGCGTTCCGCATATACCTTCCTACATAGAGGAAAGTTGCAATGAGGAGGGAGGTGAGATTTAAGGAGGAGTAGGCCTTTAGAAAGTATCGAGAGTCTAATATGGAGGAGCATGAAGTTACTACTCCACGGGTGACAGTATCTCAGATTCAGTGATTCATAGTATAGGGTCACAATTCTTAGGTTTCACTGGTCCACATGTGTCAAGATCATCAATTTCTAGGACTCAATCTACATGGACTTTTGGTATAGGGGCAGGTTCTTAGATTACAGGTTCACAGGTTACACCTTCATGTGACTCGGATTCACTTGGTTATGGCTTCGGTTCACTATGCACGGGATCTCATACCTCCGGTACTTCTTCAAGGAGACAATTATCAAATGAGGAAGTTGAGAAGGGCCTTCCACAAGAAGTTACTTCCAGGAAGAGAAATCCAAGTTGGCTTAAGGAGCTTATGAAGGAATTTGAGGAGTCTATGGGGACACCCAGGAGGGAGGTCAAAGAGAGCAAGGAATCAAAGATATTTTCCAGTTACATAGCAATGGTGACTAGCATGTGTGAGTCAAAGGATTCTACTTTCAAGGAGGCATCTGCACATCAAGTTTGGAGAGATGCTATGATGGAAGAGTACAATTCCGTCATGAAGAATGATGTGTGGGATGTTGTTCTGAGACCAAAGGGGAAGTTAGTTGTGACTTCCAATTGGTTCTACAAAATGAAGTGTGATGCAGGTGGCAGCATTGAGAAGTACAAAGCTTGGTTTGTGGCGTGCGGGTTCTCATAGGTAGAGGGAGTTGACTATGACGATACCTTTTCTCCAGTTGCTCAATATTCCTCGATCCAATCAATGATTTTCATAGTTGTAGAGATGGGTCGGAAGATCCACCAAATGGATGTGAAGACCGCATTCTCAATTGTCTTCTGCGGGAGGAGGTGTATCTGGAGTAGCCGCAGGGATTTGAGGTTCATGGGAGAGATTCTCATGTGTGTAGAATGAAAAAGGCCTTGTATGGATTGAAGCAAGATCCTCGAGCTTGGTATTCGAGGATTGACTCATACTTGTTGTTGATTAGGTTTCAGAAGAGAGACTGATCCTAGCCTGTATTTCATTGTGGTTGGATTTGATCCACTCATTCTTCTGTTGTATGTTGATGACTTCTTTATCATAGGGGAGGAGCACATGATTGCAGCTTGCAAGAGAGATCTTGCTTCATAGTTTGACATAACTGATCTTGGTATGATACAATATTATTTGGGTATGGAGGTTTGGAAGGAGGATGGACATGTTTTCCTAGGGCAAGAAAAATATGCAATTGATGTTCTGAAGAGATTTCAGATGGAGGGTTGCAGACCGATGTCCACACCCATGATCTCTAATTGGAAGAAGCTACATGCTTCTGAGGGAGAGTTACTAGATCCTTCCTTATATCATCAACTCATAGGTTTGTTGATGTATCTGGTTAACACCATACCATACTATGGTCTAGACTACAGGAGGTCAGAGGGAGTGGGTTTGATTGACTTCACATATTCAGAGGGCAGGCAATGCATCAGACCAGAAGAGCACTACCGGTTTTTGCTTCAGTTTGGGATCAATAGTTGTGTCGGGTTTAGAAGAAATCAAAAGTTTGTTACTTTGAGTTCTACAGAGGATTAGTATATGGCAGCCAGTCATACTATTTGTGAAGCACTATGGCTCTGCATGTTAATGGTTGACTTATTTAATCAGGAGATGAGGCCTATAGTTATATATTGCGACAATCGGAGTTGCATCAGGATCTTTGAGAATCCAGTTTTCCATGAAATGTCAAAGCATGTTGAGATCAAATATCACTTCATTATAGACTATGTTCAGAGGGATGTTGTGGAGTTATAGTACATATCTACTAAGGAACAAGTTATTGACATCCTAACGAAGTCTTTGGGAAGAGAGAATCATATTCACTTCAAAGATAAGATAGGGGTGGTGAAGAACATTTTACTCAGTAAGTGGGAGTGTTGAAAAATACCAAGGAAATATTGTTCACCTTGTGATGCCTTGGGGTGGACAAGGACATTAATTAAAGTGGTCCCTAGTACTTCATAAAGAGGGATGTACTTTATTTTAATAAAGTCACTTTAAAAAGTGGTTTGAGTTATAAAAAATATTAATTGACCTTATGAGATTATAAAAAGTGGGTGAAGTATTTAATTACTCGTTAATTTTAAAATGATGTGCATTTAATTCATTTAATGAGGAAAGTGTTGAGTAATTAATGTGGGTCCTATATCTCATCTAGCCAACTTTTAATCGTGGCCATTGATGAAAAGAACGTGGTTACTCAAACAAAACTAGAGAAAAAGGCATGAGAGGAGATTCATTGTTCACTTTCCAAATGAGATTTTTGGAGGAGAGAAGAGCAAGAGGAGAGAATCGAACCCTAGAGAGAGAGAAGAAAAATTGCACATAAATTGAGAAGGATAAGATGGGCACATTTTCCAAGATGAATGGCACAAATTTCTAGAAAAACACTGGCATAGAAATCGAGGTGTTAACAACAGTGGAATTTTGCACATAAATCGATATAAGGTCATACAATACTGTACCGTACAAGTGCATAGAATTCGAGGCAAGTGGCATGAATTTCGAGGAAAGGTACAGCATTTATTGTTGTCAGCAAACCATATAGGGCATGAATTTCGAGGCAAAAGTGTGTTGATACAATGCACATATTTAACGGAAAACTTGCATAGAAATCGAGGTAGAGCGGTCTGTATAGTTCACACGTGTGGGTCATGCAACATAGATTTTGAGGTGTTGGTCTGTTAATTCGTACAATAGATTTCCAAAGCGATTCTGACACATATTTCGAGGAAGAAATAAGGAGATAAAGTACTGTTGTTTTGAGTTTGTAATTTTGCCTAAAAATAATAAAAATCTCTCTCTGAACAAGTTTTCCCTTCGGGGTTTTATCCTGAACCAATTTGGTCAAAAATCACTGTGTCTAAATTTGTGTATGGTTGTCATAAATTTCTGAGATGTTTCAAAGAAGGAAAATTTCCACGTGTTTCAAGAAAAAGTCAATTTTATATATGTAATGTGATTTTATATGTTGAGGTTTGGGCTTTAAACTTCATGTTGTGAAACTAAAATTGAAACTGGGTTGGGAATGAAGAATTTTATGTTTGGTCCAAGCAAGTTTGCAGTTATTGCTACAGCTGCTCCAAAAGAAGAAGTTGCAGAAGCAAATCATCATCATTCAAGAACTCAGGTATAGTAGATTCATCAATTCAGCATTTAGTAGTGTAACTTGCAAACTGTTGTATGTTTGTAAGTTCTAGTGTGTTCTTTGCTACTTGCATGTGGTTTTTGTACAATATAAAAGTGAAGGAAAAGTTGAAACACATTGTATTTAGGTGCATTCTCGATTGAGACTAACATCCTTCACCTTTTAAATTTGAGTATACTTAAGTCTTGTTTATAAAGGGCGGAGTTGAAATCATCATCATTCAAGAACTTAGGTATAGTAGATTCATCAATTTAACATTTAGTAGTGTAACTTGCAAATTGTTGTATGTTTGTAAGTTCTAGTGTGTTCTTTGGTACTTGCATGTGCTTTTTGTACAGTATAAAAGTGAAGGAAAAGTTGAAACACATTGTAATTAGGTGCATTCTCAACTGAGATCGACATCCTTCACCTTTTAAGTTTGAGTATACTTAAGTCTTGTTTAGAAAGGGTGGAGTTGCAAGAATCCAACAATTTGATTGAGTCTACTTGGTCCTTCCTACACAAGGAGGCCTCACACAATGCTCACAATGTCTCAAATCGAAGAAACATTAAGTTGTTGAACACTCTAATACTTACAAATGTAGAAAACTCAATCACAATCAGAAAAGAAACTCTCCAAACTGACATCAATCATTTGTAGGATTTGAAAACCAAAGAGGAAGATGTACAACAAAGGAATCAACACTCTAAACTAGAGTTTGTTCAGAACAACCCTCTCTTTGGAGATGATTCCTATCAGCTACCAGCACATAGTCAAATAATGTCAGAAGATGTACAACCTGTTCATAATTCCAGATGCCAACATTGTGACTGAGTTGGCCATATGAAATATTAGTGTTTTGATCTTCATCCTTGTTAGCATTGCGAGAAGTAAAACCATTCTTCAGATAAGTATGTGAAGCTGAAAAAACTTGCAAGAGCGAAACTTGCAACAGGATATTGTATTACTTCTAATATTGTACCTGACAGAGGGGAACATGATGTTAGGCTTCAAGTTGTTAAGCCTTGTCATTCTGCAACAAGCAGTGATGGTCGTCTTCAAGTAAAAGGAGAACAAGCAAGCCTGAGCCACATCTAGTTTGCGAGGCTAGATTCAGATATGTAGCGAGAAGACAAAAGAGAACCATGCTCCAGAGTACTCATGTGTTCTGTGTCTAATTTTTACACCATGAGACTTTCCTCTCCTCAAATTGTTCCTGATAAGGGGGAATGAAGACCATCAGAAACAAGTGAGCGAGATCAAGTGAGCCGAATCAAGCAAGACGGGACAAATTCAATGCCATGTTCGACTTATCTCCAGTTGGTTGGTGGTCAACCTAAAACCATCAATTTCGAGAGCACCTTCTATTTGCAGAAGCCGCCAGCTTCTAGCTAATTACTTGGCAATTCAGATTTTCAAGATGGAAATGTTTAGCACTGGTAGATATTCACTTCATGTTTTCAGCTCTCTAGGTAGTTTATGGCCAGCCCAAAACCACCATTCTACACAGAACCTCTAAGCCTTTATGTCAAGTTCTAGGCATAACCTTTGAGCCTTTGTGCCAAGTTCAAGAGTTTGTGGTCAGTCTTAAACAATCCACCACTTAAGAGAGCACCTGTGTTTAGCATGAGAAGTTAGCTTCTACTAACTTACTTGGCATATTCGGATTTTCAATTTGGAAATGTTCAGCAATGGTAGTTGTCCACTTCCAGTTATTCAACTCTCTTTTCTTGTACTCATATACACCCCTTTGAATTGGGGGGTTGTTGGAATCTAATTCATAAAGGCTAGTAAATATGAATAGTTTTTAGGAGTCCAAAGGACATATTGGAAGTTGAAACCCAAGTGTCACATTCTCATGTATTAATATGTATTTTTGTTAATGAGAAGATCATGCTTAACACTAATCTTTCATATCTTTGTGGTTACTCATTTTTTCTATTTGGCTTTCTGTCAACCAATCATTCACTTGCCCTAATGGGCACTCGACAAGTTGTAACAACTAGATGTAAAAACTACTTTCCTATATGGGGATCTTGACGAAGATATTTATATGGATCAACCTAAGGGATATAAATAAAAAAGCAAAGAGGGTTTGATTTGCACTCTCAATAAATCTTTGTATGGATTGAAACAAACACCAAAGATGTGGCACAAAAAAATTGACACATTTATGAAGAGCCAAAGTTTCAGTAGAAATGAAGCTAACCATTGTGCACATTATAAGAGGTTTGATGATGGCAGTTTTATTATCTTGTTGTATGTTGATGATATGTTGGTTGCAAAACCCAACAAGAAGAAAATCATTGATCTTAAGTCATAATTGGCTAGGACATTTGACATGAAGGATTTAGGAGCAACAAATCAAATTCTACGGACTCAAGGACAAAATAGGAAGGAATATCTAGTTAAGTCAAAAGTCATATATAGCAAAAAATCTACAGCACTTCAATATACAAAATGCAAAATCAATTTGCACCCCACTTCCAAGGCACTTCAAGTTGTCTTCCAAACAATGTCCTAGAATAGATTCAGAGAAGACGAGCATGTCCTGTGTACTGTATTCATCAGTAGTAGGGAGCCTCATGTTAGCCATGGTGAGCACTAGATTAAATAGTGCTCAAGTAGTGGGAGTTGTTAGTCGGTTCATGGTGAATCCTCATAAAGAGCATTGGGACGTTGTGGAGTAGATATTTAGATATTTAAAGGGCATTTTAGACGTTGTTATTTGCTACATATCGATAGATTTATAAATTAAAGGTTTTGTAGATTCTGATTTTGGTGGAAACGAAGATGGATGAAAATATGCTATGGTATATACTTCCACTCTTATTGGTGGAGCTCTAAGATGGTTTCTACATCTAAGTTGCAACCACTAGTGACTTTATCAACCACTGAAGCATAATATGTGGCAGTAATTGAGGCCAATAAAGAGGCAATATGGCTAGAGCAACTGTTGTATGAATTCAAGATGATACAGGGGAAAATTATTTTGCACTGTATGACGCGTATTTATACTAAGTACCATTTCATAAGGAAAGTAATGGAAGGTAGGATCTAGTTGGCAAGAATCGATAATGATAAGAATATTGTAGATATCCTTATGAAGTCGGTCAAGACAGAGAAGTTTGAATGGTGCAAACTTCTTTGGGCTTACTGGAAATGTGATGAAGGCAACATTAGGCAATGGCACCTAGGTGGAAAACATTAGCAAGAAACTTTTTGTGTATTGACTTCAAGTGGGAGAATGTTATGAAATGAAGCCAATATCTAGATCTCCAATATTCTTGCTAGATAGCTCTCTACTAGGTCCACATGTGATTTCTATGCGCTGGGAGCACAAGGAGGTTAGAAGGGGGCGTTAGGCTTCCACTGTCTAGGGTTTCAAGGGCAGAGCCCTCAAGACAAAAATTTCTAAACCCTTCTAGTGTATTTTGATTCCTTATAAAACCCTCATGTATTTTGTATAAAAGGGGAGTGACCACTTGACATTATAATACAAGAGAGATAGAAGTAAGCATTGTAAGTTTTTTGTTGAGTAATAATAAAACATCAAAGTTGTGGGGGAAAATAGCATAGCAAAGAGTGAAAAATATATTGATCTATAACCAAAAAAACAATGACTTGCATGTTATAGTGACATAGTGGGCCCCGCATGATAAATTACAAGTGACCGAGAATAGCATGAGCTTTTTGCAATAATTCCATGAATTAACGAGTCCATAGTTGCATTAACATCTCCAAAATACTATTCCAAAAAGTCAACTATCATAGTTGCATTAGCATCTCCAAAATACTACTCCAAAAAGTCAACTATCAAAAGTATATGGGTTGGAAAGTTGGAGCATCCATGCTAAAAATCAATAGTACATGCCTAAACTTATTTCTCTAGTCATAGTAATAAGGCAAGGTGGGTCAACCTAGGACATGTCGACTCTACCCAACTCATGAATGAAATGGATTGGTCCAACCTAGAACCAACGGATCTAACATGGGACCAAGTACAACTAGGTGGCTCATCCTCTTGTCATGGCTTGTAATTTTCAATGCAAATCCTTCGCTTTGTCATATGATCCCAAACGATTTCTTTTTCGGATGTGCTTGGACATTTTCTAAATGTTGTACCTTGTTACATCAGTATAGGTACAGTTACATAAAATGCATATAAACACTTCCATGCACCTTTCAAGGATGCTATGCATAATAATTTCAAATATGGTTGAAGTTCCAAGCTATTTTTTAAAATTGCAACATATACTCATTTGTAAATGGGCATGCCAGATTTTAAATGGTTTCAACAAATAATGTACATGATACAATCTCCTCTCTCATTGGTTTCCAATTACACCAATAATGGATACTCAATCTGTCACTGTATTTGCTACTAGTCCACAAAGCACTACTAGTTCCACTACCATGAATACATAATGGCATACTCCTATGAGGTGATTTTGTTCCACATTAATACTCTCCTCCAACCAATAGTGAGACTCACAAAGCTACACAAATAAATGTTCACATGGATTTTGTCACTGAACAGAGATTCAAATTCACAAGTTCCAGTTCCAACTGTTTAACATTTAGTTTGATGACTAGCTTGATACAATTGCATGTTATACTATTAGTGAAGAAGAAATTAAGGTATCATAGTTTCATTTTCAAATTATTGGCCATCAAAATCCAAAGCTTATATATGCATGTAGCATTTGATTAGTTAGAATGTTTGGGATTACAAGGAATTTAGCTTCCATCAAAGACCGTGTCCATAAAGAGCATAACATCCAAAATCAACCCTAATCCTTGGCTCCTGACAAACCACATGTATGATAACAATACTACAATAAATGCCCATATATTACAAACATGATCAAAAAGTGTAAATATAAGCTCATTCCAGATTCCACACATCAGCTTAAATGCAATTGTTCAATCTATGAGATTTAATTTAATATAAAGAATCCAAAAATTCAATCGAAAAGAGCCTAACCCCCATATTGTGAAGTGCAATGCCTTGAAAACAACTGTATCCGAATAAAATATGCACACCAAGACACATAATGCTGAAATTTGTGTAAGCTTTCCCTAAAGCCCAATCTCAAATAACTAAATAGCACCAATTCAGTTTCTAAGCATAAACATCCAAGATGCCACCAATCTACATTACCTACAGATATAGAACTAAGCACGAAATACAATAGTTTGGAATGAATACTTGATCTTCGACACAGAAGTACCTGCTTAAACTGGATTACAGGCCCTGTACTATATCTCAAGTTTTACTGAAGAAAATAATTAAAGGCAGCTATATAACCAGCAGAAGACAAGTTTGTAACCTTTCAAAACAAAGACTTCAAATAAATCGGTAAGAACTACCAGTTAATGAAAAGCATCCCTTTATGAGGCTCTGAGATATTGCTCTAAATAGGTGCATATATTGAGACAGAAAATAAATGGTAAGATTCTAGATGAAGATGAACTATAACTTTGATCTTGGATGAAGATAAGATAACCATAAAATTTCTATTATCATGCATAATCCTATAAACATTAAGTTCCAATTCAAGTATTTCTGGAAACTATTTTCTTATGCTTGTTATCTTATTGAACTTTACAAAGATCTTATTCATTCCTATATATATTAGCCTAAATTTGAAAATGGTCTCCTGAATGTTAAAGATTGATTTGACAGTGGAGCTGAGCCAAATTTGTCATATGAATAAGAATCCCCTGCAATTGATAGACTTAAAATGGATTGCTTAAAGCACTGAGTTTGATATTACAAATGGTCTCTTTACCTGATGTACATTCATATGGTACACGAATTTACAAATTTATAGGCTTCAGATTTACCAGACATGGCTCAATATTGAGTAACTGAAATGTTTTGGCTCCAACTTATGATCTCAGCACAGAAGGACCAGGGAAATACATTAATACACAGGTTGAACGCTTAAAGGAAGATGCATCAAACAGCTCAATAAACTGTTGATTCACAACCCTTGATTTCAAACCAGTAAATTGCTGGTACATAAAAAACTGATGATAAGCACCAGCTCTACTCTTCTTAGGCATCAGCTGTTAGACAGTCAGTATGATTGAGCACTGAAGAATTTTGGCTCCAACTTATGATTTCAGCACAGAAGGACCATGGAAATACATGGATAAACAGTTTGGCCACTTAAAGCTAGATATATCAAACAGTTCAATAAACTGTTGATCTACAACCCTTGATTTCAACCCAGCAAATCGCTGGTATTCATCAAAAATTGATGATAAGCACCAACTCTGTACTCTTCTTAGGCATCCTACCAGACAGCCAGTACGATGCTGCACAAATGAGAACCATAAGATGGTTGGAAATTTATGGAAAAAAGCCATTTTTTACAGATTTTACAAGTCAACCTAAGATTCATATATGTCATGAAATAGATACAAAATAACAAGCATTACCTTTCCTCGCTTGCAATGAATCAGCACAGGATGATTCCCAACATCTGTAACACAGTATGAATAAAATGTGAAAAGAATCCTAGCTGAAAGTTAATGCATGGCAGCTTACTTGCAATTTCCCATTAAAGTAATCACCTACCCAACAAAACCTTCAATGCTTCTCGTATAACATCCTCTGGTATATTTACAAAAGGCTCCTGTCAACCACAAAAGGACATTAAAAAATGAAAACGAAGTTTACTACAATTGCGTCCCTATAAAGAAAAGACACAAACCATTCTATCATCAAAGAAAGAATACTAACGGTAACCCCCAGTTCCCAGTCCCAACTGTGTGAGGAGCCCAACACTGCTCTTTGTAGATCATACTAAATAGTGGAGCAACTAATCGCCAGTCTAGTCAGAAGGCATACAACCTAAGTCACCTGACACGGGGACACGGGACATGAAGGACACGGGGATTCGAGTGTCCGACACGGGCACGGTGACCCCCGGAATCAGGACACGTAGGACACGTTATATATATATATATATATTTAAATATTATATATATTAAAAATATAGACATATAGATACAAATTTTTACAAATATTCAATAGAAATCAAAATCAATGCACATTTAACATTAGTAATTACACATTTAAATCCTTCAAATCTTCTTCACCTGCACACCAA
>LPNX011019813.1:1289875-1302630 GCA_001517045.1 Pseudotsuga menziesii
CCGCTCCACACTTGCAAATGATAAAAAGAAAGTCAAAATTTTGATTTAAAGCAATTCTGGGCGTTTTTTTAGTGGAAAACGTGTCCTGTTTTCTGGACATGCACTGACAGTCCTCAGACACGCGTGTCCGAAAACAGGACACGCTGCAAAGACGCGTCGGACACGCTTTGTCAACGTGTCCGTGTCCGACACACGGACACGGGACACGCAGGCCCTTTTGGACGAATCCGGTTTCATAGCATACAACCAATAAACCCATGTTTTACAAGAGATGTGTCCACTGCATTTCCTAGGGACAAGGGAACCCCTCAAGATGTCACCTGCCATCCCTGATTCGCAAGAAATAACAGATGGACACCCCCAAGACATCCATAACCCAGAGGACCATCTGAGGATGTCCCTTGCTAAAAGGGAAGCCAGTATGTTACTATGTCCTATTCGCTGGGGATGCCTACGGGTGTAACAACCTTTAAAAAATGTAGGTGGAAAATTTTTCATTTTCCTTTGAAGACGTGCCTGACAAGAAATTTTGCAACTTGTTACCAACATTACATAAACCTATTCATAAAAGGAATGTCTTACAAACTGCTACAGAAAGCCAAACTGTCACATTTCCTAATCATAAAGAACTTTTGAAAGTTCAGACTATCAACCAAAACTAAAAGAGGAAGAACTAAAAGTATTGAAACATAGCAGTAAGTCCAAAGCTCAGACTGAATTTGGATTGACAAGTTCAATCATCAATGGCATACAACAAGCACACCATTATAAGAACTAAGGTAGAGGCTTAAATGTAATGTGGTTTAGAAATAAACAGATTGCGGAAACTCTGCAGAAATGAATAAATTGTTCACATGGTTTGCTTTTTCTTTATATGATATGCCTAGGTACATTTTGAATCAAGATCCTTCTTGGATAAGGCTTGGATTCTTCATGGATGCCTATCCAGAAGGATTACAGCATATATGTATATAGGATTGAGTCCAGACTGTCTAGAACAGAGTCAACAGACCCCCCCCCCCCAACCTCCAACCCAAAGAAAGAAAAATAAAAGCCCAAAAGAACACTAGACATTAAATAAATCAACATTCACGGCAATTACAATGACTACACAATTTAATAATTGGACTATATTTAGGGTAACTTGCCAAATTTGAGCAACACATTTCATGTGACATCAACATCTTGTATTTATTGCATTAGTAGTACTATAGTAGCCTGCAATCATTACACAAGATCAAAGAAACATTTGATTTTGAGGACTACATAATGCATATTGGTACTTTAATCTGCTAAGAATCCATTACGACTTACCAAAATTGAAATATAGCTTACAAGACTACCAAATTTAGGATTGCAATCTGCATATTTGGCAAGGATTAGAATTGTAACTTGGACAATGGCCTAGATTTTGACAGCAGTCCACTTGAGTAGAGCACTACCTGGACCAAAACATTCTCGAGTTTTTCAAACAAACTAGTTAGTAATTTGAGGACTGGTATGAGTTCTTTGCAAAAATACCTCATTCATAACTACTATGGTATATTTCATGTCTATTTTCCATGTCCTTGTTTATAGTTTCTAGCATGATGGAGGTACATGTAGCATTTATTTGGATCCATGATCATATACACATGGTTAATTTTGGTTATTGTATGCATATGCCATGATCATAAGCCATACTAATATGTGTTTGTAAATTGCCAATGTAGATAATCATATAGATAATCATACCGTGGTCTGCTTATCACATGGACACCTAGCTGGTGGAAACTGGTAGCCACTGGTTTTCATGTACATGATTTCCCACTATGATCAGAAAGCCATTTGATTGTGGTTTAAATTTAATATATTATGTGATTATACTACCGATGATCGCTACATGTCATAAAATAAAAATTCCAACTATGATTTGGGGAGGAGTTCTGTCTTGTATGCACATGCCACAACCCTACATAACTAATACTTTCCTAGTAATGAGCTCCAAGGAACTATGCATAATCATCACGTGCCCTAGATATATTGCAAAGGAGTATTATAAGATCCACTCACCTATTTGATGGGGGTAGTGATGACCATATGGTACTGACCATTGGAGGATGGCCTCCATCAGAAGATTTCTGCTAGTCATATAGCCTTTCCTACAAGTGTTGTCAATTGGGTCTAGCTTGAGTGGCTGTGTGATGGAGTATTATCCTCCCTAGTGAGGTTCTATTCACGTGAGTGACATGTTGAGAGCTTAATGAGTATATTGTTGTAATCGTTTCAAGCCATGTTGTTGACTTGGCCTTGTACCCTGAAGAATCTAGGGTTTACACTGGGTACCATTCTCAAAATGAGGGGAAGTGTCATAATTTACCTGGAAAAAAAGAGCCTTTCCTACAAGTGCAAGGACAGATCAGATAATAGACTACAATAATTCTCACTTTTGTGCCAGTAACTTGAGTGTGTAAATTGCGGTAAAAGCACACAAAATTTCATAGGTTTGAAGGTTATGAAGAAGCTTAGCTTGAGAGCACAGGAACCACCTCCCTTAAAGGTTGTAGTGACAGATTATTTTCAGATTACTTGGAGAAGTTTATATAATAATGTTTCTGTGCACATTGGAATCTACTGCATTATGGCAGACTTTTATGCAGTTGAAATCAAAAAATTTGATCTTGTTCTGGGATCGTAATGGCCAACTACTCTTGGTAGGTTTTTTAATTAATATGGAAAAAATATGTTTGCTGTATTTGAATGAGCGAAGCAAATGATTTGCAAAGGCCTCCATTAACCACCCTGTACATTATTATTTTTCTTATTTCAAGTTGCATAATGAAGGATGACAAGGTTTCAATGATATTATAGAGCCTCTGATATTGAATTTCAAGAAATACCTATATGTTCCATATAACTGAAAAAGGATGAATATAATTGGGTTGGCATCTTGCACTCCAATAGGATAGAGGCTAGAGCTGTACCTGTGCTGCATGAGAACTACTCCTGGCCGTTAGGGTACCTGTTCCCATGGTTCCCCATTTGGGGAAGCTAGGAAATACCTATATGTTCCATATAACTTAGGAAGGATGCATATAACTGGGTTGGCATCTTGCACTCCAATAGGATAGAAGCTACTAGAGCTGTACCTGTGCTGCATGGGAACTACTCCTGGCCGTTAGGGTACCTGTTGCCATGGTTCCCCATTTGGGGCAACTAGGAAATAGGAGCAAAACGTTCTATAATGGTCAGGAATGTTCCCGAAGCTTCCATCCCAACCCCTTACAATTTCTGGAACTGCTCCCAAGGCAACCCCTTACAATTTCTGGAAGTGCTCCCAAGGCATTCCCACTGGAAGGGAGCTGCTCTTTGCTCATGGCCTGTCGAGTGTCCAAAGTGTCCAAACACTTATCCACTGGCGAGGAGCACCCAGCAACACCTTGTACATGTGGAGTCATCGACACCCAGTAAGCCAAGATTGAGCCTCTAAGGGCCCAACTTGGCATGACAAACCCTTGAAAAAACCTCTAATTTTGTCCATAGTACCCCCTGTTGATTTTTTCATTTTGAATCTCTGCTTGCATTTGGAGAGTTGATGAGAGCTTTTGCGCAGAAAGGAGAGTTAAGGAGTATTCAAGTGTGACTTCAGTGGAGATATTCATTATTGAAGAGGGCAGCCGTATTTTCCAGGTTATTCTTAAATTTTTGTTGGTTTTTCAAAGTTTAAAGTTGACAGCAGGATGTTGTTTCAGTCTTCTATCTCTTCTTCTACATTTACCTAGATTCTGCATTTATAAACTTAACCATGGAGAGGAGCCAATCAGTTGAGAGTCAAATGAGATGACAATAGACTGAAGTCCAAGAAAGTGGAAACCAACTCCAAGCCAACTTAAACCCCCCAAAAATTAAAAACCCCTCTTGCAGTTTGTGAAGGTCACGAAGAACAAGAAAAATAACAGTGGTTGTGAGGAATTGGCATGCATTCTTTGCAGCCATACTTTTAAGGGAAGCTACACTAAGGTACGGCAACAGCTTCTGGACATAGTTGGTGATGGAATGAAGACTTGCATATGTACTCTTGAAAGACGAGCAGAAATGACTAAGCTTTGCATAGCTGCCATATAAGCTAGCACTGAAACAAACTAGGACAGCCTACCCTTTATGTGATAACCAAGGTATATTCTTTTGAAGAGGTAGTTTTGGTACAAGAGCTGTTTATTTATTTTGCATCCCAGAATGTATGGGAAGAAAGCCAAAGAAATCCAACGACTTTCCATCTGATTGTTATCAGAAGTTGCCAGTTCCTCAGCCACTGAAAGGAACTAGTCCAATTACTACTTCATCCCGTCTGTTAAGAGGAACAGTCCTGACTCTAAGAGAGCAGACAAACTTGTTTAGGTACGTAGCAGTCTTTTCCTTCATTATAGGAAGGAACCTGAGTATTTACAAGGACCTGTGGACAGTGGCATGTCAATGTTGAGGATGCTTCACAAATCAATGAAGACAAGGATATTTCAACCCCACATACAAGCTTGGTCGGCATACCCTTAGATGACATTGTGATTCAACCTATTGATGATGATGAGCTTGGTTGGCACTTAGATGACATTGTGATTCAACTTGATGATGATATCCTTGAAATGGAAGATCAAAATTTATGAACTCTAGGCTATATTTTGGAAATTTTTGGACTATGTACCAATTTGTCATTTTGGGTTATGCATTGTGTACTTGGGCATTTGTCATTTACTGTCTACTGTGTGATCAATATAACATGTATTGGTTTATGTTTCTGACATCTTGCCATGACTCATTTCAAATTTGAAATTTGTCTCATGTTGAATTGTAATATTGTTCAATAAATAATTAAAAATTTAATACCTGATCATTGTTCATTTTATCATGTGTTGTAGTCTGTGGGCTCGGGTAATTACCAGAAATATATAACTATAAATAAAAAAGAGAATTTACATGATACTAACCATAAGACAAGTAAGAGTAAGTGGGACAACTGTAACTAGCTTTTATATTATAGATCAGACAATATACAAGTTACAATGAACAGACATATCTTGGATCTAGCTCACCAGCCTATTTTATACATGTTACATTCAGTTATTTAGTTAAAACTGTCAAGTCGGTCGACCGTAGTCGGTTGGAGGACCTAGTAGGCTAGCCGGCTAGGCTCCTCCAACATCTCCCCCACCAACAAAATCTTTCATCCCGAAGAGAAGAGGGAGTGCAAAAATATGTAAACTATGGCTGGTGAACCGTTGGTGAGATGGTAGACTAGGTCGGGGCACTGCAAGCTTCAACAATGGCACTAGCAGAGGAGGCGAGTCAACTCTAGAAATCTTGCCATTCATGCAAAAGTGTTTGGATGCTTGTACTGACAGTGATGAGATTGGTGAGCTTGGTAATTTTTTCTGTAAGGGGGGCATGTTTGATATTCTGAAGGTCTTCCCCTAAAAGTAATTGTTGGTTACTTGTGTCAATGAGCAATTTATTCATCTGAGTCACCAAGTTGTCGACTTCCTTCTGTGTTGGCTGAGCATGTTTAGACCACTGGACGGCTTTGTTCTAGATCTCCTTGAGTTTGTTTTCTTCCATGTTGATTTGTTACTCCAAGTATGGTATTGTTGCAATGGCGGCAAAGACATTTTATTGAAAGATTAGTGCTAGGTTGTTCTGAACTCTGCTCATGTTGGCAAAAACATGTCCATAATGTTAGTACCAGTAATGCAAAACTATGGTTGACTACTTGGAAACTAGTGCATATTCTTGAAGTTTGTTATGTCAACTCAAAAATACTTTATGTTGTTCTTGGAGTAAGGCGGCGGTCTGTTGTTCGTCTTGTTGATTTTTCTAGTCAATGGCCTCTTCTAATAGTGTTGTCAAGGACCCAAACAAGCTGAAAACATGGTCTAACGGCTTTTTGGATGGGAGTCTGCATAGTGTCGATTGAACCTATTTGACCATGTTGTCGCATATAGCAAGTAATTCAAGGTATTGATCATCGACAGCATCAAGTTTCTTCTTGTCCTTCGACCATCGTTTCTTTTGTTCTTTTAGTATGTTTTGAAGCAACATGTCTAGTTCATTATCCTTGGCATCTAAAACGGCCTGAAAGTTGTTCTGCATTTGTTTCGGCCTTTTTCTCTTCTTACTTTCTTTCCCTTGAGTTTGCTGTTAAGTTTCTTGTGAGGTGGGAGGTGTGGATGAGGTACCTGAAGCAGAGGTGTTCAAGGGTATGGCTACTAAAATAGTGGCAGTCGATACTGATGCGGCCGGTAGGGGTTGAAGTGCAGGGTCAAAGATCGTAGAGGGGAGCACAATCGAGGCTAGTTCAGCATGGTCGATCAGGGTAGTTGTTGTGGCAGTCGACTCATAGGCAGTCGAAGATGGTAAGGGTAAAGTTGCATAAGCGGGTTTTGTGGGGGCTGTCTGGATGGAAGTTGTAGCAGTGGTCGGTCCAGACATGGCTTCAATAGAAGGGGTGGCAAACGGGGTTATGAAATCGTATGACTCATGAGGGATTTTCTCCATCGTTGTAGTGTGCAATCCTAAGATGCGTGGTAGCTTTGGTAGTTTAAAGGATTTTTTCACTTTGCTTGCTTCCAGTGGGGCTAAAGGATGAACTTCAGGTGGGGCAGTACCTGCTAGAATGGGTTTCTTAACAACATATTTTTGCAAATTGGGGAAATATTAAGGAGGGAATTCTTGGAATTCTTTCTAGATAGGGGTAATCTAAGTGGAAGATCTGAAAAATTATTTTCAATGTCTTGAAACTGTACTTCCGTGGGTGTTTCTGTAATAGCGGTCAGTGATGGCGGAGGGGAATTGTCGAAGACATTGACAAGGTTTTCTGGTTGAGATTTAAATTGGACTTATAACTTTTTGGCTGGATATTTTACCTTTTGACACTCCTCCTCGGTCATATTTTTCTCAATTTTTTGCCCAATGGTGACCTGGTTAATGATGGAGTCCAAGATAACTTGTTCAGCATCCTTATGCAGTTCTTCTAGCTCGTCTTCGGTCAATGCAATAAGGGCCGACTTCCTCTTTTTGGAGTGTCTGGATTTAAAGGTTTGCTTCATTGTGTAGATTTGCTCTGCCACAATGTTGAGTTTCTCGACTGACAAGTCAAAAGGCGACTGCACCTCCGGTTCATCTTCTTCGGTCAACTCGTCTGACGATTCTTTTTGCTCCGTCGGCTTATGTTGGTTCTTCAACACAACCATGGCTAGAGGATATTCTTCTTCCTCTTGGAGTCCAAAAATTTCAATGGATAGGCCAGCTTCGAAGGCTTCTTCCTTCTCGCCGTCGATGAGTGGTTCTTTGACAGGGAAAATCTGTTCTCCATGTTATGTTTGTGATAGGGTAGGCCATGTTGGATTGTACTGCAAGATCTTGGAAAATGTCTTTGATTTGAGGATAATAATCTAATTCTTTTGCATTGCCAGTTGCACTGGGCACCCTGCATGAACTAGACTTCGGTGTAGTCGAGTTCCAGCTACATGTGTGTGGTCGGTGGTAAACTTCGACGGACGAGTTGAGGAACCCTCCATCTTGACGAAACGGTTTTCAAGACTTGAAACCAGTTTTCAAGCCACATCTTGGCAACCTTAGGGCTTTGAGGGCATCCCTGAGCCTGAAAAGCTTTGAAGTTATACATGAGATAGATGGACTTATCTGTAAAAGCAAGTTCACCAGCTGGATTTATTTTGTACATAGCCAACCAGATAAGGAAAGATGGGAATTTGATTGGCAACCCTGTTTCTTGACACTTTTCACAAGTCGATAGAACGACTCCAGCCAAATACTCTACCCAGTTGAAGATATTTGCTTCTGTTGCAATAAATTTAACTACTTCCAGCATATCTAGTCGAAGGTTAGATTGTCGACCTGTGCTTGTGAGACAGTTGGTGACAAGGATGGCGGTATATTTTTATGTCTAGTATTGGATTTTATTGATTACTAACCCTCGGGAATCCTTGGGTAATCTGGTAAACTCTTCTGCCAAATTCAGCTTAAGACCAATTGGTAGAGGAGGTCCTTGATTCGGGAGGCCGATGATAGCAGCTATGAGGCCGACATTGATTTCGACTGGCTCATCGAACCAAAGTTTTCCTTTGTGATATCTACTGGCAATATATTGAGCAATGAGATCTTTTAGGCCATCAAAGCTATCCAGCAGAGGCGCTCCCAAATAGTGACAAATTTTTGCTACTGCTAACTTGTTGGCCTGTTCAATCCATTTATCATCTCGAGTTCCCCATTTTCTTAAGTCATTGTAATGCTTTTTCCACTGATGTTCTTTTGTTCTGGATTTTCTGATCCTGAGCAGTCAACTTTTAAGGGTTTCATCACGACTTCCTGTTCTTCATGGTGAGTTTTCTCTACGACTTTCATGGATCTGGTCAAGGCTTCTTTCTTCGGGGCCATTTGCTTTGCAGTTTTTGGTGATGAAAGAGGGTCTTCAATCGCTAGGGTTTCAAACTCGATGTGTGAATGCTCCAACTTTTTGCAAAATAGCTCCCACTTGTACTCAAGGTCTCCTTTTATAGGATGTTGGTGGGGAGCACCATCAATTTCGATAGGTGAATGCATTGAGTGTGGCTTTTGTGTTGTCCAGTTGGTCCAACGTGCGAAGAGTCTTCGGCTTCATGCCTCATTCGTCGATCATCATAACTTCATCGTCGAGGTCGATCATGATAGATTGCTCGTCGAGAGGGTCGACTAATGTCCTCGATGGTTGGATGTTCCTTTGATCGGCTGTGATTGGGTACTTGACATTGGTTAGAATTAGTTGCAGCTTTTTGGGTCATCTTCTAGTCGAGACTGCCTCACTCTTCAAGTGCCAATATATCATCTTTGTGCCACCTGCAAATGTCCTTGTCTTAGACTCTTCTTATATAGTACCGCTATTAAGTTAGTTTGCTATAACTACTTTTTCTTTTAGACACTAAACTAATTATTACAAAACTTATTAGTGATTACAAAACTTGGGGCATGACGTTCGACCGAATGGTGATATGACCATTCAGTCGGCGTCATGCCTATTTTATCCTCTATATCTTTTAGATCGGGCGTCGTTGACTACTTTTCTAAAGATCTTCCCTTGTAGCGTTTTTAGTCGAACCGATCCATTGTTATTTAATTCTTCGACTATGTATGGTCCAAGCCAAGCTGTATGCAACTTCTTTGGTTTCCCCTCTATTCGACTGTCGTAGAGTAATACCAGATCTCCAATTGATATATATTTCCTGTTTATATTGCGGTCGTGCCATGCTTTCTGTTGTTCCTTTTGGATTTCTTAATGATGGATTGTTATATTCTGTTGCTCATCCGGTTTTGGTAAGTCGAAATTTCTGTATTCAAATGCTTCGACACTGTTGAGGTGAAGTATGTCGACGATTATTGGTGCTTGTTTCCTGATATGTAGAGGTACGACTGCTTCTTTCCCATATACTAATTTAAATGGTGTTTTCCTTGTCGATTGTTTGTAAGTTGTGCGATATGCCCATAAAATAGCAAGTACCATGTCGTCCCAGTTGGCTTTGTCAATACTGCATAACTTTGTTAATCCTTTAGTTAGAGTCTTGTTAAATGATTCGACAACTACATTCGACTGTGGATGATAAGCGGTGCTCTTTTGGTGGTCGGTCATAAATTCTTTTAGCAGTATGGCAATGGTTTAATTAACGAAATGCGTACCTCTATCACTGATGATGGTGAGAGGGCATTCAAATCTTGTAATGATGTTTTCATATATGAATTTTGCTGCGAGCTCACTGGTACATGCTTCGACAGGTTCTGCTTCAGCACACTTTATCACATACTCGACTGCAGTAATAATGTATCTTGCACCAATTCGTCGACCAGGTATTGGAAATGGACCAACAAAGTCGATTGCCCACATTTCAAATGTTAAACTTGGGTTAACAGATATTAGTGGCATCTCATTCCTTGGTGGTGGTCGTCCTTATCTTTGGCATCTGTCACAATTGTTTACTTGTGTTCTGCAGTCTTTGTGTAACATCAACCATCTAAACCAGATTGCAATATTTTTTTGGCTATCGTGTCGGCTTGATAGTGTCCTCTGGTAGGTCCATTGTGAGTGTATATGGTGCAGCTTTCATGGCAAGTATTTTCTTTTTCCTTTTGGGCATTCCTTCAAAAGCTTGACCTTGGTCTAGAAATTGTGTTATATCTTCTAGTTCTGTCGACACAGCTTCGACTCTGAATAAGTGTGCATCGAGCAGCTCATCGTCGATCCCAACAGGATCTTCCCCTGTTTCCATCCTCGACAGGTGGTCGGGTCCAACATTACTTTTCCCTGGTCAGACAACTGTTTCAAGTTCAAATTCTTGAAATAAGAGAAGTCATTTGCATAGTCGTCCATGATGGAGCAGTTTGTTTACCAAATACTTAAGTGCTTGGTGGTCTGTATAAAATGTAAACAGATTAGCTAGTAAATAATGCAGATATTTTTGTAGGGAGCTTCACGTTCTGTGGTTGAATAGTTCTTTTCTGCTTTATTCAGTTTCCGACTAACATGTGCGTTGGGATAATCCATTCCATCTTCTCTTGGTTGTGTAAGTATGGCGCTGACTGTGATCCTAGATGTGTTGATGTGTACATGGAACCTGATCGACCAATTTGCGAATCTAAGTATTAGTGCTTCAACAAGTGGTCGTTTTAACACCTCAAAATATTTTGCACATTCTTGAGACCAGATAAACTCTTAGTTGTCCTTCAGTAACTCCTCTAGTGGATACGTCATGTCATAGTAGTATCTTATAAACTTTATGTAGTATCATGTATGGCTAAGGAGTATCCTAACTTGCTTAGGATTTATAGGCGGCTTGAGGTCAAGGATAACTTTAATCTTGGAAAAAGCGACTTTAATTCCTTCCTTACAAACAACGTGCCCCAACAATATACCAATTGGTGTAGCAAGTATGCATTTCTTAATGTTCAGAGATAGTTGGATTTGTCAGCATCGTTCAAGCATCAGTTGAAGACAATGAATGTGATATTTGAGCAAAGAGTATATCGTCTAGTCATCGAAGTACACTGGCATTGTTTTGTATAGATATTCCTGAAATGCTTTAACAACAATTCTAGAGAATACTGTATGTGCATTCTTTAAACCAAATAGCATTACTCTATATGCAAAAGATCCAAATTCACACACAAAAGTTGTTTTATGCTTGTCTTCTTTTGCAATGGAAACTTGATTATATCTTGAGAAACCAACGGTGAATGACTAGCATTCATGTCCAACAACTTTGCTACTAATTTCATCGGTAAAGGGCATCGGGAATGGATCGGTTAATGTTACTTTATTAAGCACCTGAAGTCGACACAAATTCTTAGTCTGGTCGAGTCTTGCTTCTTTGGTTGCACAACCATAGGACTGGCCCACTCAAACTGGTGGACAAGGTATATGATCCTTGCAGCTAGCATATTGTCAATTTCTTTCTTTACGATCTCTTTATACTTGTGCGCTAACTTGTATGGACGCTTTTTGACTAGTCGAGCATCTGGTTTTATGTCGATTTTCATTTCTCCAATTTCTTGCACTAGTCCTTTCAGATCTTTATAATCTCTTGCAAAGACATCTTGGTATTCCTTCAGCAAGTTAGTAATTTCGGCTACTTGCTAGTCTAGCCAGTAATCTCCAATTTTAACCATTTTTTGTCAATCATCGTTGGAGATGTCGACTTCTTTCATCTTAATTTTGGCATCCATCCATTCAGGTGCTTTTGTTTCATTAATCGGTCGGCTCCCTTCTTTAAAATTTGTAAATGTTGGTGGGAAATCCTCAGATGTTAGCCTTTCTGGTTCTTCTTTTTGTTCTAAGCCAACCTCCATTATAGTCTTTACAGTTTTTCAACCAGAGGACAGTGCTTTTTCTAACAAAAACTTTTTCTGACTATTTTGCCATTCTCTAGTTTTAGTCGAGTCAACTGTTGCAATGGTTTGGTCGATATGTTGTTACATGTCAACTGTAGTCGATCTTCTGACATGTAACTTTCTTTCGACTGTAAAAATCTTTTTATCTCTTCAACTGCTTCTTTGATAGGTTCTTCTGCAGGGGTAAAGGAGGAATCTTTAATAAAGTTTTCTTTAAGTTCTTGCCAGATGAAAGTTTATCCTCTAGCTTCTTCCATCTTATACCACTTATTAGGCAAACCTTCGAGTGTGTTTGGGAATAAGTGAGGGTATAGTCGTTCATCTCGGCATCTTGTCTTTTCCATTCTTTTTCACATAAATCAATATGATTAGTTGGATCTTGGCCTTGAAGGAATTTTGGTATTTGTACTTGTGTTGTAATCTTATTTCCTCCAAATCGTTCAATGAAATTTGTTGAAGCAGTCATCCAAGTCTGTAGTCATGACTGGTGTGTATCGCACCATCTTGTTGATCGGCTTGTGAATGTTTCGACTAAACTTTGTAGTCAGCCTTGTTCACCCACTTTTTTAGATATTTCTTCGATATGTACAATTGGTGATTCTCGTTCTTTATACCTCAATGGAGGAATATTGGTCGACTCTTTCTTTGTTGGTATAATGGTCGGATATTCTCTTATTCTTTTCTCAAAAAAATTAGGAATGATAGATATTGTTAACCACTTATGTTGTTACCACCTAAGTTGTACTTAGTGGTTCTTTATCGAGTGAGCCTGATGAACTGGACAAGGATAACTTGTTCGGACTTAAGAAGACCTTTGGAAGTACTTCTCGGAAGTGCTTGTTGTACTATATCAC
>LPNX011019813.1:1303153-1338269 GCA_001517045.1 Pseudotsuga menziesii
CGACAGTTTCACTCAGTGAGACTCAAATCTGGCTTAGTTAGACACAGATCAGGCATTGATGGACTCTCCTTTAGCTGATTTGATGTGTCTCCTTGGGATTTGCGCCCCCTCTGGGCTGGATCTCCTTGTTTTTGTATATATCCAGGCACAGCGCCCTCTTCCAAGCTAGTTAGAACTGGGATTGAGGTGTTGCTGCTATTGTATTGTTGTTATTGTTCATTTGAAATAAAGAGAAGCTTTGGAGGCAAGATGGTGTTGTGCCATTGTATGTGTGGATGATCATTGCCATTGTTTTACTGAGGTAACTTGTATCTGTGTTCATGATTTGCTAACTGCTTGTAGATCCATTGTTAAGATTGATAATAAGCTTATTATAATCTTGATAGGAAAGGTGCTTTTCAATAAGTTTATTGGCCATCTCTTTCCTTTGATGCATGTTTAGAGATCTAGATTCAGCATGTTCTATAAGCTTATATGCATGTTATTCTGAATCTCTGTGTATGTACTAATCGGATCTCACAAGTTTTGTTCGACAAGTTTTTTTATTTCAGCTGAGATGCAGGTTCCTAGATTGGAGAGGATGCTGATCTAGTTTGCTTCTTCACTCTCTCCAAAACCTTCCAAAGGCATAGTCCCTCGACATTCCACCTGAAAGCGCCACTGTGGATCTTCAAGGCTTCAAACACTCTTTCTCTCTCTTCCTCCTTCAAAATCTTAATTTCTCTTCAAACTGGTTACTTTAAAAGAGTCTTATTGCTTAGATCTGTCTCATTAAGAAAATTACATATAGATCTAGATAGTAAGATCCTTTCTTAAGTTTAGATCTCAGTTTCGTTTTGCATATAAAGTTGTATTTTAAGAGATCTAGCTGAAATTATCCTCTTTTTGAAAGCATTTCAATGAAAATTTGTAGCTTGCTTTTAAGGTAGTTTCCTTTGCTGTACTATAAAAGATAAATCCAGCAATCAGTGCATATTTCATTGGCTGCACAAACAGCAAGCCAAGATCCCAAGGAAAGCTTGCTTTCCTTGGTTCCTTTTTGCACTTGTTTAGCTAGTTTTAACTCCATCTTTTTTGAGTTAAGGTAGGTTGATCCAAAGGTACTCTTAAAGTGCTTTTGGGCATATGTTATTCTAACATGCTCGCTGGTTTTTAGCAGGTGTAACAGAAAATAAAGGAAGCTGCTGTTCGGAAGTGTCTTCAGGAGCATTCAAATCCCCCTAGGGGTCTCCCATTTGACTAAAACCTTTGATTTTCGCACCTTGTAATCTCTTGATTTCAATCCATATAAGGATCAAGAGAAATTATATCAGTTCTCTGATATTGTAACCGCTGTTAATAAAATTATTTTTGAATAGGCTCTTTCGAGCCCATTCCCCATCCCCCCTAGGGGGATTTGCGTCGGTGTCATTTTTGTTGCTTTTTGCTCATTTCTTTTCAAACTAGTATTGATCTAATCTGTAGGGTAGTATAATTTATTTTATTATTAATTTCATATTCCATACTTTCTATTTCAAAGTAATCTTAATACTTACCCCACGACTTCCCGATTGACCCGAAAGGGGAAAGAGATTCGTGGTAGGACTAATTAGAAAACTAGAATTGTGTATATGTTTTCTTTTGATCATTTGTTTTTCAGCTATTATAAAATTAACCCCTCCTTGATTCCCCGATTGAGATCCACTTGGATCGAAAGAGGTTCCTGGAGGGTTTTCTTTTAAACAAGAACACCCAGTTTAAAACTTACTAAAATTGACAAGACTCCAATGTGTATGCTCTGCACTTGGCTGCGGTTCGTCCAGACAGTCAAGCTGTATCAAAAGCACTTGAGTGACTAGTATAATTAGGACTCACTCTCCCAAATTAACAAACCAACAAGTGAAAATCCAACACCTAGATCGAACCATCACGGTGGCAAAATACCCAAAGGAAGCAGGAACTTCTGAAAAGTGACCTCGGGGTGCCGATCTCTGTCACACCCTAACGGGTGCGTTATGAACAATAGCCCTAGAGACTCCATTTCAGCCCACATATTCCTTGCGGGTAGCCGTGAAGGTTTAGTTTTGGACATACTCCAAGTACTCTAAGGTATATCTGGAGTCTCCCCCTTTGCCTAATTTTAATCAACTCACACTTCAATTTTAACTTAAAACATACCAAGAGGCAATCGCAAAACACTCACTCCAAGCACATGCAAGTACATNACTCTTATTCTTGGTATCACTTCTACTAACCAGCATTCCCACGCTTAAGCTTCGTAATTTTCCGTTTGCCAGTCATAGAGCTCAAAGTCGGAATTATAACTGATTTACATAGGTTGACCTCAATGGAGTTCTCTGTAATTGTTAGGCTCAACAATATCTTCATTATTTTGAACTATTTGGTATAGCTGTCGGTGTCATCTGGTTCCGCCCATGGTTTTCCTTGAGATGGGTTAATCGAGACAATGACCTTCTTTCCTTCTCCTTTTAATTTAATTCTTTCTTTTTCTAATGAAAGAGATGCTTTCATTTTTCGACCCCATGGTCGACCAACTAGTGCAGGGAAAGATTTGGATCATTCCTGAGGGTCAATAATTTCGAAGTCGATGGTTGTATTTATCCCCATGATTGAGGTTTTGACATTTTTCCATACTCCAATCGATTCAATTAAGCCTTGATCTGCAAGTTTGAGATAAATGTTGGACTCTACCAGTGAAGGTCGACCCTTTTTTTCCCATGTCGATCTTGTCATTATGTTTGCTTGGGAACCATAGTCGAGAACGACTCGTTTAATGTAGAATCCTTCTACTTCTAGGTCGACAAGAGGGTCAATGTCAGTTTTATCCCTTTGATTTAATGTGCATAAATTTTTAGCAGCTTTGTTGCTTTTAGGGTTACTTCTTATAAATTGCATTAAATCAATTAGTCATGCAATGGCTTCTTCTTTGGTTAATATGTTAAACAACTCATTAAGTGATTTATTTTTACTTTCTTCATTTATTTCTTCGAATGCAAGCAGCATAAATATTTCTGATGCATTATTAAATATTTGCTTCTGCTTCCATGGATTAGGGTACTCCTCTTGGTCTCTTTGTATCTTTTCGATCTGGCTTCTTCCAGTGTTTTTGCCTTGTCTGGTAACAACTTGCAAATATTTAGTAATAGCTGCATTAATTTTAGGAACACAAGACAAGACATTAACATTTCTTCTTTTATTTAGTGCACCAAGCATTATGGGACAATCTTCTAAACTATGCTCACCCACACCACATTTTGTACAGAATTTTAGATACGTTCTATCTTCCCATGGAGAGTTAAGACTTAGATGGTCCTCACTGTAGCAGACAAACCATCGTGATTTGCCATGTCTGGGTGTCGGCAAGTTTGAGATAAATGTTGGACTCTACCAGTGAAGGTCAACCATTTTTTTCCCATGTCGATCTTGTCATTACGTTTGCTTGGGAACCATAGTCGAGAACGACTCGTTTAATGTAGAATCCTTCTACTTCTAGGTCGACAAGAGGGTCAATGTCAGTTTTATCCCTTTGATTTAATGTGCATAAATTTTTAGCAGCTTTGTTGCTTTTAGGGTTACTTCTTATAGATTGCATTAAATCAATTAGTCATGCAATGGCTTCTTCTTTGGTTAATATGTTAAACAACTCATTAAGTGATTTATTTTTACTTTCTTCATTTATTTCTTCGAATGCAAGCAGCGTAAATATTTCTGATGCATTATTAAATATTTGCTTCTGCTTCCATGGATTAGGGTACTGCTCTTGGTCTCTTTGTATCTTTTCGATCTAGCTTCTTCCAGTGTTTGTGCCTTGTCTGGTAACAACTTGCAAATATTTAGTAATAGCTGCATTAATTTTAGGAACACAAGACAAGACATTAACATTTCTTCTTTTATTTAGTGCACCAAGCATTATGGGACAATCTTCTAAACTATGCTCACCCACACCACATTTTGTACAGAATTTTAGATATGTTCTATCTTCCCATGGAGAGTTAAGACTTAGATGGTCCTCACTGTAGCAGACAAACCATCGTGATTTGCCATGTCCGGGTGTCGGTATCCTCGATTATTGATTCTGCCTCGACCGTTGTATCCTCCTCGTCGATTGTTGTTGTTGTTATTACGTCATTCGTCGTTGCGGTCGTCTCAACCTTTTTGCTCCACTGTTTGTGTCTGGTATACCGTATGGTAGCTGGCTCTAGTCTTTAAGTTCTTAATGCATTCAGTTGTGGTGTGTTGAGTTGTTCGACATATTCTGCACTTGGGCTTGATATTGTCAGCATTATACGGACAGTCTGTGGTCGAGTGAGGTCCGAACCTTTCACATATATCAAAGAAGTAAGTCGCCTGCATCTTCTAAAAAATTTCTAGCTCTCTCTCTTCGAGGAATATACGTGGTACTTCTTCAATTTGGCCTAGCTCCCTTTGATATGTATTTGCATGATATATTCTTCATTCGCCGTATGGACAATTATCCTTGGTATGGCCTTCTGTTGTTTATGTTGAGCACCATTAGTCGCTCTACCGCATTGTTATGTGTTGCAATGATCTTTGTATATTTTCAACTTTTTCCTCTAGTCAACGATCGACTGGTCTAGATGTATAGTTGATATTTGATTCAACCCGTAGTGATTTCTCCAAGACGTCTTCATATGTTGTGTGCTCGTTCCTTAATATTGGTGTCTTAATTCTTCGTTGGAGTCCATCGACGAAAAAATTGAATTACTAGGGCATGATAGAGCTTAGAAGGCATCAGGCTCAGAATATCTTTGAATCTTCGATAGTATTCTCGGACAGACTCTCCTAATCTTTGCTTGATTTGTTTGAGCTTGTGTCCCGCCATGTGCTTTGTATCATCAACTTTGAAAAATTCCAAGAAATTGTCTTTTATTTGTTGTTTGGACTTAAGACCTTCTTCCAAAATTTTCATGTACCATGTTAGCACTCTATTTCTAAGTCCACCTGCAAACTAGTTAATTTGTTGATTTTCATCGTCAATTAGGTTAGCTTGCCACAAGGCTTCACATACAAACCAATGCTTTTTAGGGTCCTCGTCCCAATCAAAAATAGGGGTATTAACAAGAATTCGATAAGCCATTGTGTTAGATTTTTTCAAACTTACCAAAGATGATGAACTACTAGACACACTTACTATTTGTCGATTATTGTTGACCTCTTGTGACTTCGATTGGTACCACGACAGACATATTTCTTCTACAGACTCTTCGTTGCTAAGTCGACTCTCCAATAATTTAGGCGGTTCAATCAATAATGTTGTTGGCAAGGGGGGGCACCTCTAAGTGTTCCGATTAAAATAAGTTAAATAAGTGTCCACCAAATTCCGGGGTAAAAGTAATCCAGTTACCTCGGTCTGGCCTTTGGATCATCAACCGGTTGGTAATTTGTCCACTTTGGTCTAGTCAAATCCATATACTGTAGTCGCTAGGCGTTAGTCCCATGTCGCGCTCGACTATTTGTCTAATGGTCAGTCAAGTAGTTATCATCATAGGTACTGCATCGACGGGGGTGAAGCCTTCTGGGATTTTAATACACAAATTTTGCGGGGTCAACACCATCGTCATGCGTCGACACCTCACCTTCTCCAACTGGTCAACTTTCCCTCGACTCAGGAAGGACTTTTGGCTGCCTGACCATCTCACCCATTTTTTTTATATTTTTTTTGCGTGTATTGGACTAGCAAGCTCCCTTAGTTGTTCACGTCGCTTGCACCTCTTTTCTCATTCAAGTTTTTGTATGTTTGTTTAAGAATAGTCGAATAATTTTTTCGTTGGAGCGGACTTGACTTTTTACAAGGATTCATTCTTTGTCTTCTTTCATCAACTAGACGTTCATACCTTTTTACTTAGAACATTTAGTCGACTACCCCCCCATTGTCGACCCGATGATTACTGTTCGACTGCAGTCGTCTAGAAATGGTCATCGTTTACTTAGAAAGTACTCCCACTGTCGTTCGTTGACAAATTGCTCCCAGTATTTTAGCTTTTGCTACCAATTTGTTGAAGCAGGTGTACCCAACGATGGTCGTGACTCGACTATATCACCGGCTCCATTCTCAATCAGGAATTTATACAACAGTGTTGGGATAGAACATAGAAAGCCATCGTGTAGGTCAGTATAGAATTTCCTTTCGACTTCTTCAAGAGATGATCAATCTTCTACGACTTAGTCTTCACAGATATCGTCACATTCCTTTTTGAGACACTCATATAAATTCGTTCTTCCATCATTGTAGAGTTTGTGCATCAACAGTCTCTCATTCTTTTTGTCCAAATCGGGCGTGAACAGTATATAAAAACTTCTTAATTTTACAAGGAACAAATTCTATAAATTTCTCATGTGCTTCACTGAAAAAAAAATTCCCTTGCTTGTGCAACTGTCAATTTATTACGCCTTGCATAGTTCTAGATGTAGTTGGTTACTTTCTTATCCCACTACTCTCAAATTTCTCTTTCAGTTATCATTTAGCCATGCTCATCGCATCATTCAGATTATATACTACCGACAACGAAACCAATGTTGTAGTCAATGGGTTTGGGTAATTACCAGCCTAGATCCAAATCCTAGGCTCTATTAAGTGCCGAGAGAGATCAAATCTATTGATCTAGGATTGAAAATGGTTTTAACACATGCTTTTAAAACCATGGGTTGTTTAGGAGGTCTTTGCACATGGTTTTAAAACCATGTGCAAGGACCTCCTAAACCATGTACAATAAAACCATGGGTTGTTTAGAAGGCCTTGCACATGGTTTTAAAAACCATTTGAAAGGTCCTCCTAAACCATGTACAATAAAACCATGGGTTGTTTAGGAGGCCTTGCACATGGTTTTAAAACCATGTGCAAGGCCAAGATATTTTTGCGGATAATCAAATTTTTTATTTTTTATTATTTTGTTAGGTAGGAACATTAAAACAACTCCCCCATATTGGGATGTTTTTCTGGCCAACATTTTTTTTTGGCAGATAATTAAATTTTTTATTTTTTATTGTTTTGTTAGGTAAGAACATTACAACATCTCCATATTGTGTTGTTTTTCTGGCCGACATTTATTTTGGCGGATAATTAAAATTTTATTTTTTATTATTTTGTTAGTAGGAGCGTTACAACATCTCCCCCATACTGGATTGTAGAGCGCCTCTCGGCGCAACCAGCAATATATAACTGTAAATAAAAGAGAGCATTCACATGATACTAACCATAGGACAAGTAAGAGTAAGTGGGACAACTGTAACTAGCTTTTATATTATAGATCAGATAGTATACAAGTTACAATGAACAAACATATCTTGGATCTGGCTCACTAGCCTATTTTATACATGTTACATTGAGTTATTAGTTACAACTGTCAGGTCGGTCGACCAACCGACCAACTATAACGACTCGACCGTAGTCGGCTGGAGGACCTAGTCGGCTAGCCGACTAGGATCCTCCAACATCATGCATGTACTTGGCACTCGTATATTGTTCCATATTTGGCATTCATGTACCAAGTTTCAATTTTCTAATTCCTTTACAAGTGTTTGATCAAGTGGAGCCAAGGAGAGCAGCAACAAACATTAACAAACGATTGTTTCAATTTGTTATAATAGTGAACAATGATGGTTTGTTGGGTTACTTATGCAACAATTGCAGACACTACTTTATGGGCAACTGGCACAAAGTAGTTGCCCATCTTTTGGGCTTAACTAGGCATGTAGTAATGAAATGCCATTGTTCAAGTGACAATGGCACGAAATGCAGCAAACTCACTTTCAAGCACAAAATCAGAACCGTAATTGATGGCATAACCTGGCATTTTGCCTCAACACAATATATTGTCATCTTCATTATTGTTTTGGGCATTTTAGCATTTCGGACTATGTTTGAACTCATTTTATAATTAAATAAATAAATCATCATGAGTAACTCTAATTTTTAAGCATTTTTTATTCATATTGTTTATGGAATCATCAATGGTATTGGTATGGAATCGTATTACATATGTATCATAATTAAGTTAATTTTTAAAATTTCAATTTCCAAAAATTTGGGGAGCTTCTAGTCGTTCCATACACTCATTCTTGTGCCCTAATCATTCCCATGTCTGCACCATTCCCACGTTCCAAAAACTCATGCAACAAACAGTGTTCCACCAAGTTTACAAGACGCGGGAGCGTGGGAGCGGGGAAACGCACATTGGGGACGTGTAGAGACACCCCAAAATTTTGGGGTATTTTGGGGGAGAGGGGGGTGGGGGGAGCGTCAAGGTCTCTAAAATTATAAAAAAATAGAAAAATAATAAAAATATGAACCCCAACATATAAAATCTTATGTTCTCTGAGAGTTTAGTGTAATGTAAATGTAATCGTTATAGCCAAGCATATCATATTGATGTTTGTTTCTTTTTATTTGTTTCTATTTCGATTTATAATGACCATTTAGTGTAAAATACTAAAATTTAGGATGGACCATTTTTGTTTTTAAGTAAAAAAATGAAAAATTCAAGGGGGGTGGGGGCCTGTGGGAGCCCCCCATTTTCAGGAGGGGGCGTGTGGGCCCCCCAACTTGGGAAACTCCTAGACCTGCGTTTCCTCAACTTTCGCAGAATGGGAGGCGTTGGAAAACGTTTCCCATGGAGCCTCCTAGCCCCCGAGGCATGGGAGGCGTAGGGGGCGCGCCCCCGACCCTAGGAGACACGTCCTCGTGGAACACTGGCAACATATAGCCATAAAAACACCCCTATTATGCGCTAGTGTTTTTACCTGTTGCTCAGCTAGTGATTCTCCCAGTGATGGCACAGCAGGAAAGACAGCAGAGATGGTGGCTTCAGCCTTTCCTTACGCTAGCGATGAACAGGGTGAATGAAGGTCCATGAGACAATGATATAGACCATTGTTTGGTAAAGGACGCGTGCATGCTAAAGGCATGCATAAGCCACCTTCAGTTAATTCCAATTTAGATGTTTCAGATTTAGCAATTCCAGTTTTAGATAAAAAAAATTATATCCTCGGAGTTTTTCTTTTGTTAGTTTTAGCATGTAACATCCCCATACCCCATAATGCGGATAAATTAAAAACTTTGCTTCAAGAACCCTTGTTCTCCTCTCAAAACACAGGGCAGGGACGTTAACACACCCTTCAACATTCATTCTCGGGCTTAGAAACCACTGCAACAGTCGTTCCGCCCTTGACAGATCCCTTCTGCGACCGGAAACACCTTTTCCACACTGAACCTGTCCTTTACACACTCCGCGTTCCACACTTTCGATTTCCGCCCTTTTGACCTCGAAAATCGGAAACATAATGTGCGACAGAAGCATTGAACCACTCTTCCACCTTCCACACTTCCGCTTGGCTTAGTGGCTGCATACATATGCTTAGTGGCTGCCCCACTGCTGCATACATTAAAGTGGTTAGTGTACCTGAAATGTTTGAATCAATATATGAATATATGCTTACTACTGCCCTAACAATTGATATAAGCACTGCTATTGGAAGCATTTACATTCTGATGATGAATGGGTTCTTGTAATTGGTCATACATGGATGAATGACATTACACACTTGTTTTACATTTGTTATATGCATGATCTTAGACTGAAATTGCTTATTTGCTCACTCTGGACAGATGCACTGCTGAAGTTCATGTATTAATAGTACTTACAAGTTTCACAATTTGTTTATTATTGTGTCTTCTTCATTTCTTGAATTGACTCCAATAAGGCACTGGTCACTAGCCCTCTTCAAAGAAGATATTATTTGGTGTTTTAGTATCCTTACAGAGTTACATTAGGGCTCTCCCCTAGGAGGTTTCAACTTCCAAAGCAGTTTGGGAAGAGTGGCTAAGGTGATAGTGGTCACTCTCTCCCTCATATGTTTGCCGGTAACTAACCCTGCTAGTTCATCCAGTAACACTGTTGAACCAGGATATCACACCTGAACACAAACTGAAACAGAACCCTGAAGTATTCTTTATGCCATCTATATCTATTATCTCCAACCCAGTAAGAATCTGCAAATCCATGCAGCATCAACTCTCAGATGATGATGTATTGTGCTCCTTGCAGCAACCTAATGATTTTGTCGTGGCTCAACCATATACAAGCTGAAAGTGTTCACTGCAAAACAAATACCAAATATGGTATTCACCAGATAGATAAGAGAACCTATTAATTGTTTGTACACTGATGGATCTACCCCATCTGAATTTGCTGATAACTTCAAAGTTAATATTATAGGAGTAGCTATGGGATTATAATCCATCATCTGAAATCTTTTTAAAATCTCAACTGCATACTTACCCTATCCAAGGAAGACCTCACTTAGACTTTGCCAAACCTCTATACCCAAAAAAACAATACATAAGACTGATGTCCTTCATGTCAAAATTTTGTGCCAACTCTATCTTGCATGATGCTATGAGCTTCCTAGAAATCCTTGTAAGGATCAATCATCTTATACAACACCAAAACTAACATATATGACCTATTAAATAAATGATAAATATTGGGAGTTGTAGCAGTTTCAGTGAAGCCCAACCTTAACAGGGACTTATAAATCCTCGAGTACCAAGCACGTGGTGCTTGCTTCAACTCATAAAGGGCCTTCTTCAATCCCCATTTATGGGTCTCATGTCCATGCAGCTCAAAACCTCTAGGTTAATATATGTAAACCTCCTCTTCAATCAATCCATTAAAAAATGCAGTCTAACATCCACCTAATATAGAGGCTAACCAAGAACTGATGCTAAGAACATTATAGTTCTGATGGAGGTAAACATGACAATCAGAGTGAACTTCTCATAGTCACTCCCTCTTTCTGGGAGAATACTCTCACTACAAACTGAGCCTTGTACTTTTTAACACTGCCATTAGTTGCATGCATCACCTTCCACATAGAGTCAATATCCTACACATCCGCAATGCATGAGCACTCTAACTAAGGATCTACACCCTCCTCCTAACAATAGATTATGCATGCTATGTAATACCCCAGTTTTGACCCCCTGGTATAAAGATTGTACATGATGTATGTATTGTATCGGAATCATGGCAAGGAGCTCAAGGCCAAGGCCCTGCCATTGGTTGATGTTTTGTGGATAGGTGATCAAGATTGATACCTATGGTTCTGGTGCTAAGTCAAGCACAGAGCATTTTGAATATCATGTAAATGCACAATTTAATAAAATACCACAACTAGCTATGGGACTGCAACGTGAAAGAGATGGGGGCATGATTCCACAAGGGATAGGGTGGGGAGTTAGTCAAACTCCTGAGCCTTAGGGTGAGGCCAGGTGTCAATGGGAGAACCCTTGAACCCTCAGCTACCTTTTTGTCCTTTGTCCTCAATCATCAATTTCTTCCAGAAGTTGGTTGAGGCAGTTAATGCCTTGGGTAGAGCAAGGCATGGCAGTCTGATTGCTTGTCTGAGCAAGCCTGCAAGTTTGCAGTCTAGGAAGCCACATTCTTGCTTCTGCAGCAAGTAAGCACGTGATGCATGCCAGTCCGTCCTTTCCCTCAGTCGCGAAAGGGTTTTGTTGTTGTTCCTTGTGGTGGGAGGACACCATTCTATCATCCACCATTCGATCATTCTGATCATTGGGTTCATGCGCATTGTTGGTGGTTCACAGCCCTGAGTCGCGGAAGAGTGGCTCCGCTGTGTTTTTGCTGAGTGAATGGGCAGTGGAGATCTCTCAATTTTATGAGAGTGTGATCCTCCGTGGTTTCCCCAGTGCTGTTGGTCAGTGGTTCATTGTTTAGAACGGTTTGTCTTACTCTCCTGAGTGGCGGAAGGTATTTTCGCAGTGGTATCCTCTTTTACAGAGTGAGTGGAGCCTGTTTTAGTTGTGTTTACATTGTGGACTGTTGTGATGTGCATCCCTATTTTAGTCGGAAAGGCTTAGGAGTGGAAGAGGCCCAGAATTGGCTAATAAACCTAGTGAAGAAAGGAACCTCACAGACAGATCAAGAGGGGTTGGAAAATCCTTTATGCACACCCGGAAGAGCACTGGAAGGGAAGGTATGGCCTGAGGGAACTGTGTAGCAGTGAAGGGAATACTTCCTTATGTTGGGTGTGTAGGTATTGTGGAATGCCAAGATGGATAGATCTGGTGTAGGTGTCCATAGCTCTGTGGTTGAGCTCACTAGCCCAACAATTCTACCTTTCCATTACCTTAGGATCCTGAGAAACCCAACTGTTGGTTGGTGTAATATCCCAAGCTAGTATTTTTCTTTTTATGTGTGTACTATAGATGGCTAATAGACTAATGCCTCAATAAAATAGGAAAGCAAACCCCGATCTTGCATGCATGCAGTTGAATGCAGATCTGTGCCCTAGAAAATACTGAGATGCTATAAAATAGGAGAAATCAATGCATGTACATACCAGTATACAGATCAGCTGATGGTGAAGAGGATAGTCCCAGCATGCAAGGTTTCTCTCGAAGGAAGAGGGAGATAAACCAAATCGTCCTCCACAGGTGAATGCGCCCTCCTCTCAAACTGTATATGCTCCAAAATAATAAATAAGCAGCTACTGAAATCCCTTCCGACCTTGGAAAACGAGAATCGAAAGCATAATGTGCGACGGAAACATTTAACCACTCTTCCACCTTCCACCTTCCTCAGGCAGATTCCAAGGTGCGAAAACACTAAGTCAACTGCCTCCTGACTCTGTAACAGGCTTCTAGCCTCCATGAACTTAGGCAAATGCATGGCAAAAACACGAGGCATATATAGAAGTAAAATGCCAGAAAACATAACAGAAGTAAACTTCTACTTAACCATCAATAAGCATTCAACATGATCATAATAACTCATAAACAAATACATAGCATAGACAAGCATAACAGAGATACTTATCTTGAATGATGAAGTTGTCCCGCAACTAGTTATATCGCTGCAATGTTTCTACCCAACCATAGGCCAGTGTGTTCATTAATCTCTCAACACACTGCCACCCCCGAGCTGGGCATGATTTCCACAAAGAACTGGGGAACAACAGGCTCACACATCAAAACACAGTCAAACCAACCTATAGTTGGGTTTCTCAGACTATCCAGCCAAGGGTTACACACATGGCCAACATGCACAACAAGACAGCCAAGCCAATATCTAAATGGGTTTCACAGGCTACCCAGCGAAGCCAATAAACAATTGGGTTTCATAGGCTGTCAAGGCAATGACTCACACCTAGTCAAATGCTCACCACAACTCAGCCAAAGCAACTGTAATGTCCTCTTCTACTTAGGCATTGAGGACCCACCCGCTAACCTATGTGATTCCTGTAGGTTCGAGCAAGTACTGACAGTCAAGGAATCAACCAAAGACTGATGCCATATATAGAAGATCTAGGGCATCAATATTATATCACCATTGGATCGAAGAGAGCCACCAGAGCCAAAGGCCACCTGCATGCATGACATCCAAGCATTATTTAATGATGCATGCACCCGATTAAGTCTCCATGTGCATGCATGCAAGTCAACTACAAATTAGAAGATAAAGCGACCTAATTAGGTCAAAAGTTAGGGTTTTCGCAGTTGAAAGTTATAAAAGAAAGATAAAGTGAATGGAGAAAACACTTATGTGATTATTGATTTGTAGAGTCGAATTGGAGAGCTCGGCGAGCTAAGTTGGGGTTGAGCGCATGCTCAGCTAACCGGTGTATTTCGGCAGCGAAATCTATCTGCCCTAGTTCATCATCAAGTTGGATCATCCAGGTTCAGCACTAGTTCATCATCAGGTTACATTCAACGGTTATTTCGAGAGGTTGCTTATTCATCCAGCCAAAGAGTTCCACCATCACACAGTGTCACCGTGGTTAGAGACCAAGCAATTCGTTTTCCTATCTACAGGATTCAGAACTTCCGCATGTTACTTCCATTCATCCCGGAGCACCTCCACTACCCTTCCCCTAGAAGAAGGACCATTCAGCTTGAGTATCCAGCTAGTTATCATCAGTGCTCCCTTTTCTAGAGGCACTATTCTACATGGGCGAATTGATTTGAGGAGGCATTCACGTTTTGGGCTAGTGTGCCTCTGTTCCTTCCGCATGTTGCTTCCATCACCATCAGAGGGGTATTATAACCCTAGTGCATATCATTCGGGCTTTCAGCAACTGCTTATTTATTATTCTGGAGCATATACAGTTTGAGAGGAGGGTGCATTCACCTGTGGAGGACGATTTGGTTTATCTCCCTCTTCCTCCGAGAGAATCCTTGCATGCTGGGACTATCCTCTTCACCATCAGCTGATCTATATACCGGTATGTACATGCATTGATTTCTCCTATTTTATAGCATCTCAGTATTTTCTAGGGCACAGATCTGCATTCAACTGCATGCATGTAAGATCGAGGTTTGCTTTCCTATTTTATTGAGGCATAAGTGTATTCGCCATCTATAGTACACACATAAAAAGAAAAATACTAGTTTGGGATATTACACCAACCAACAGTTGGGTTTCTCAGGATCCTAAGGTAATGGAAAGGTAGAGTTGTTGGGCTAGTGAGCTCAACCACAGAGCTATGGACACCTACACCAGATCTATCCAGCTTGGCATTCCACAATACCTACACACCCAACATAAGGAAGTATTCCCTTCACCGCTACACAGTTCCCTCAGGCCATACCTTCCCTTCTAGTGCTCTTTCGGGTGTGCATAAAGGATTTTCCAACCCCTCTTGATCTGTCTGTGAGGTTCCTTTCTTCACTAGGTTTATCAGCGAATTCTAGGCCTCTTCCACTCCTAAGCCTTTCCGACTAAAACAGGGATGCACATCACAACAGTACACAATGTAAACACAACTAAAACAGGCTCCACTCACTCTGTAAAAGAGGAGACCACCGCGGAAATACCTTTCGCCACTCAGGAGAGTAAGACAAACCATTCTAAACAATGAACCACTGACCAACAGCACTGGGGAAACCACGGAGGATCACACTCTCATAAAATCAAGAGATCTCCACTGCCCATTCACTCAGCAAAAACACAGCGGAGCCACTCTTCCGCGACTCAGGGTCATGAACCACCAACAATGCACATGAACCCACTGATCAGAATGATCGAATGGTGGATGATAGAATGGTGTCCTCCCACCACGAGGAACAACAACAAAACCCTTTCGCGACTAAGGGAAAGGATGAATTGGCACGCATCACGTGCTTACTTGCTGCAGAAGCAAGAATGCGGCTTCCCAGACTGCAAACTTGCAGGCTTGCTCAGACAAGCAATTAGACTGCCATGCCTTGCTCTACCCAAGGCATTAACTGACTCAACCAATTTCTGGAAGAAATTGATGATTGAGGACAAAGGACAAAAAGGTAGTTGAGGGTTCAAAGGTTCTCCCATTGTCACCTGGCCTCACCCTAAGGCTCAGGAGTTTGACTAACTCCCCACCCTATCCCTTGTGGAATCATGCCCCCATCTCTTTCACGTTGCAGTCCCATAGCTAGTTGTGGTATTTTATTAAATTGTGCATTTACATGATATTCAAAATGCTCTGTGCTTGACTTAGCACCAGAACCATAGGTATCAATCTTGATCACCTATCCACAAAACATCAACCAATGGCAGGGCCTTGGCCTTGAGCTCCTTGCCATGATTCCAATACAATACATACATCATGTACAATCTTAATACCAGGGGGTCAAAACTGGGGTATTACATAGCATGCATAATCTATTGTTAGGAGGAGGGTGTAGACCCTTAGTTAGAGAGCTCATGCATTGCGGATGTGTAGGATATTGACTCTATGTGGAAGGTGATGCATGCAACTAATGGCAGTGTTAAAAAGTACAAGGCTCAGTTTGTAGCGAGAGGGTTCTCCCAGAAAGAGGGAGTGACTATGAGAAGTTCACTCCGATTGTCATGTTTACCTCCATCAGAACTATAATGTTCTTAGCATCAGTTCTTGGTTGGCCTCTATATTAGGTGGATGTTAGACTGCATTTTTTAATGGATTGATTGAAGAGGAGGTTTACATATATTAACCTAGAGGTTTTGAGATGCATGGACGTGAAACCCATTAATGGGGATTGATGAAGGCCCTTTATGAGTTGAAGCAAGCACCACGTGCTTGGTACTCAAGGATTTATAAGTCCCTGTTAAGTTTGGGCTTCACTGAAACTGCTACAACTCCCAATATTTATCATTTATTTAAAAGACCATATATGTTAGTTTTGGTGTCGTATAAGATGATTGATCCTTACAAGGATTTCTAAGAAGCTCATAGCATCATGCAAGATAGAGTTGGCACAGAAGTTTGACATGAAGGACATCAGTCTTATGTATCGTTTTTTTGGATATAGAGGTTTGGCAAAGTCTAAGTGAGGTCTTCCTTGGACAGGGTAAGTATGCAGTTGAGATTCTAAAAAAAATTCAGATGATGGATTATAATCCCATAGCTACTCCTATAATATTAACTTTGAAGTTATCAACAAATTCAGATTGAGTAGATCCATCAGTGTACAAATAGTTAATAGGTTCTCTTATCTATCTGGTGAATACCATATTTGGTATTTGTTTTGCAGTGAACACTTTCAGCCTGTATATGGTTGAGCCACGACAAATTCATTAGGTTGCTGCAAGGAGCACAATACATCATCATCTGAGAGTTGATGCTGCATGGATTTGCAGATTCTTACTGGGTTGGAGATAATAGATATAGATGGCATAAAGAATTCTTCAGGGTTCTTTTCAGTTTGTGTTCAGGTGTGATATCCTGGTTCAACAGTGTTACTGGATGAACTAGCAGGGCTAGTTACCGGCAAACATATGAGGGAGAGAGTGACCACTATCACCTTAGCCACTCTTCCCAAACTGCTTTGGAAGTTGAAACCTCCTAGGGGAGAGCCCTAATGTAACTCTGTAAGGACACTAAAACACCAAATAATATCTTCTTTGAAGAGGGCTAGTGACCAGTGCCTTATTGGAGTCAATTCAAGAAATGAAGGAGACACAATAATAAACAAATTGTGAAACTTGCTATTAATACATGAACTTCAGCAGTGCATCTGTCCAAAGTGAGCAAATAACCAATTTCAGTCTAAGATCATGCATATAACAAGTGTAAAACAAGTGTGTAATGTCATTCATCCATGTATGACCAATTACATGAACCCATTCATCATCAGAATGTAAATGCTTCCAATAGCAGTGCTTATATCAATTGTTAGGGCAGTAGTAAGCATATGTTCATATATTGATTCAAACATTTCAGGTACACTAACCACTTTAATGTATGCAGCAGTGGGGCAGCCACTAAACCATATGTATGATAAAATGATGTAGTATAACAGCCAGTGATACAATAATGACGAATGACAACATGTATTAGCATTCAATGTATCCCAGCAGTATGAATATAGGCTGATTATGAGACTGATTAATCAAGGAAAGAGAGAAGTATGTAAATCTGAAACAAGGTTTTAGAGTGTTCATTCACTATCATAGAGCATTTGCAATTTTGTATAACAATGATTGGAGTTTAAACTATGATCATCTCCCAAACAATGTCTGTATGTACAGTCTGATATATACATGCAAATAAGGTTGAGATCAGTCCTTAACAAAATTTAATGTGTGCTTTAGATGTGTAGGTGCCAGCCCTGTAGGTGATAGGGAAGGCTGCCACAAATTTCAGTCTGCGTAAAGAGTCGTCCAGACTCCAGATAATCATGTAGGGGGACAGCCACTAGTGCAATAATGAGTAGTAATAAGAAGTACCAACATTCAGTGCATTTCAACAGTACACATCACCCAAACAAAACATAAATATTGGTCACTTTTGTAATGATTTAAAATTAGTCATGAGACTGTCCAGTCAAGGAGAGAAACAATATATATGTCTGCAAATAAAGTTTGGAACAAAACCAGCAATGGACTGTTTGCAGTTTTATGTCAACAAATCAGTGCCAATATCAGTACTTCTAATCAGCTTTCATTTAATAACAATATAGGCCCTAATTACCTTACTTTGGACCAAGATTTTATGAGTTTTGTGTTTCTTGTAGCAAGGTCTGGGCTGTTATAAGGGAGAGAGAGAGAGTCTGCAAGAATTTTGAAGACCTAAATGTAAGGCCGCAAAGCACGGCCAAAAGGCTGGTATGACCCACTGCCAGGCTGCCCAATGCTAATTAGGCCTAAGGACAGACCTAAAAGGTAAGGACCAAGGGCATAAGGAAGGGACCAGGGGTTGTGGCGAGGCTGCTAGGCCTGTTAGAAGACAAAAGGAGGAATGGAGGTCTAGGGTGAAAGGAAGAGGAGGCTGCTAGGGCTAGTTAGGTCTGATTTTAGGACTGTTTTAGGGCTTTTTAGGGTAGAATTTAGGTTTTAGGATTTTTTTATATTTTTAGGGGCTCCTAAAATTTCGTCCTAGGGTTTCTAGGGACAAATAGGGCAAGCCAAATTTGTAGAGAAGAAAGCCGAAATTTTAGACAGGCCTGAAAATGCAAAAAAACGCAATTTTTGGATTTTTAGGTTTTTTAACATAAAATCGCAGACCTACCTCTAACCCTAATTCTACCATGAAAATGCAAATTTACACATGCCACTGCAAGAGATTTGAAGGAAAAGATGTTTGGGGACAAGGGTTTTAGGTTTTACCCTAACCCTAGGGCATCTAAGGATGTGACCAACCTTCCTTTGAGAAGCTTATCCTAGACTTGACAACAAAACCTAAAGGCCTAAGGTTCTAACCCTAGAAGGACTCCTATGAGGGGTGTACTTCTACAAACCAAGGTGACTAAAGGTTGAAAAATGACCTAGCCAAGACAAATGCAGCTCTAATGGCTACCATTCAATCCATGAACATACATCATTCATCAACATTTAACAACAGAGAGATCAAGAAAAATCTTAGATACCTCCTTGTGCAAGTGTTTAGCCAACAAATCACGGCATCACCTTTAGCAAGAGCATACAACCAAAGAACTTCAAGAATTTGTCATCCAAACACAGAAAAACATATTCCTCAATAGGGGCGCATCAGTTCCAAAGAGCCCTAGTAGGGTAAAATAAGTGCATAATGTTTTATCCCACTTGTCTTATGTTAAAATGAAGTGAGGGGATGTTTATTTATAGCCTCTCACACTCACTTTTACAAAATATCTAGGCCTATATGCCTTAAAAAGTCAAATTTAAATTATAAAATGTCAACTTAAAATTATATTATAAAATAATATAAAAAATAGCCTAAAGTAGACTTATAGTAGGCTACCTAGGATATTTTACCCCCTAGGTGCCAAAAACTGCTAAAATACGCGAATCACTCCAAACAAAAGGCTGGAGTGAGTTGGAGGGAGGGCGTTAAACCCCATCTATCCCCAAGAATGCTGTAAAATCCCACAACAACCTCCCCAAAGCAGCAGTATGGCCTGGGAGGAATGATGACGTCCTCTGAGGAAGGAGCCCAAGGAGAGGGAACGCTAGCTAGCTAAAGGGCTAGGAGGGTATCCGAGGTAGCTATGAAGAGAGACCAAGGCTTGTAGCTGAAGCAAAGGCCACAAGAGCAAGAAAACGAGGTGTGGGGTCATGTGACCCAGTGATCAACCCCTAGGAGCCCCAAACACCAACCCCAGGGTTAAAAACCCCAACAAAGGACAGTCAACAGTGCCATTAATCCATAGTACTCCTAAAGGAGGACCAAAGGGCCCGATCATAACCACCACTGTTGAATAACACCCCTCCTGGTCGAAAAAATGGCTCTCTCTCCACCGAGCACATCTGAAGGTGTGCTAGGTACAGATGCAGCATAACAAGTAGGAAGCTTGAAGCAGTTGCACTCAATACCACAAGGGCAGAAACATGGCAGCTACATTTGCTAATAGTCAAGCTATCTTGCTTCACAAGTTGATTGCAGAGTTGGCCAGCCAGAGGTTGGAGCCTGCTGTAGTATATTGAAAAAATCAAGGTTAAATCAAATTCTGTAAGAATCCAGTATTTCACAGATCGAAAAACATAGACATCCGGTACTATTTACTCAAGGACAGAGTTCATATGGGTGCAATGATCCTAGAGTATATTCCCTCAAATTTGCAGGCAAACAATTTGACTAAGCCCCTAGCCAACAGGAAGTTTGAGATGCTCGAAGAGATAGCAGGTTTCGTGGAGAACAATTTCCTCGTGGAGTGAACATTAAGAGTTTTTACGTGTTGCTCAACTAGTGATTCTCCGAGTGATGGCACAATGGAGAGGACAATAGGGATGGTGCCTTCAGCCTTTCCTTACAGTGGTGATGCACAGGTTGAATGAGGGCACATGAGACAGAGATATAGATTGTTGTTTGGTAGAGGGTGCATGCATGCTGTTTGACATACTTATCCATGCAACTAGAGCACAGTAGGTGATTAAAGTAGGGTTAGGGTTTGATACAGTCAAACCGGGTAGGCTTTTGCATGTGTCTATATTCTTTGTAATTTCCCTCTTTTTCCTATTCTATAAAGGAGATGCAGAGTGTACCATTGTGTTGGTTAGTGAGTTTTTGTTTTGAGCTATTACAATGTATTTCTCCTTTCAGTATACTGTATGATAGATGTGATAGAGAGTTCAGATTTGCTGTTTGTTTTTAGCCATATCTGTTTGTAGATTAGCATTCTTAGATCTGCTCTTTTAATTAAGGATTTCAAGTTTTCCACTACCCAGTATTTAGGTAATTCTTTCTGAGTGCAGAATCTGCTTCCCATGGTTTGAAAATTAACATTATGTTGGTAAAGGAAAAGGACAGTGTAGGGCAACGAAACTTCATCATGAGAGAAGCAAACTGTAAATAAGTCAAATTGAAGTATTTCACAAAGCTACTCTGTTCATCTCCAAGTTTACTTTTAATGTCAACTGAAAGTCTAGGAGAAGGGTTTCTCCTTAAACAAAGGAGATGCTTGGGAGGAAGAGAGAAAAGAGATGTTCGGCAGGTAGAGAGGAAAGAGATGCCACTTTGCAACAGCCTAAGGTTTGGTTGCTTTTGCTTTTCTCTTCTCTCGGCTTATGTAGCTAAAGCCTAAGACCTATTTGTGAGCAGCACCTTTGTTTTGCATGCTTTGCCATTTTTGGGAATGACTATATTACTTTAGAACCCAAAATTATCAGTCATTTATCTAAAATCAGTGAAATCTATCAACAGGGTCTTGGTTCAATGGTAAAGTGGGAGCTTTCACACCTCCCGCCAAGGTTTAAATCCCCCATACACACGTTTCATCCATCATGGGCTGTCTTACCTATGCAAGCAGGTCGTCTTGCCTGTGTAAGCAGGTCTTTAGCCCAAGTGCAAGCCCTGGGCATATTTGGCAGAATAGATTCCCCCGGTCACCACTTCTTAGCCAAGAGATTCTTCCACTTCTTAGCCAAGAGATTCTTTCAAGGTTTGACAATTGATTATATTCCATTGTAATATTCCCACGTTGAGAAAGGGCACGCTGATGCCAAGATAATTGGAAGCATTTCTAACATTTCAAAAAGAAAAGCAATAGAATCAGAACCTGCACGAGTTTTATTTGACTGCATCAAATATATGGTTCTCTGTGAAGACGAAACACATAATCGAGAAACTCACTAGAGTTGGCCTAGTGGCAAACTACGAAATTCAGGAATCCAAGCTCAACATGCTTCAGATTAAGTATGCAATTATAGAATACAATCAGTTGATTTCAAAGTCATGTATCAGCACATAGATATTAACAGAGATAGAGAAAACCCAACTTCCCTATGTGTTGCATCATTGATGTAACAAACCCTTCAAATTTAAGTCTTATGGAAACAGATCTCATCAGATCCGAAGCCTATCTTATCTATTTGAGAGAAAAGACACAGAGAAGAGCACTGACCTTGTTTCCTTCGATACCAAAATGAAAGAGCCTAATTCCATGATTCTCTATAAACTCTATGTTGGCTGCTGGATACGGCTCCTGGCAGAGATAGCTGAAATCATTCCACCCCAAAGAGCGAAAAAACCTAAAATCAGACTCCCCTAATGCAACGTAGATAAAACCGACACCGAGTAAAAACGCATTTATCCATCCATACATCTAGTTTTAATCCATACTGTAGCTTTTTACAAACTAGAAAAACCAATAAAATCATCCCCACAAACATAGAATTGTGTCCTGTTACTGAATGAGTTAGAAAAGTAATAAATTACAAACAAAAAAAAGAAATAAAAAGCCCCAATCCCTCTCTCTTTTTTTGAATTATTTTTAAACATCAATATTTTGCAAGGAGGTAATAATATGTACATGATTGAGCGCAGACGAAGAGTCTCCAGAAACGGGAAGTTGATAATGTTGGGAAATCCAGACCTGTAAACGCCCTTGTCCACCATTGAAAAGTTAACAGGTGGAATTAGCAATCCCTCCTCTTCAACTGCTCCTTTGTGGCTATGGTCATTTCCTCCTTCTTGGACGACGTCCAGTTCGTGCAGTATCATGTCTATCATACCCAAAATTCAAATTTCACTGTGAAGATTTTGCCAGGAATCAACAGAAAGGGGCCCCGCTCAGATTCATGGAATCAATCAGAACGACAAAATTTCTGTTGAATACAGGATCCACCCGTGGTTTTAGCTGTAATGGTACTTCTGCTTTGCTGTTGTCAGTGCCTGGCGAGACAACATTCTCGAGAGAATACGCATTTGGAAATATGCCTATAATTAGCCACTTCAGTATAAATTTAGCTCGTTGGGTTCCTCTCGGAATAGCGGGTATGCTTCTGAAGCCGAATCAATCAATTGGGCGACGCTTCGATGAATATTCACGCTATTTTCGGATGGATCCGATGAAAAGATGCATGCGCCTCGATACTTATTAAATAGTCCATTCTATTACTTGATCTTGCTCTAATTTGGAGCTAAGTATCGATCAACGAGAATGAATCAGGGATTTTTAGGAAATCTAAATTCGGATTAAGGTAATGGTTGGAATCTAGGGAACTGGATCTTCTCACTTCTGCTTCAGATACCTATATGGAAATGGTGGTTATTATTATATAGTTTTGTTCAAAATGTGGGCCTGGGGATTCCCATTTTGGGATTGGGATTGGTTCATTCTCGGTTTAGAATTTAGAATTGCGAGGAGCCGTGAGGCCGTTAGATTCAATCAAATTGACTTGTAGAACAGCAGATTATTTACAATTGTTGTAAATCTCACAAAAGGCCAAAGACTAAACGTATTGAAAGTGCCCTCGATTGAAAAAACACTGAGACTTTATGGCGTGAGCCAAAATTCAATGGCCATGTGTGTGATGACGTTCACGACAGATATCCAGAGCCCATGATTTCTTTGGTTTTGAAAAAAGATTTTGTGTAAGTTGACACGTTCCCATCTAACTTTATTTGTCGGTGAAAGAAATAAATCTAATTATTGAATATAAACACTTTTTCTATGTCAATTTCAAAAAATATCCTAGTCAATTAAAAACATAAATATATAAATATATTTGCGTTTCTCTTTTATTAGTGGAAGCTTTGTTAGTATTAAATTAAATAGTGTACAAGCTTTAAAGTGCGTACATTTTTCCATTCCAGTATGAGTAAATAAAATATTGCGAAATCTTTTAAACTTTTTTGTTTTATTTAAAAAAGGTTTGGCATTAATTTTATTGGTAATTTAATATTTTATTAAGAATAATTAATTTATGGTGTGACTAAGAGTATAAAAATGTGGGAAAAAAAATTAAGCAAGTTACTAAAGATTGGATAAAAATGGACAAGATAAATTACTACAAAGCCTTAATTAAAATAAAATAAAAAAGTATCTCTAAAGTGATTCTTAAAAAATTCTAAAGGCAAATTTTAAATAGAAAAACAAAAGAAGACAATAAAATTGCTTTAAAATATTGGAATTCATATCTTAAAAAGCTTTATGAATCCCCAGATATTAGAGATAACATTCAAACCCTTCTTACAACTAAAGAAGTTTTCTGGTTAGAAGACATACATTTCGGGGTTAAACGCTTAGCAAATGGAAAAGCCAAAAACATTGAAGGCTACCAAGGGAAAATCTTAAAATTTGGAGGACCTATCCTCATCCCACACATCCACAAACTCTTTAATCTAGAGGTCATGCAAGGGTTTCCTACACCTTGGACTCAAAGCCTCATTACTCCTATTTTCAAAAGTGATGATAAAGATGATCCCACTAATTATTGGATTATTATGATTAGCCCTCTCTTAGCTAAGTTATATGGTATTAACTTAGAAAAGAATATCAATGAATGGCTAGAAATGGAAGGTAAGCGGGCTAAAGGCTAAGCAAGTTTTAGAAGGAGTCATTCAACCACGAACCACCTCGTTACACTTAGGATAATTGTAGAGGAATGTCGCAATAATAAGTCTGACCTATTTTGTTGTTTTGTAGATTTTAGAAAAGATTTTGATACAGTGCCTAAAAATAACATGTGGAATAGGCTAGAGGAGCTTAAGGTTCCTTTTTAGTTGAGAGTTGTCACGATAAGGTTCTACTAAAAGGTCATTGCAAAGTTTAAGAATAATGAGGGGTAGACAACAGATATAAATTGGAATATTGGAATTAAACAAGGTTTCCCCCTCTCCCCTACCATTTTTTGCATTTACATTGATAAGCTAGAAAAGTGTTTAGAAGAAGCAGGTTGCGCTGGTACAATCTTAACTGGGATTGTTATCATCCTCCTACTTTATGTTGATGATATTGTTCTTATTCCAAGGTGTCCTTCTAATCGTGATAAGCAATTAAGAAATCTTAAAGATTTTTGCTTTAACATGGGTATGATTGTTAACACCAACAAGACAAAAATCATGATTATAAAATATAAGAAAGACACCTATACAAATTTTATTTATGATAATAGAAATCTAGAGGAAGTGACTTCTTACAAGTATCTCGGAATTTATATTCATCACAAGCTCAATTGGAACTATAGCATTGAGAAAATGATTAATGGAGGGTGGAAAGCTTATTTTGATCTTGAAAATAACTGTAAATCAACCAATCTGGTCATGTGGGATAAAAAGAAGGTCATCTTTGAAACTCTTGTCATCTCAGTTTTCTTGTATGGTTGTGAAGTATGGGGGTGCAACATTTCTAGAGAATATTGGAGGAAGAATGAGCAAATCCAAAAGTGGTTTATAACTTATAACCTCACAATTAAAAGCAATACATCTTATCATATTCTCCTCATAGAAGTGGGTCTTCCCCCCATCGAGAGCATGGCTATGACAAGGTACCTGATGTGCAAGCCTAAGATAAATAACATGGAAAATGAGAGACTCCCCAAAATTGCTTTAAAATCAAGCCAAAATCAACTACACCTCAAGCAGTGTTGGTGTAAAGGTACCATGGCTTGGTTAAATCATTGGGGCATTGATGAAAACGACATTTTGCAGAACATTGCTAATGTCAAAAATATTATTACTTCTAAGTTTAAAGAGAAATTATGGTGTGAGGAAAATATAGCAATTAAAAAAAAATTAAGATACTATAAGGAGGTCATTAATCCTAACTTGGAAGATCAAAAGTATCTCTCGGTAGTAACTAGCTCACATAAGAAAATTAATATAGCCAAGATTAGAACGAACTCTCATGAACTCCATAGCGAAAAAGGGCGTTAGTCTATTCCTAAAACTCCATGGGCAGAAAAGGTTTTCCATCTATGTGAGTTTATGAGCGTTGATGATGAAAATCATTTTCTGAGTGCCTTGCTTACACCCACATTAGATCTGAGTTTCATAATATTTGTTACAAGACAAACCTTTATAACCAGCCAAAACTATAATGAGCTTGGAAAGCTTTTTTAGCAGAAGAAAAATATTTTAAAGTAAGTATTATCCTTCTTAAGATTTGATAGACCAAAGTTGGTTTCAGTAGACATTAATCACCACCATCATCATCAAGATCATTGTCGGTTTATTTTATTTTTAAAAAGAAAATATAAATATTCTATTGTATTGTATTGTTTATAAAATTAAAGAATTTTTAAATAAGATTACCTTGTTTATTTTGGTTTTTATGGATTAATATATTATAAATATCATTAATATTACAAATACTATTGAAAATATGATTTTTTTAAGTTTTATTTTATTTTTAAAAGGAAAATACAAATATTATATTATTTATAAGATTAAAGAACTTTTAAATAAGATTACTTTGTTTATTTTAATTTTTATGGGTTAATATATTATAAATATCATTGATATTACAAATATTTTGAAAATATGATTTTTTTAAGGTTTACCATTTTAAGGAAAAAAATCATATTTTACTTTGTTAACAAATAAGTGCCACAGTGTGGCTAAGTCCCTGCCATAAAGTAATATTGTTTAATATTTTTGTGTTTTTCCTTGTGTTATTATACGATGTTTTATGGTAGTATTTGCACAAATTACATAAATCATATTTTAATGTTTGAGGGATTTTGGACAGGCATTAAGTGAAAACATTTAAATGCTGAAATCCATGGTAGTAGAATCTACAACTACTGCAAATGTAACAACAATTGGCACTTAGACTCTCTACTGATTCAAAACCCTTTAAAAATTCTCCATAATAGTTGCTTTAATAATAGATGATACTTTAATATGGTTACCTTAGAGTATTGCATTACTTTGTTACAGGTTATTGCAATTGTAAGTTATGTAACAACATTATATTACTTTTTGTTACATATAATTCGAAAGAGAGCAATGGTATCTTAAATCATTAATATTACTTTGTGTTACATCATATAGACCGAAACATTGTATCTTAAATAATTGTTATTTGCATCAATTAACTTGTCATCATATCGCATAACTTCAGAACACCAACCAAGGTAACGCCTGTGCATTTGTATTTGGAGCTGAAAGGTAACAACTAGAATAAGAACAAAACACTCTTAGGGTCTCTTTCCTCATTGTTGTTACCTAGCTCGAGCTCGGAGGAGCTCAGCTCTCCACATCAAGATCCTTAACCATGCTAATTTTTCAACAATTTGGTGGATTCTTCACAGCAAGATCCTTAACTATATTATTTTTTCAACAATTTGGTGGATTCTTCTCACATGGTTCTTCGTATCTGTATTTTTTTGTCCGGCAGCAGGCAATTGGTACTGAACGTCATTTACATTAACAAGGTGCTTGGATTAACAATATAATTTGTTGCTAAAAAACAACGTGCTTTCCCTCGGATTGTTGAGGAATTTAAGTCAATTTGATGTAGTCGTTTATTGAGGTTTATTGGTAAAGTTTATAGATTTTGTTTTTCCGCAGGCACTCACTTGAATAAAAAAAAGAGTGAAGCAATTTTCCTGTTGGTAGATAATATTCCTAGCTATATGCATAGTGTATGAATATCCTTGCGAAGGCTCGCTTGAAAGAGAAATAAGTGCAACTTCTTATCCTCGTTCCGTAAACTACACTCGTAGTGGGGGCTCTTTCTGTTCCGCGAGACTACACGAGCCTACACTGGGGCTGCTACCTCGACTTCTACCTGACTGACTATCCTTTCTTTGGTCTGCTTTCCAAGCCGTACACTTGTTATTGTTCTACCGGCTCCCAACCCTGTAAGAATTGCTCCCCTATAGTTCCAAAGCCAAAGCTTCCTGAGCACAATAATAGTTTGGGTTGTGTTTGTTTATAAGCAAGCATACCAGCCGAGGAACATTTGAATATTTGAAAATTTCCAATATTCTCAACGAGATGGTAAGGCACGATTGCCTTGGGGCTAGAGATAGACGAGAGATAGAGATAAAGACTTGACACGATTTTGAATTCGTAGCACCGGGCTTACTATAGCCAGCAACAACAGATCCGTGTACATCATCCCTTCCATTTCCAGATTGATAGCTTTAAGCAGTCAGTAGAGCAAGCAAATCGTGCAGCACCCCCAATATATATAGTAGCACCAGCAAAGCTAGCATCCCTTGATCCATAAGTCGATCTTGAGTACGTGCTCATGACAATGGTATTCTTGCAAGTAGTGTGTGCAATAGGTTTTTTCCCTTCGATTCCTCCTTATATTATATGAAAAACAAGGGGATAGTACTTACTAAGCATATGGTATTCCATTTCCTGTTAACTATACAATATGCCAAGTGTTCAGCGATGAGAAGTCGAGTTCATAGAATGGTGAGGGAGATCACAGTCCTTTACAAGTTCATGATTTAACTAATGTCAGACGCATGTCGAAGGAGTTAAAGTCTTGTCAGAGGCCCATTAAAGTATGCAGGGGATGTCAGGGAGGGCGTCAGGGAAAGGGAACCACTCCCAATGCCCACGTTGCCACCCTTGCAGTAACGCTTCAAAATGTAAACCAATCATCATTAAGAAAAAATCATTTTTTTGTATTAATTAATAAAAAACTAATTTGAAACTTTGGTTAAAAGTAATACCGAGTCAACCATTATCAAAAACAAATAATACCATAAGATTTAAACTTTGTGTAGGTGTTAGGTCTTTTTCATCTTTTAATGCAACTATGAAGTTCATAACATTAATTTGTTCTTATTTTTGTAATATTTGCTTTTTTTTAAGCTAGCAACCATTCTTAAATAATGATGAGCTTTAAAGTTAAGCTTAATAGTCTTTTTTTGTTTGTTTGTAATAAACCAACTTTTTCTTACTGTCAATTTCATTGTAGCAACATAGTTTTTTCTTTAAAAGTTAGTTATGACAATATTATTATGATTTTGATATTATAAGGGTATCATCTTCTACCACCCCCTAATAATAAAGGAACAAGTCTAAACATTCGACGATTTTGTTTGTTTGATAAGTTTTGGATCGGAATTTGGCAATTTATTTTTTAGTCTGAATTTTGTATTGTTCAAATCATGCTTTTGAATCCAAAGGGTTTAACACCCTCAAATATCACAGGGCACCCAGATTAAGCAAGTTTAAATATTTTTTTTGAGATCTTAATTTTTTTTACTAGATTCAGTTGAAATCATGCCAAAAATTGTTGTCAGGAAAGGGCGAAATCATTGAATGTTTAGGCTACATGATAATGAAGTCATGAAGTAGCATCTTTAGTCCACCCCCCCCACTCCCCTCTTTAGAGTTGAGTAACTCCTACTAATGTTTGAAGTTGTTATAGGGAGTCTTTATTTCTTCATGTCAGCCAACTTATTATTATATAATAAGTATTGTAATATTGTGCTCTTGGCATATATTGGATTAGATTATGTATAAATTGTAAGTGTGTGGTTATAATGATGTGAGTCAAGTCATGTGAGCTTAAATAAATGATCCCATGCGAAATGATGTTAATATGATACTATGGATTCCTAGTGCAAAGCTCAAGCCCAAGGCCCAACTAGCAAATGACTAGGCATGTATGATGTAATATACTTATATGGACCAAGTGGTAGGCTTGTCATCGTGAACACATGCTATGTATTTATTAATGTTGGAATACAATGTATAAGTAGTAATTTAGATGCACTACAAAAGGGTCATTTTATAGTGGATTATAATAACAAGAGGGGCAATTGACAATTTTGACATGAAATCCAACAGTACTCATTTTTTGTTCATGAAACCTCAAATATCAAATGTTAAAAATGCACAATCTAGTTGCAGTAGGGGTATTCAAGGGTGTTGATCTCCTTTTCCACCCAAAAACAACAATTTCATCAATCTAAGATCACAATTTCAACAAAGATTGCTTGCCTTGATTCTACTGATGGAAACCATAAAATGTCTGAATTGTAGAATGATTTAGCCTTCTTCTATTATTTAACGATCCAAGTTGATTCCAAAGAGCACAAGTAGGTATATGATTCCACCTTAGGAGAATAGGAAGGGGACATGTGGGAAATTAAATCCTTTATTGACAAGTGTCAACCTTATACCTCATCTCTTTTCCACCATGTGCATAAAACTAATCCACCTACCTCAATTGACTTATAAAACCAATCACTAAATGCATGAAAATGTTTCAACGGAAGACTTACCATGTAGTTATAGAAGCATGGGCTAAGTACAATCATTATGGGGAAGTGTAAGATCTCTATATTCATCCAATCAAAAGTAATGCTAGGCATCATACCTTCAACTCTCTCATTTCCATTCACTCTAAGTATTCATTCCAAACTCTCATGTTCATGTTTTGGACTCTTCATGTTGTGTTCTCCATTGCTAACCATGATCCATTCTAGAAATTAACCATTCAACACTGTGAAGAGAAAACTACAAAATTTGGGTGAAAGATATTTGGTTGTAGGTGAGCAAAGGGGTTGGGCAAGTTAGGAATCTATCATCCACTACACATTTATTGCTCTTTGGGTGCTTGAGAGGTACGTATTATTCTTGGAAGTAATTCGTATAAAACATATAACAATTTGGTCTCTTTTTGTGCACACTAAAGGGCATTGGAAAGAAAAATATATGTGAAGGACCCTTGAGCAACAAAAATGAAGATATATTCTTATGTTGCATGGGGCAATGGAAGAAGATGCCATGGATGCTCAATTATTGCATCTCAATCTTCTCATGGGTTAAGGGCATAATCCAAAAGTAACATATGGCTTCGATATCGTAATTGTGGAAGATCTAGATAATAGAGATTTGTGTTTTGTCTATTACAATCTAATAATGAACTTTGTAACTTTTCCTTACAATCTAATAATGAACTTTGTAATTTTTCCACTTGTTTATAGTTATTCTAATAAACAAGTATATCCTTTTTTTTCAATTTAAAACAATATATTATTATTGCAAATACTTTACTATATTTAAATTAGAGATATGACAAAGTGTTATAAAAAGTCATCTAGGATGTGCACATAACTCAACTACTTATATATATAATAATAATAAGTCATTTAGGATGTGCACATAACTCAACTACTTATATATATATATAAAGTCAACTAGGATGTGCACATAACTCAACTACTTATATGGGATAGGGAGTTGTTGGATGACAACCTGTATTATTGAAATTTCAATGTCATACACCACATGTATCTTTCTCTGTTTGCGATTTGGGAATGATGGAAGATAAGAAACAAAGTATTGTTTGATGAAGATAAGTATTATGTATCGGTTGTGGTTTCAAGAATTATTGGGGTTTATTCTGAATGGCTCAAACCCATTACAGAGAAGAAGGGATGAATTATTCTACAACATTCCTTTCCGATGAATTGCCTGCTTGGTTTTTTCAACGACGCTACACAAAATAGTGTTTGTGGAGCAGGCTTTGTTCTTAAGCTAAATGATCAGATGGTTATCAAGGGATGGATGAAGGCTGGTAATGGGACTAATACCAAGGTGGAGCTCTTGGCTCTGTGGGCAATACTCTTTGTCGCCAAGGAGTATAAGGTGGAGAATATCTATATTGTTGGTGGTTCGCAGATCATTATTGATTGGGCTAATGGGGACAATAATTTATAGTCACTCCTCTTGGATCATTGGAAATCAAAGGTTCACATGCTGATCTCTTCTTTCTTGAGTATCAAAATGAAGCATATATTTTGGGAACTTAATGTTGAAGCTGACAGTTTGTCTAAAGTTGGTATTGGTGAGATGGATATGCACATTTACTTTGAAATATGGAATGGTTGCTCCATCTCTTCGCGGGCACCACTATCTTTCAACTAATTTTCTTTAGGTGGAAACGAGAGTTTTGTTTCCAGTGATGTAGCTGGATAGTATTGTAGGCCGTCAGTATTTTCAAGCATGAAGGAATCTATAACTGCTAATCTGTAGAGACAATTAATTTGTTTTCAATTATTTGTATAAGGGATGACTATACTTTGTAAATGCAGACAAACGGTATAAGTTATTATGTATGTATTGGTTTCAACTTTATATTGTAAAAGTTAAACTCTTTTCTTTTTGGAAAAAAAAAACTACTCAATATACATGTAAAATCAATTTAATTGTTATTAAAACATTTAAACCTTAAATGTTGATATATATATTTAATTTAAGGCAATCTATTATTATTATAAATAATTTACCATATTTAAATTAAAATCATTTGATAAAAATAATGTCAGTAATCAATGTATCATGCCAAAGTTATCTAAGATGTACACATAACTGAACTACATATACCGCCAAAGTTATCTAAGATGTACACATAATTGAACTACATATACCATATATATAAGTATGCATGTAAATTAACTAAAATGTTATTAAAGCATTTAAATCCATGTAAGTGATCACAACAATCAACCTTAACCAACTTAACAAACCCCATATATATATAATTAAAGTTAAATTTAAATTGTATTTATATATAATTATGTTTTTACTGTATTTTATTTTTTTGTTTGTTGCAATGCTTATTGACTTGTTGGGCTAGCCTTTGGTTTAAGAAACTACAACTCAAGGGCATCTAAGATGTCAAAATCACCTGAGGATCACACCCGACTTGGACTGCACCAAACCTTAGCATGATTAGATTTAGATGTCCCCTTCAAAAAAACAACAGGTTTTAATCTCAGACCGCCTTGTAAAACGAAACTCATCTTAACCATTTTCTCGAACAAAACTTAACGATATCTTTACATGCCTATGAAGTTTCATTAGTTAGTCATGGATCTTGTTGGCTTATGCAAAATCATGATATTTGTCTTTATAAGTGTATTTGTGTTACGTGAAGTTAGATGGTCTATACCACCACTTTTATTCCTTGTAAGCATGGAAAAGTTATGCATTGTGAGTTGTTTCCCTCAAACATGCCCGTACAGATAATATTTTTCATCCTCGGGATCTTGGAGCATAAATGTAGGCAAAATTTGTAATTAGGGATAGGGGAAATAAATACGCGAGCTTATCTATTAAACTCATTTCATCTCAATAGTGTATAGGGGGATGAGCACATATTTGAAGTGTGAATGACTTTTTAATGTAAGATTATATTTTTAGTTTTTATTATTTAATTATGTTTTTAAATGTAGTTCTAACAATGGATTAGAAAATTCAAGGTTTGTATACGTTTATCAATCATTTTATTCTTATTTATGTTGACAAGTTAAAGAGATGAGTAAATATTTGAAGTTCGAATAAGACTTTTACATGATAAAATTATATTTTATTTATTTAATGTTATGTTCACATTCCAATAGGTTTTTTAGTTGATAATGTTTCATCCATTTACTAGTTCTTTAAGTTGGGGGAGGAGGCATTAAATATTGAAATAACGGAGCTATGGGACCTAAGAGAACCTTAGTTTATCATTTACACATTATTTTGGGTCATACAAATAATAAATATGGAGAAAATAAAGTGGCATTGCTTCATAAGGACATTTGGAGGTCCATGGGGGCCTTGGGTGGCTAGATTCCTCCTTACACATGCCATGACTTAACCCCAAATTCGAAATTATGAGTGATGGAAGGTTCTTGGAAGGTGAATAGTCATCAAATTACGTGTCATGAACCCAAGGATTCGAATGGGTGAGGAGGAGTAACTCCCCATAGAAGAGGAAGAGTCTACGAAGAAACTAGGTGCCAGGTGAAGCTAGATTCCCTGTGCTTTATGACAACAATGATGGAATATTCTATGACAAGTCATACCTAATTGCAGACCTATGACAACCTGACATGTAAGGGATAAAAATATCCTCCAAGAGGGCACATTTGGGACTAGGTGGCAACCATTCAAATTTGGTGGAAGATGAAGGGTTGAGGAGAAGGCCAAGTGGCATGGATGTTACTAAACATCAAGGATGAGGTGGAGAAAGCATATGGGAATGAATTCGACCTTGGAGGATCTTAGGAGGGTTATAAAAATATGTCATGAGGAATGAAAATGGATTTTGATCATTTGTGAATTTGCCTTTGGCATTTGGAGAGCATTAGCTTGTCCTTTGCACGGTGAGTGCACACTTAACCTGCTAGTGAGCCAATTTCGAGAGAGTGAAATTCTCATCCAAGTTGGCCATGGGAGAGGATGTTCATACCTCTAATTTGGATTTTCATGGATTTTTTTTATTGCGGATAAGAGGCTGCTATTGCTCGTGACCCATCTCTCCTCCCATCAATTTCCACTTCCATATTTCCATGTTTTTCTATGAAGGCGCACTTGTGTGAATAGTGGTTGCGCCCCATTGAGTTCATTTGATGCCAAAGAATGGGTGAATGATTCATGGCTCGGTAATATGTCTCTCATATCCTCTGTAAGTCAAAATGAGAAGAAATACATATGCAAATGTCCACATTTCCAAGCTTTCTTGTGACTAGTTTCCATGTGATGTTTTTCCCTTTCAATGGAGATTGTATAGCTGATGTGTATTGTGAATTGGATAAATTTTATATGTTGTTAGTGAGCTATTGAAATGATTCCAATTTTCTATATTCATATTTCTCTGTTCTAAACCATTATATGCACCATTTATGAGTTGAAGTTAAGCTTTTATTTGTCATTTCCCTTAAGCAAATATCATTGAAATTATGCATTTGAATATGAAGCTTTAATTCTCTATTACAGAACTATTAACCACATCAAATGATAGTAAATGAAGTCTAATTACAATCCCCATACTCTGTTCTGAAATTTGGGAGGGGTGCATGGGATTTGGAGATCCATTTCTTCCCACACCCTAGGGGAATTGCATCATAAATTGCTAGTAATTTTTCCATTTTTTCCATCATACCCAAATAGAGTTTCAAATGTCTATTGCATGTCATAAAACTATCATAGATTCAATTGAATAGTCCTAATACTCCCCACATCAGTCCCTACCAAATTCGATACCCTCTTGAGCCATTCGAATACCCCCTGGGTCAAAACTAATCAAGACATTTTTTCTGAAATTATGCCTTTGTTGGTAATTTTTGAATTGAGACATTACAAGTGATATCAGAGCATGATATTGGTACCTAATAGATATATTTATTCATGTTTTCTTATTTTTACCTCCCTCCCTTAGAAACTGATACTGGAGACCTTAACAGTGAAAATGAAGGAAGTGGAGAGGTTAGTTCTTTTTACAAGAAGATTAAGGAAAAACTAGAATTGGGAGATATGGATGAAAAAGAAAACAATGAAGGCCATTCTCAAAGGCATGACCAAAATTTTTATGCAAGGATTTGAATTGTTGGCTAGCCAACTTGGAAGCAAGTCAATGTTAAATTTTCATATGCTTAACTAAGACATAAGTATATCATTTCATTTTTCATAATAAAAGCATATAAAGCAGGATCACTGAAAGAAACAGTATCAC
>LPNX011019813.1:1342335-1358376 GCA_001517045.1 Pseudotsuga menziesii
ACACGTGCGCTATTCCAAGTGAGTGTGTGTGTCACAAATGAGGAGCACTACACCTCTATTTACATTCATCCGTTTACTTAAAGTTTACTCAATCAACATGTCGGCTTAAGTTAACTCATGTAGGCTCAAGTTACACATGTAGGCTCAAGTAACCACACTGGGGTGCTGATGACCCACCTTTACAAATAGAGGGGACTACCTCATGACTCTTATTAGTTCTTCCTATTAGGAGCATCGGGGTACAATCTAATACAAGTGGTTCTCCCAGTTGGACCATCGGGGACCAAAAAAGATACATAAAGAATATTCTTCGAAGTTACAATATTTCAACAGTCAACACCCTAGAGTAGTAGTAGTACACCCCATGATGAGGGGAATGTTAGATTTTTATCGTTTAATCAATATGATCTAGGATCTTATCTGGGAGAATAACATGCACGGAAATAATCACAAGAGACAAGAGACACAAATAATTTTCCTCAGGGAAACCATAAAGGAGAAAACCCTGCAACTTCCTAGGAGATAGAATGAGCACCAATAGCAAAAGTAAAACCCAAAAGTACAAAGATTATCTCCGACAGCTGTTCTCTCTCTCACTTGTATGAGCTACTCCTCTCTCACTCATTCGATATTGTTGAGTGAGTGTGTGTCTCGAATAGAGAGGCTCACTCTCTATTTATACTTAATTTCCACTTGACATTTACCCTACAAGGCCGACTTCTCTAGGAGAGTCTAATAACCCTAATATTACTCAATTGTGGGGTTTAATGCCCCGACTTACAATGAAGGGTTAACCTTAATGAATTTACATGACTTAATTATATTAATGACTCTCCCGATCGGAGGAACAAAAATCTCCGTCGGGGTACAACTAAATACAATAAGAAATATACAAGTGAATACATTTTGAAGTTACAAATACATCAACACTCCCTCTTAACTAGGAATGTATTCTCTTGACATGGTTTATCAGCACAAGTCTTCATCATTGGGTCGTCATCAAAGCTGGATCATCGTCGTCACTGCTGCCGCTATCTTGAGAAAATGGTGCTATCTCTCAAATCTACTTGTCATAGGAAGTTCTACAGAGCCAACCCTTTTTCATGCTGGATGTAGGCCTAGCCTCCATGTAGGTATTCATCATCTATGCGAAAAAGCCATCAAATAGGTACATATCAAGACTTATTATATGCCTCTTGCAAAACCTGCAAGGTCTCCCAAGACTGATTATATGCCACTGCAAAACCTGAAGGACCATCCCAGGACTGATTACATGCCTTGCAACACCTGTGTACCCTACTATTACCTCATCATCTTCAGATCATCTCATCGTCACACAGAGCACAACCCAGATACACATAACACAACACTTACATCAATGACCATGGGAGGCCCAACCTGCTACCATGTCGAAAAGGCCCTCAACACTTACATCAATGACCATGGGAGGCCCAGCCTGCCACCATGTCGAAAAGGCCCTCATCACTTACATCAATGACCATGGGAGGCTTAGCCTACCACCATGTTGTAAAGGCCCTCAGCACTTACATCAATGACCATGGGAGGTCCAGCTTTCCACCATGTCAGAAAGGCCCCCAGCACTTACATTAACGACCATGGGAGGCCCAACCTTCCACCATGTTGAAAAGGCTCAACACTTACATCAATGACCATGGGAGGCACATCCTACCACCATGTCTGAAAGGCTTATGTGTATCTGCGTCTTCGGGACTCATCACCTCCCCTTGTAGGGAACCTCGATTTGAAGAACACCAATCTTCTCTCTGAAGTACTCAAACTTCACTCTAGCTAATGGGTTGGTCAATACATCAACTATCTGCTTGTCCATCGCAACATACTGGAGCTTCACTGCTCCTCTCTGCACCATATACCTAATATAGTGATACTTGATCTCAATATGCTTTGACTTGTCATGCAACACCGAGCTCTTCGACAACTTCACACAACTCTGGTTGTCGCAATATATACAAGTAGCATCCAACTAGATATCAAACAAATTAGACTGTAGCTTCCTCATCCATACTGCCTCACAACTAGTTGAACAAGTTGTGACATACTCTGCTTCGGCTGTACTCAGTGCCACGCAGGACTGCTTCCTACTAAACCAAGAGATCACACCTGATCCCATACAGAAACAACACCCCTAAGTGCTCTTCCTATCAATGGCACTTCCTTCCCAATCCGAATCCCCATAACCTTCCAGGTTAATCTTCTGATTCGCCTCATACTTGAGCCCATAATCAACTGTACCCTTCAGTACCTCAAAATATTCCTTGCAGCAATCAGGTGAACATGTATTGGATCTTTCAGGAACTGGCTCAATGTGTTCACATCAAAGAAAATATATGGTCTCGTATTTGTCAGGTACATCAAGGATCCAATCATTTGATGATACATTGTGGCATCAATAGACTCCAATGAAGCATCACTCAATAGCTTCAGGTTTAATGCCATAGGTGTGGCCATGGCCTTGCAGTACATCATCCCGAAACTCTTCAGGATATCCACTGCATACTTCCCTTGTCCAAGGGAGATTCCATCTGCACTCTTCCACACCTCCATTCCTAGAAAGTAGTGCATCATACCCAAGTCCTTCATCTCGAACTCGAAAGCAAGATTCCTCTTCCTGTCAGCAATCAACCCATCCTCACCTGTCACAAACAAGTCATCTACATAAAGTAGGAGTATCACTGGGTTCCCTTCCTCAACCTTATAGTAAAGGTTGGAATCAGCTTTACTCTTGGTAAAGACCAAAATAGTAAGGAAGCTATCAATCATGTCGTACCATGTCCTGGGTGCCTATTTCAAACCGTACAAGGCCTTCTTCAATTTGCACACATGAGTCTTCCTGTCATGTGTCTCAAATCCGAGTGGCTGCTCCACATACACTTCATCTTCCACTACAACATTCAAGAACGTAGTCTTGACATCCATCTGGTGTATCTTCCATTTCATTACTGCAACTAGAGCAAGTACTGATCTGATGGAAGTGAATCTGGCTACATGTGCAAAAAAATTCTTCATAATCTCCCTTCCTTCTAGGAGAAGCCACGTGCCACAAATCTCACTTTATATTTCTTTATGCTGCCATCTGCAACATGCTTGATCTTGTAGATCCACTTGGAAGTCGCAATAGACTTCCCTTCTGGTCTTGGGACCACATCCTGGACATCATTCTTCATGATCGACTGGTACTCCTTGATCATAGCATCCTTCCATTCTTTATTTTCTGTCGCTTATTCAGAGTTGGAAGGTTTTTTTATCAATGATGTCACACAGCAGGGCTACATAACTGGAGTATGGCCTAGGTCTCTTCCTTTCTCTGTGTATTCCTTCTGGAGTGCCATATCTTTCTGCACCTAGGATAGCCTCTCATACACATGCTAGTTTCCTCTTGTAAGAATTCTTCTCACAGGGTGGATCTATAGGTTCCTAAGGTTATTCCATTTCTTGATCTTCTTCTAGAGTTGCTTCATTCATTGTTGTATCTCAGATCTTGGGTACTTATGTTTCTTCAAGGTATTCAACAGGTCTCTTTCTGGATTTGTTGTAAACTGATTCTTCATCAAATGTCACGTCCTTGCTGATGTTGATCTTCTTGAATCCTAGGAAATATATTATGTAAGCTTTTAAGCTTTCACTATATCCCACAAATATACCCTTCTTTCTCGAAGGATCTAAATTCGTCCTCTTCTCTTTCAGAATGTGTATGTACACTAGACAACCAAATATTCTAAGATGGTTGAATTCTGGTTTCTTGCCAGAGAAGGATTCTTCTAGTGTCTTGTTCTTAAGTACTCTATGCAGATTACGATTATGTACATACACAGTTGTCCTAGCAGCTTTTTCCCATAGATGCATAGGAAGATATTGATCATGAAGCATTGCCTTTATTGTTTCCATAATCATTCTATTCTTCCTTTATGCAACTCCATTATGTTGTGGATTATATGGAGTGGTCAAATCCCTCTTAATCCCTGACTCTCTGCATAATCCCTTGAATTCATATGATGTGAATTCTCCACCATTGTCTGATCGAAAGGTATTGTTTTTCTTCTCTGTGTGGTTCTCGATCAAGGATTTGAATTCCTTGAACTTACTGAATACTTCATCCTTTCTTTTCAAGAAATGTATCCATGTCTTCCTAGAAAAATCATTAATGAAAGAAACATAATATACATACCCACTTAATGAACTAGATGGCATCGGACTGCATACATTGGAGTGGATAATTTCCAAGATTTCTTTTGCCTTTCTCTCTCTACTTAGAAATGTCTTCTTTGTGTTCTTTCCCTTCGCACATCCTTTGCAAATGCCTTCATGCTTTTCCTGGATTTCCAAGATACCTTCAACAACTTTGCTTGCAAGTAGTAGTGCCCTATAGTGCACATGTGCAAGCCTTACATGCCAAAGTTCACTTGGCTCTACTGAGTCATGGACCAAATCTTGTTCTGGTTGGACCTTTAATTTGTATAAGCCTCCCTCTTGCTCTCCAATCATTACTGCATCATCTATGGTCTTTCCTTTTGGCCACATAAGAACTTTGCCATCTACAAATTCAACCCTTATACATTTTGCATCCAATGCAAATATGGATAGAATATCCTTCTTTAGCCCTGGTACAAACAAGACATCTTTCATCTTCATAGACTTTCTAGAGTCTAGCTTATAGGAAGCTTCACCACTTCCTTTTATAAGATACTGGTAGTCATCCCCAAGTTTAACTTTGTGGGGTGACTCATGTTTGAATAGATTCAGACATGATTCTTTAAATCCCGTTATGTGCTTGGAAGCCCCACTATCTATGAGCCAATCAATGCTTCCATGTGGAATAGTTTCTGTAAGGGTAGAAAACAAAACATACTCTTCATCGCTTGAATAATCTTCACTTTCTTCTTTGGATCTCTTCTTGGGAGATTCATCATCCTTTGCGGTGTGAGATGATGTCTTCTTTTGTTCTTCTTCTTCTTGTGAGAGCCACCTTTATTTCTAGGACAATCTCTGGAGAAGTGTCCCTTCTCATCACATGTATAACATCTGACATTAGATATATCTCTGCTAGATCTTCTAGGTTTATCTTTCTGATTCTAGTGAGGATGTTTACCTTTCTTGTGATGATAGTGCTCCCTTTTGATTTTCTTGGTGTGTGTTGTGAGAGCTTGATCTTCATTTCCCATCTTTTCTTCTCGAGCTACGATTCAAGCTTCTTCTTGTGAGCATTCATCCCACAACCTACTAAAGGTGATTAACTTTCTTCTTGCACAAATTCCTTGAATAAAGGAGTCTCATTATCTGGAAAGACCATTCAAGGTGGTCATCACAATTTCTCCATTCTCTATTTCTTCTTCCACAGCTTCAAGTTGTTCTTTGATTTGAGAGACCCTTGTAAAGTATGACTGTATGGTCTTTGCATTTTGGATCTTTACATTCTTCAACTGATTTCTCAAAGTCATCTTCTGATATATATTCTTCCCTTAAAATAGCTTGGTCAAGGAATCAAACATCTCTTTAGGTGTCTTTAAGGAAGACACATGTGGTATAAGATGATCCTTAATAGAATTAGCAATAATCATCTTGGCCTTGACCAAGTTATTCTTTTGTAAGGCTTTAGCCTCATCTCCCTCTGGAACTAGAACCTCTCCACTTATGTAGATGTCCAATTCATTTTCTTCAAGAACAAGTGAAATCCTATACTTCCATGCTCATAAGTTATCATCCCCTTCAAGCTTTTCATCAAGTTTGGTGTGAATAGACATCTTTAATGAGAACCTCAAATGGAAATACAAAAGATTTAGATCTTACCACTTTGAGGTGCCCAGACTGGATCTGGAGCTGATCTTCTGTAGTGCTGGTTTATTGGTTCAGGGTCAAATTAAGGTTTGACTATCCTGCAGTTTTACCCAACCAAAAATTTCGATATTGGTCTCTAAATTTTGATTTTGAGGAGGAGAGTAATCCTATGCTGGTCTCACTCAAAAATTCCACTTATGTGAAAAGCCCTAATTTTCCGCAGTAGTGACAGACCAAAAACTGAAAATGCCTGGAATCATATTCTGCTTCGACGGGAAGATGCACCCTTCAAAGGAAAGTTATCCTAGGCTCCTTTTCTTGATGATCTATGAAGAGAAACCCAAATATTCAGAAGCCCTAGCTTCTACAGCTGCATAGTGTCTTCTTCTCAGGTTAGCTCTAATACCATGTTAGATTTTTATCATTTAATCAATATGATCTATGATCTTATCTAAGAGAATAACATGCACAACAATAATCACAAGAGACACAAATACTTTTCCTCGGGGAAACCATAAAGGAGAAAACCCCACAACTTCCTCAGAGATAGAATGAGCATCAATAGCAAAAGTAAAACCCAAAAGTACAAAGATGATCTTCGACGACTGTTCTCTCTCTCACTTGTGTGAGCTACTCCTCTCTCACTCATGCACTATTGTTGAGTGAGTGTGTGTATCAAATAGAGAGGCTCACTCTCTATTTATACTTAATTTCCACTTGACATTTACCCTACAGGGCCAACTTCTCTAGGAGAGTCTAATAACCCTAATATAACTCAACTATGGGGTCTAATGCCCCGAATTACAATGGAGGGTTAACCTCAATGACTTTACATGAATTAATTATATTAATGAATATCCCGATCGGAGGAACAAACATCTCCGTCGGGGTACAATGAAATACAATAAGAAATATACAAGTGAATACATTCCGAAGTTACAAATACATCAACAGGGAAGACCAATGGAGAAACCATTTTTTTGAAGACTGGACCTCATAACAAACCTCATGAGCTCAAAAATCAGAATGGACCTACAATACCTAAGTTTTTAGAGTCCAAAGAAGGCCCTTGCACCACCTATGATGTTAGAGAAGCAACAAATGATTGGCATCAATTAAGTGATGAATGTAGGAAAGTCCTCCTACCTTTTGACCAGTTCATTATAGCTTCTCTTCAGTTCAAGCAAGGGGGAAATGGGAATAGGGAATCCCATATTAACCATGAATGAAAGTACACCATGGGAAAAGTAACCATTCCTTCCTTTGATGGTTCCTCACAAACGTCTGCTAGTGCTTGGTTGCAAAAATTAAGTGTATACTTCCAATTAAATCCTATGGTTGAAAAAGATGCATTGAAAATGGCCATTCTACATCTTGAAGGGGAAGCTAGTGATTGGTGGTTCCATGGTATTAGAACCTTGGGACATGATCAAATTTTATCTTATGAAGGTTTCTCCAATGCATTGATGGAGAGATTTGAGAGGAAAGACCCTAAACTTTCTTTCAAAGAACTAGTGCAATTGAAGCAAGTAGGAACTCCTGAAGCATATATGTTAGAATTTGAAAAGCTTTTAGTAATGGTTTCTGATGTATCTGTGGCTAGATTTGTTTTATTTTTTATTGAAGGATTGACATAACCTTAGAGAGGGATAGTGAAATACCACAAGTCAGCCACATTGAAGGATGCCATGAATTTGATAAGGGATTTGCAAGATGTGTTTCCAAGAACCAAATATCCTCCTAAGCCAAATTTCCCTTCCAAGTTCAAGGAAGGTAAGAAACCATGGAAAAAGGACTCCTCTACCAAATAAAATAAAGGAGGACCAAGAAAAAAGAGCTTAGAAGAAAGAATCTATGTTTTACATGCCAACAACCTTGGGTCCCAGGGCATAGACGTGCCAAGGGGAAGGCACACTACATTGAAGTTTTTTCTGAAGATGATGAACAGGAGGAGGAGGAGGAAGAGGCACAACTTGCAACCCAAGAAGAAGGGTATCAAACAACATAAGAAGAACAACCCTCTCTTGATACAGGAAAAATTGCAGCACTTTAGGGTGTACCTAGATTCCACACCTTAAGGCTCAAGGGCAACATACAAGGCCAAAAGGTCACAGTTCTAGTGGATGGTGGAGCCACTCACAACTTCATAGATGCATCCTTGGTGGAGAGGAGAAAGTTACAAGCTGAAACTTTTGATGGTTTCACAATCATTGTTCCAGGTAACAATTCTATGTACTGCACTAAATGGATTCCAAAGCTTCAAGTTACTCTAGGAAATCATACTATCACTGACAATTTTAATGTAGTGAATGTGGCTGATACAAATGTGGTTTGGGAGTAAAATGGTTGTATTATTTAGGGGAGGATACAGTGAATTATTAAGTCCCTGAAATAAGGTTCAAAAATTCAGAAGGGAAACCCATCTTGTTGAGGGGAATGAACACTTACCCAAATCAAGTGGTGTCCTCTCATGACATGAGGACTATGTTGAGGCATGGAGATATAGAATGGGCTGCTGAATGTTTAATTGCATCTCCTAAAACTCACTTAAGCATTTCCAAGCATCCTAAGGAGATATAACAATTATTGAGTAAGTATGAGAAGGTTTTTGGAGACCTTCCCCCAGGAAGACTACCAGATAGAGGTGTTGAGCATATCATTGAGTTAGAGATAGGAACCCAACCTATCAAAATGCATCCCTATAGGCACCCCAAAAGGATTTGAGATGATATGAAGCGGCCATTAAATAACTCTTAGAGTTGGGTCTCATAAGGCCTAGTTCTAGTCCATTTGCTTCTTTAGCTGTTATGGTAAAAAAGAAAGATGGAACCTTGAGAATGTGCATTGATTTTAGAGATTTAAACAAGAAGACCATGAATAATATATTCCCCATACCAAGGATTGATGATCTCATGGATGATCTCCATGGGGCCAAGTTCTTCTAAAAAATTGACCTTAAATTTGGTTATCATCAAATTCAAATGAGAGAAGAAGACATACCAAAGACTTCTTTCAGATGCCACTATGGTGACTTTGAGTTTGTTGCCATGCCTTTTGGCTTGACAAATGCACCTGCCACATTCCAATCATGCATGAAAAACATCTTCCATAAGAAACTTCATAAGTTTGTACTTGTTTTCTTTGATGACATTCTTATTTACAGTAAAACTTGGAATTAGGAGCACTTGCATCATCTAGAAGAGGTATTAAAAATTATGCATAATCAATATTTGTTTGCTAAACTGTCAAAATGTGAGTTTGGTTTAACAGATATCTTATATCTTGGACACATCATTGGTAAATATGGTGTGAAGGTGGATATGGAGAAAATAAGAGCCATTTTAGAGTGGCCTCGACCCAAAAGTCTCATTGAATTAAGAGGATTCATTAAAATTTGCACCTACTATAGAAAGTTTGTGAAGGGGTTCTCCCAACTCACTTCAACTCTCACTATTTTGAAAAAGAAATATGCTTTCCAATGGCATAAAGGGGCTGAAAAATCTTTCCAAATAATGAAGGAGATAATAAGCAATTGTCCCATTCTAGCCTTGCCTGATTTTTCTAAACCATTTGTCTTGGAATGTGATGCATTAGGACAAGGCATTGAAGCAGTCCTAAAACAAGGACAACACCCAATAGATTTTGAGAGTAGGAAGATACAATCACATGAGAGGCTTTAATCCATCTATGATAAAGAAATGATGGCCATCATGCATGCTTTGATCAATTTTAAACAATACTTGGTGGGAAACAAATTTGTAGTCAAAACCGACCATAACAACTTAAGGTACTTCCTCACTCAAAAGGATTTAAATGAAAGGCAACAAAAGTGGGTGAGTAAGATTCAAGCATTTGACTTTGATATTGAATATGTGAAGGGGAAAAATAACATGGTAGCCGATGCCTTGTCTAGAATACCTTCTATTTCTCTAATGGATGTAGAAGAAAATTGGAAAGCCACATTAGAAGTAGAGTATGCCAATTTCCAAAGATAATTTTTCTTGTGAAATTTTTGATGGGACTAACCATGATGATAGGTATAAGGTGTTGGAAGGAATCATCTACTAAAAAGGTAGAATCTATTTGGTCCCTAATTCGAGTTTGAAGGATGAAATTTTTAAAAAAGCTCATGATTCTCCTTTAGCAGGTCACGGCGGTTTCCTTAAAACATACTGAATGTTGAGGAAAATATTTGCATGGAAAGGGTTGAAGGTTGATGTTCTAAAGTATGTTAATGAATTCCCTAGATGTCAGCAAAATAAAGTGGAGCACACTCATCCAACTGGTCTCTTATATCCCTTGCCAATTCCAACACAAAAATGGGAGAGCATTTCCATGGACTCCATCACTGGTTTGCCCAAAGTATTTGTTAAGGATTACATATTTGTGGTGGTGGATAAAATCACTGAATTTTCTCATTTATTTGTTGTTACTACCACTTTCAATACTGCACAAGTGGCTGAATTGTTTTTTAAAGAAGTTTTCAGATTGCATGGGCTTCCTAAGAGCATTTCCAATGACAGGGATAACATATTTTTTAGTGCAATTTGGCAAGAACTCTTCAAAATGGTGGGAACAAATTTGACACCTAGTACAAGCTATCATCCCTAAACTGATGGCCAAACAGAGAGGGTGAATCAATGGTTGGAAGGCTACTTGAGGAACTATGTTAGTGGGCAGCAAAACGAATGGATAAAATGGTTGAATTTGGGTGAGTTTTGTTACAATACTACTTTCCATATTGTTATATCTCAAAATGACACATCTCTTCATGTGACCACTTTCCCATGATTTCGTTGCATGTCGACACTTCATGAAAGTCACTGAAAAAAAACCTATATTGGAGGACCCATATATTGAGTTCTGTAACTTTGTTTCACCTCATCTCTACACCGTTGGAAAGTTATCCAAGTCAACTAAAACTTTCTAGAAGACACCAAAGTATGAAAATTGCTAGCAGTACCCTTAAAATGAGATTTTGTTTTATGTATACGCGTGTTGCCTTAAGGAAACCCACGCATTGTACGCGACATGTTATATATAATACTCGTGTATGCCCTAAATACGTGACTATTTACATTGAAACCCACGTATACATCCTGCATATGCGACTGTTGTCTCTGCAACCCACGTATTCCTCCTGAAAATGTCAAAAAAATACGTTTTTCGAAATTCGGGTAGTTTGGGTAGTTATGCAATTGACTCCTTCAGTTGTAACTACTTTGTCTTCGACCCTATCTCTTCATAAAGCATATAAATAGAGGTAGGGAGGTCAATGATAAGGGAATTGAATCTCTGCATTGTTATGCTAGAGGAATTGGGACTCTCTTTGCCCACACCTTTTCCCTAGAAGCATTCTCCTTGTGTTGCAGAGCTTGGAGGCTGAGTTCCTTGGAGAAGAGAAGCAACAGAACCATATCAAGGTTTAGTGAAGGGCCCAACTTGAAGAGAAGGCATATTTGTAATTTTTTTCAAGATTAATAAAGATGTGATATCCTTCTTCTTCCCAAATTATTGTTCAATGTGTGTTGGAGGAGCAAGTCGGTAAAGACGACTAGAACTATAGCCGACTTAGTCGATTAGCCGACTAAGTCGATCGACTGACTAATTAGAGATTAGGTCAGCCACATAAGGTCATGTCAGTTGACCGAACTGATAGGTAGTTATTTGTAACTGTTTTGTAACTCATATATATTAGGCTGTTGAGCCAGATGAGAACTCGGTTCAGTTCTCTGTATTGCTATATTGTATGGACCCTTTCGTTATAATATAATCTGTTATTCTGCCTACTTGTTCTTGTCTCTTGTTTATGCTATGTATGTATGCTTTTAATGTGTATTATTGGTAACCCTATGTGATATCCAACCAAAATAACACAAGAACTAATTCCAGAACCTCCTTCCATAAGCCCATTCGACATATGCAAGAATTCTATGCCGGAAACCTTGAAGGAAAGGTTCGACCGAGACCGCCAGGCATACATTGAAAAATTACCTGAGTTGCTCACCTCGGTACAAAATTATTAATTAATCTCTCCACCAAATTCCCTTTGTTCGAAGTTGGTGGATCCAGACTACCCGCTCCCCAACTTGACCAAGTACCCCAGAGGCCAAGGACTGTGGCAGTCATAAGTTCGACATTTCAAAGAAACCCTGACAAACAAGCTATAGTTGTCGCAAGTTGGACTACATCTGTCATCCAAACCGTCTCCGAACCCCACCCACCAGCCTTTGAACAGATTGGAGATGAGGAAGGAGAGAACATGGATGAAATAACTCAAGAAATCGATGAACTGTTCTCCGAACTTTAGGAAGATTCACCCCCGCCACAACCATTAGCACCAACAACATCCACATCTGGACCCTCTGTGCACAACCAACTGCAACAATCATCCAACCGACCCAACTAGAAATACCTTCAACCACTACTAGCCAACAACCAGACAACCCAATTTTGACTCTTGCAGGTACACAGGTGCCAAACAAAGCAAAGCAAAAAAAGCACAGAAAGAAGAAAGGCAAAAAGAAAAAGGACCATCAAGGCCAGATGACAATGGTCCACATCAGTCAACTTGGGTCGACCACTGCAGACGATGCAACCAAGTTGAGGGATGGAGAATTAGGGCAAATTTTGGAAACACTGGCAATCAAAACAAATACAAGGAGCGAGAACAGACGTAAGGATCTCAACGATAACGAAAAAGAATAATTCGAGTTCCTTAACAAATGCAGAAACCTTGTGCAATCTGTGCTACCAGGACCGACAAAGGCTGACACCGACAAGCCGCTAGAAAAATCTTATCAGTTGTTTGAGAGTGTGGTGTCGATGCTACAGGAATAGATGCAGGACACAAGAGAATAGAAGAAAGAAGAAACAGTTCGACTGTTGATGCAGAAACATACAACTTTTTCAGAAGCATACAAGGTACTACAAGATCACATGGAGGAGTCGATCATTACTGAAGAAGTACTACGAGACTGGCCTGCTTATTATGGGCAAGTCTATCAGCAAACCTGGCAGACCCGACAAGAAATCCAAGCGCTTGAGAAGAGAAAAATCACAGAGGAAGCACTTAGAAGCACAATTGAAAATCAAATAGTGCTCGAAACAGCCAAATTATAGAAGCAAGAGCGACAAGCACATCAGTGGGTGCAGCAAGCAATTCCAAGTTTAGAAAAATTAGACATCATCCGCCCACATATTAAAGGACTTTTTGAAACAGCAGAGGAAAATGACCAGTTTATGGGTCCTAACATGGAAAGAATAGCAAAACTTTCCATTCATGAAAAAATGTTGATATTATCAAGTCTGACTACATTAACCATCGACATCCAAAAAGTACTGCAAAGTTGGATGGAATTCCAACATCAGCTGGCAGTAACAGCTGAAGCAATTGTCGAAGTCGGTGTATAGAAGAGACCAACCATCAGACTTCATAGCCCATGAATATCAAACACAGAAATAACTACTTAGGACAGGCAAAGAAATTTTGGTACCTCCCTGTTTCTTCGGGACGAAGAAACGTTTTGTTCGTGGGGGAGATGTTGGAGGAGCAAGTCGATAAAGCTGACTAGAACTATAACCGACTTAGTCGATGGGGGAGATGTTGGAGGAGCAAGTCAATAAAGCCGACTAGAACTATAGCCGACTTAGTCGATTAGCCGACTAAGTCGATCAACCGACTAATTAGAGATTAGGTCAGCCAGATAAGGTCATGTCGGTTGACTGAACTGGCAAGTAGTTATTTGTAACTATTTTGTAATTCTTATATATTAGGCTGTTGAGCCATATGAGAACTCAGTTCAGTTCTCTGTAGTGTATGGACCCTTTCGTTATAATATAATCTGTTATTCTGCCTACTTGTTCTTGTTTCTTGTTTCTGCTATGTATGTATGCTTTTAATGTGTATTATTGGTAACCCTATGTGAACTGTGATATTAAAACAATGTGTTATTGAACCTTTTTTTATGATCATATGATGATTTTAGTCATATCATTATTTCATGTTTGTTTGATTATCATTTCTTTATATGTGGTCATATTGGTTTGAGGAAGGTATAATTCATTTTGCAGGTCTCTTGGAGCAAGAGGAGCAAGGGGAGAAAGAAGAGGATTGAAGGGCTACTTGGATCAAACTTTGTTTGTTAAGGTATGAACCATTCCAATCTCTGAATCTTGTTTATATTTACTTGCAGAACCATTTGCATCCACCTTTCAACCCCAAAACGTTGATGGCCTCTTAAACCCTATCCATAGGAAACTTTCCTTTACAACAAAACTGATGACTCCGCTGGGGAGAGCCTTGTATGTTTGGGGTTTCTCTGTATTTCTTTCATCCTTTTTTAAAGTTTTAGGTCCTTCTTGCCACTTAGGATCACCTTATAAGTCTTATAGTACACTTCCCTTGCCTTCCTAAGGCAGTTTTTGACCTTTTTTGGAATTTTTTCCACCCATACGCGAGTTGTAGATTGAACAGTCGCATATCTGGTATTTATATTCAACTTGATTTACTATGAAACCACATATGATACGTGACTTATCAGTAGTGAAACTCGCGTATGCCCCTTTAAACAATGTTTTTTCCTCTTTTTTGGTTTTTTCTTCTGTTTGGTAGGTCTTTTGGGGTCCTCTGCAGGTGCATGACTCTAGGGAGTTATTGTCACCCCCCTTGGTTGTTCTTTATCTATGTGGTAATCCTTTTTAAAGCATTAGGGTTTTCTGTTTTCTCATCCCCCACCCCCTTTGCTTCACATGATTTTTGGCTTATGTTTCTGGTCAACCTCTGTTAGTGATCTTTGTCTAAACTTAGAAGCTTATTGGTCTTTGTTTCCTTACTCTTTTGTTGGTTAACTTCACCTTGCCAAACTAGTTGACTTGTCTCTTATGCGAGCATTCCTTCCAAGTAGGGTTTATACTGACTTTAGGGCATTCTAGAGTCTATTTGGTGGTTGTATAGTAGAGTTCCTTTTGCTTTGTTCTTCTCATCTGCATACTTTTGTTTGTAGGTAGTTTTCTTTTGCATTTATAAAAGAAAAATAAAAAGAACATATAGTGTTTTAATATGCATGTAGATTAGGGTTTTGTTTTTAATTCATTGCATATCATTATTTTTGAAAAAATAAAAAAGAAATTGTTCTTTTGTGGCTTTCAAGTTTCTATTTGAAAAAGAAAGAGAATAGTTTTTTGCTTTTTGCATTTCATTTCTCTTTGCTTAGTCATTTTGTTTCAACTTTGAGTCAAAACACCACATAAGTTTCACGCCATTTACCCTCTGACTAAAAAAAGCCTTTTAAAATGAACAATATAATTTAAAAATTATTAGTAAGTTTTATTTTATAGGCTCATACACCACCTAGCTTAGGTTAGACTTGTGGATTGGGAAGTTTCAACTCTCCACAAGTGTTTAAATTTAGATGTAGTTGGCCAATCACTAGGTAAATTCTCTTCTATGTTGATTGTATCTGGGAAGCTCTTCTCAAATGGGAGTTAAGCACAAGGCCACGTGGAGACTTGGACTAAGGAGATAACCCTCCGATTCCTTGTCAAAGCATAGACCAAGGTTTTTGCTCATCTAGGGACTTCTGTTAATACCACCCTCCCAGCCCCGTGTGGTGCCTGGTGTTGACAGGGTTTCAGGCTTTGCTACCCTGCCCATGTGTACGACCCATGCTTAAAACTATCCCCCCAGACTTTCAGTATAGTTACGGTAGCATTTAGTCTCTTTTGACATATAGGGTTCGTACACAGGTACACCAGAAGGCTATTTCTGGTTGACCTTGAATGGGCTTGGAAGGTAACCCCGGTAGAACGTGTGGGAGGGCGGTGGGTGATTCCTCTGCTTGGGCTTGGAAGGTAACCCCGGTAGAACATGTGGGAGGGCGGTGGGTGATTCCTCTGCTTGTGCCTAAGAACATCTACAGGGACGCCAAGTAACTATCTCTCAGCTTTCTTTTGCAAAGAATATCTTATACCTATTTGTTTGTTTGGATTTAGGAATTTTCTAGTGAGTGTTGTGTGGTTTGTACGTACTTAGTTTGCCTTCATGTGTGTGCTTTGTACTTGTGGTTTCCTTTCAACCTCAGATTTTGTCTCCTAGTTTGAAACTATGGCTAGCACCCTTTTGAACACTAACCAAGAGATCCCCATGCTGGGAACTCCTTGTACTATTCCTCTCACAGGGAATGTTGGTGTTCCTTTGATGGCCACCTTGAATCTACCTGGATTCACCCT
>LPNX011019813.1:1379469-1423064 GCA_001517045.1 Pseudotsuga menziesii
AGTTTTTAATGTCATGTTTTGAGTTTTGTATTCAGGTTATTATATATTAAGGGTTGGTTTTGATTTAGAAAATTGTATTATTTTTATTTTTTGATAAATAAAATTATTGAAAAAAAAGAATTTATATATATAATTATCTATTTTATGTTACGAATTTTTCTAGACTCAAGTTTGGGTTTGGTATTGAAATTTTAACCTTGTTTACTAAGTATTACTATCTATTACAACTCCATGTTTTAACCTGGCTATTCTATACTTTCTAGAGATATGTTTCTTGTATTTGCTTCTCTTAACTAGGGATATTGAATGCTCATAAGTTTACCTTCTCACCTCCCTTTTTTCTTCTAAATGTATTTCCACCCAATTGAGTGGCATGAGGAGATTATTTCCCATTTTGAGTATGAATTGTTTGAAATCTATCACCTCTTCACCCCACCTAAAGGTTATTAGGCATAGCATATTTATAATAGGAGTTAAAATGCTTTTGCATCAATAAATCCATATCAACATCACTTGCCTTGGAAGGAGAGGTTGATACATTTAACATTCATGGTTTGGGATTTTAGCGCTCTACATCATTTTTTGAAGGTGCCTCGTGATAATTCTTCTAAAATTGATTATGGCCTCTAGGTTTAATACCCCCCCCCCCCCTTTTCCTTAGGAGACCTTAGCCTCTGGGAAATCATCTTTTAGATGGTTTATTTAATAGATCCTACATCTAAAATCCATGTTCTCATGTTAAAGTTCTTAGATACATCAAGAATTATCCTACTCTAGACCTATCTTATATCATAGGTCTAGGCTTGGGCTAAGTTATACATAGATTTGGGCATATGTAATGATTCCCTTTTGGATATGACTTATGTCAAAGTTTAGAAATCTACCTAGAGTATTTCCAATTCTTTCTTGAACTTGAAGAGTTCATAAGTGGATAGGGATATTCAATGGTCTCATCAACACTAGGGTTGTTACTATAGGCATGGTAGTTGGGTTGTATAGTGTACCCATGGTTTAATGAAGAGGCCATATCTACTCCAAACCATGGTCTCTCTTCCAATACCTTTATGTGATCATTGTAAATAAACCCTTGGAAAAAATATTTATTAAATGCTCTATGGTCTAGGTGCCACTCTCAAATAGTGGCTCATGATGGACATGATCAATTGAATCAACAAATCAAGGCACGACCTTCATAAATAGTGACGATCTTATTAATCTATAACATTTGCATATGTAACATAGGGTCATCTTTTGATCTCTCCACAATGAAGGATCTCGGTTTAGGAGTCTTGAGATCAAAATGAGGAGAAGATTTGGTGTAAATGACTACTTTTAAGGAGGAGTATTTGAATATTTTTTTCTTTTCACAGTACCTGGAAGAAACCTTTAATGAGAAATTATTTCCTCTACTTAGAACCCCCAAAGGTAAAGTTAGAGGGAATATTAGTTATCATTGATTAAGAAATATCCCCTCCATGGCCTAGTTTTTTGACTTCTCAGTGTTAATACTCTCTAAGCTCTTCACCTCTACCTCTAGGGTGATGGTTTTCTCAAATAGGTTTTTTTGTGAATATTTGAATGCCCCCTCACATATGAAAACAAACCTTTCTAATTGGCATTTATTGAATACATGGTGTCATTCTCTCAAACATTTTGTACATTTTTGTCAATAGTTGGAAGGTATCCTTCGATCTTTGGCACCTTGCCAATTTTTCTCAAATGGATTTTTACACCATTCTTGATATTTGCTTCATAGTGTTGAACCACAACTATCATCGGTACTTGTAATGATATCATGTAGCATTCCAAGCAATGATGTGTCCCTTCATTTTAGTACTTCTTGGTAACCCATCGTTATGTTATTCACCAAGACGACTTCTTCTACAACCTACATGTGTTTGTTAATGCCCTTGTAGCTCTCATTTGCAACAATCCAAAGTTGCTAACATTTGGATGCATGTATGCGTGCTAGGAAAACGCTTGCATTTGGGTGATTATGTGTTAACAAATTCATTCCTCTCCTCCTTTCATGGTGACCACATTCCTTCTACTAAATGCATTCATAATTCCCATCCTCATCCTCTCCCCTATTAGTATTACATTATAGTTGTGGTTGCCTATATGATTTTATTTCTAGTTGTGTATTTGCATTGGTTTTTGACTACATATTTTATTTAATGGTTGATTATGTACTTGTAAAGAATTTAAATATCATATTAAAATTATAAATGTATTCCAAATACATTTTAGTTATATTAATTGTTTAAGGGTGAGTTTCAATGCTTGGTATAGTTGGGGCTAGGAAAGAAGGTTACAGTTCAATCCTCAATCTTGTTCAATAAGGTACTTTCACCTATAAGTAGAAACTTTATATGTGTGTATGTCTCAAACATGTTATGTTCATTGCATTAGGTTTGTTCGCACTCATAAAGCCATATCATGTTACGTATGTCCTTCACCTTAGATCCACTCATGGATATCAACAGTTTTATTGTTGCATGGCGCATCTCATGTTGCACTAATTAGGGCTAATAAAGGTTTTGACTAAGAATAATCACTCTTAAATCGTTAATCATGTCATAATCCCAACTTAGGGGTGGAATTATTATGGGAAACAACTATAGTTTGGTAGTGGATATATCCCATTACAACCTATTTTATAAGTCATGTCAATCATAAATGAGTATTGCAGTTGGGAGTTATCTGTATTATAGTATATTTTTTCTCTTTTCTTAAAATAAACAATTGTATCAATCACATATAAGTATTGACATTGTAAATCGTTTGTATTGTATTTTTTCTCTTTGCTCAAAGAACTAAATAATAATATTATGTAGTGACCTCCAAATTGAGACAAAGATAGCTTGACATATGAGCAATGCGATCTTGATTTAAATGTTTATGTTTATGTTATTGTGTTAGAGTAGCATCAAGTGGATGTCGTATACTACATTTTGACACTTTATATATGTTGAGGCATTTTTTGTGGTTATATTGTTGATCTCATTGGATACCTAAAGAATTACAACAATGCATGGGATGCTAAATCCCCTAAATTATATTAAATTATCGACCATGGAGAATAAACTTATAAGGTGTTGTGCATTGTATATGAAACCATAAAGGATTCAATTGTTGTTGAAATGCGCTAGCTTTCTCTTAATTTATGAATCTTGTGGAATATTAATGCAATTAACTACTAAATAGTAAATGTCACACTCACATAAAATAAATATAATCTAATGAAAGCAAGTAAATTCACTGCTCAACGAGCCACATGATTGTGGCATGGTGGAAGAGGAAGCGACACACCACTAAAAGTAAGAAATCTACACGTAACTCTATGGTGCGCTTATTCAAACTAACAAATTGGTTCCTCAACCAACCACATGGTCGTGGTATGTAGATAGAAAAATATACAAGTAACTACAACTGCAAAATGAATGCACAATGAATTATTTAGCTATGGTACATGCAAACAGAGAGTCCATGAATGTAATGTCCCTTTTTGGGATTTTGGAGAAAATTACAAATTGGCCAAATTCAAGCTTGACTAGTCATGACTCTAGAGGGTTCCAACTTTCTCCAAATGGTCCCGAATTTGAAAGGAAATGTTATGGTGAGTATTAAAACATACCGAGGTGGTTTATGGACACATTTTTATCTAAATTTATACGTATAAAACCTTGTTTTGGGTTAAGGAGAAACAATGTAAACTTACTAGGAAAATGTTGTCAACTAGTCCTCCTTTGTTGGTCCCGACTCCCAAACACCACCAAACCTTTACACAATTCTTATGGAGGGATCTTATCTGATTTATCACATACTAATATACCTCAGACAATCAATGGATGAATCAAAAGTTCATTTTTACATGTTACTCAAGTTTGCACTACTTTGGCCAATTTCTAGCTTGAGACTAGTGAAACACAAGTTGACCCAAATGACTTAAAATTCAGTATGGAAGAGATTGAGAGGAATTAGGGAATAATAATGCATATTATGAATTCTCATACACTTTACAATTGCTTATGCTACTAAAAGTCCTTCATTAATCTCCAATGAGAGGTCTGAATGGCCTCTCCATCAACCAACTTGGAATGGAATCCAACTCCATCGAAATTGGTTCACAAGTAGGGAAAGTGAACACTCACTGTGCAATGGACAAGAAAAATATTTCCAAAATTCCAAAGTCCAATTAACAAATTATAAAAATCCATTTTTAGTCCTCATGACATCCTTTTATTAACTTCATGATCCCTCATAAGGTCGAATTTCTCTCCATGGGATTCCTCCAACTCATCTTAGTGGTTTAGTAACTCTCATGACACTTGTCTTCCTCTTCATGCTCCAATTATTTCCCCAATTCGAATGTATACCTCTAACTCCCAAATCCAACCTCTTGGTGGCTATTTTTATCCCCTTCATGTCATATTTGTCATATGTCTGCAATCAGGTCTGAATTTGTCATACTTGTCATAGAATCTTTTATCATTTGTTGTCATAGAGTGCATGGAATATCCTTTCAAGTGGCACACCTTGTCTTCTAGTCTCTTACTCTTCCATGGGAGTTACTCTCCTTTACCTATTCAAATTCCTTGTATCATTATATGATATTTGACACCACATCACCCTCCAATAATGTTACATTACCCATGTGTTTGAATTTGGATGAAGATCATACCAAGTGTGTGGGGAATCTAGTCATCCAAAGGATCCACAAGATTCCAGTGTCTTCATGAACTCATGACACCTTATTTTCTTAGAATTTATCATTTATGTGACCCATTTAAATGTGAATATGCTAAACTAAAGTCTTTTTGGGTTCCCTAGCCCCTTATTACAAAATTTATGTCTCCATCTCAACCTAGGGAACTAGTAGGTCGATGGAACATTATTTGCAAGTAGTCTTATTTGGAAATGATTTAATTGGGGAAATGATAGTCCTCCCCACTCAATATTGCTTGTCCTCAATCAAATTAAAACATATATTTTGAATAATCTTATTTCCTTCCAAAACTTTGCTTCAATCCTTAGCTGCTATTTGAGTAGTGGCACTCATGTACTACAATCGTGTGTTTCCAAAAGTAAAGAAATATGGTTTGAATATTGATATATCCCATGAAATAACCACTAACACCAAAAGGATTAATAAAATCCATCAAAACAAAATTTTCACAAATCATCTTTCCCTCCATCTTTTGGAAAACTTTTCTAAACTTTCATCCTTTTTTGCTTATGTATAATTCTTTGAAGTTGGTACTGAGTTGCCAAACTTGAATTTACAAGATTCCAAGAAAGTTTCAAAGAGGAACCACCATTCTTTTTGTTTCTCTACTCTGATTACAATCACCTTCTCAAGTGGTGACTCAATAACACCTACTAATTGTTGCCCCCAAAATTGAAACCAAGCAATACTCGGATCCCATTTCTTGTATTGAATCTTTCCAAACATCATGAGCACAAATTATAGACCATTAAATTACATATATACATCATTCAATTGTACATCAAGAAGGTATCTCATCAAAGGATAATGAAAGTGCTTGTACATCCAAGTAAGTATATCATCATGTGGCCCATACACACAAGCATCAAGGATTATATCAAATTTTCTCCAATGACATAGGTGAGGATCACATGTACTATAAGGCTGCTCCAAAAGAATGTAAGACGCAACAAAATAATAATCAACCATGTGTTCTTACATCTAATAAGTGAATGAAGAACCTTCACCAAAATCTGAACCCAATAAGGTGCAAATAAAACATGAAGACTTCAAGTGGCTAAAAGAAGTCTCATCAATACACCCATGAATATGTATACCATCATAATGTAACAAAGGATTCTGCTATAAATGTAAAGAATATGGCACTCTAGTCATGTCATCATCAAAATGAGAGATAGGAAGTCCATACTCTTCATTTGGAACCATCAACAAGAAACCTTTCACCCATACTTCATTAGGATGAATGATGCAAACTATGGAAGTGTAGGATGTGGGAGAAAGAACCAAATCAACCAAAGGATTATAAAGTGAAAAATTTTCATTATGTGAAGGCTCCATATGGGTAGGATTATGAATCTCCCTCAAAAGTGTGACACTTTCCTCATATGTTGGTTCCAAGGTAGTGGAATCATGCACTTCTTCAAAGAGTGTGTAACCATTTTCAAAAGGAAACTCAAGTTCCTCTTCCAACACAACAAGTGATTGGCTGTCATCAATATCATCTTCAAACACATCAAGAACCTGAAATTTTCCATGTTTCTCATGATCCCTCATGTCATGAGAATCCTCCAAGAAATCTACCATATGACAATCTGAAACATAAGAGGAAGAACAAGTATATTGCAACCTCTTGAGAAGTTGCTCATTTTGATTTTTGAGCTTATGAATATCCTCATTGTTAGTCAAGTATGCTTCATGTAACCATTCATTAATCTCAACCAAATTGTTTCTATCAAAAAGCAAAGACATGAAATTACCTTTGATGTTGCACATTGCTCTTTGAATCTTCTCCATGTCTTCAAGGAAGGATGGCTCCTCTAGTGAAGAAAATTTCCAATAAGAATTTGACACCAATTCTTTAGTGTCATTGAGTATTCCAAGGGAATCATGGATATTCCATTTACTCATATTCAAATACCCTTCAATGAAGGATGGTTCATGGGAGTGAACCTCCTCTTCTTCTTTCTTCTTGATTTGATCAACTTGTTGAAGCTCAAGTGGTGATGGGAAAGTTGATCTTGGTTCTTCATTATCTACCACAAGGTCTTCATCTTCATGTTCATGAGAACTTTGTCTTGCAGCAACACTTTCAAATATGATCTCTATGTCACCAACATAGAGTTGTGAGAACCCATTAGTAGGTACTCCTTCACAGGTCAAGCATCCATAAGTAGATGTCCCTTGGTCCATGTCCATAGTAGAATGTGTCTCAGAATGATCTTCTATAGTTTCATGGGACTCTTCTTCATTCTCATGTGAATTTTACTCATCTTTTTCAGAGTCACTTGGGAGTGACTTTCGATCCTCATGATGTAATGTTTTTTTGCTTCACCACCCACAGAACTTGGTTGCTCCTTGGTCTCCTCCATACTTATGTATTGTTGATTGTTCCTTAATGAGTTCACATATGAATTATTGTGCCTAAATCCATACAAAAAATCATAAAAGTATTCAAAAAGAATGATCTTATGTGTCTCTCCATGATGGGAACTACTACTACATCCTGCTGCTAGATTACCCCTAAGTTGGTTAACCACCAATTCGAACCCTTACATAATCTGCTTGGTCATATAATCAAAATATGAATTCATGAATTTATTAAATTCATCCATATCATCCATAACTTCAATAAGTTCTAAGACCATTCTCTGATACCAATGTAGTGTCCTTTTTTGGAATTTTGGATAAAATTAGAAATTGGGCAAATTTACGCTTGAGTAGTCATGACTCTAGAGGGTTCCAACTTTCTCCAAATGGTCCAGGATTTGAAAGGAAATGTTATGGTGAGTATTAAAACATCCCAAGGTGGTATATGGACACTTTTTACCTGACTTTAGAACTCTGCAACCTTTTTTTGGATTAAGGACAAAACAATGTAAACTTACTAGGAAAATGTGGTCAACTAGTCCTCCTTTGTTTGGTCCCAAACACCACTGAACCTTTACCCAATTATTACGTAGGGATCCTGTCACATACCCCAATTTTGTAAAATAATGTTAATTTTTTTTATTATATTCCTGAGATATTATGTTAAATTTAATGCTAAGTAGGAACTGATGACTCAGCAGAGTCAACAGAAGTGGAATATAATTCAGAATATTTTATTATTAATAAATAAATTGTGGAGACNAGGGAAATCAGTAAGGAAGTTGTTTGGAGAGGATCGCTGTAGTAACTTGGTTTATAACAGGTTTTTAGCTAGAAGAACTTACTGATAAGTTCTGGATTAATACTGAGTTTGAAGACTGGTATTTGACTTTGTTGCACCTAGTTCCAGCTAGGGAGACCAGAGCAAGCTCGGGGGTCCTGAGGAGTCACTGTTTGAGCGCTCTCCAGGAATTGGTAGGGAGGAGCGGCCTCCCATTGCTGTTGTTGTCCCAAGATCAAGCAGGTTCTGTTACTTAACTGTCTTGTTTAAAATACTATGAATGGTTGAATGTTGTGTTTGTAGTTTATGTTATAAGAGTTTACTGGTTTAACAATGCAAATGATTTAGTTATTAGTAACAAAATCTTTTGATGAAAGATAAAGACCCTCTGTGTTTTTCCACATCTGGGTTTTACCAGACCGTACTCCAGCACAGGGGTAAATTTATATAAGGGTAGTAAGATGAGATTGTGGAATAGTAAATTGTTTCTTTATCTAATTTTCAGAAAAGATGTCCTATTGACAGTAGTATGTGTTTATAGTTGAAATTATTTACCAAATTCAGTACTTTACTTTCAGCAATTTTATTGATGTAAAGGATAAATAGACGAGTAGAATTGGACCAAATGTATTTACTGTATATTATACAGTTTCTTTCTATTAGAATAGAATAACTTTACTACTGTAGGTCTTTTAATAAAATGAAAATAGGAATAGTTTTATAATGATTAGATACTACTGTCAATCAATTTTTGGTTTAGATTTTATGAGTATTTTGTGAGGTATTCATTTCATTATTTTCTTTCTTTTATGTGGAACTGAGCTCGAACCAGTTCTAGAGCGGTTAATCTTTTTACTTAGAGTATAAACAAATGTTAATATTTGTGCTGATAAGTTAACCCCTAAATAGAGTTAACTAAATTTTTGAAATTATAAACAAACATTAAAATTAGTAAAATAATCTACTTACAAAGAACAAAGATAGCATAGCATAAATTACACAAGAATCTAAATAATGAAGTGTTATCTTTCATTATGTTTTAAGACAAACTAAAGATATTAACATAAAAGCTTTAGAAATCTTAGACAGATAAAATAGATATTATATGAGCAATAATATACCTTTGTTTTACTTATGATAGGAATACTATTACTGTTAATATGAAGTAGGATTCATATTATTTAAAGTACAGTTCAGAACTATATGATACTGTCGAAACTATAAGCATGTTGACAGTAGTATATTATAAAAATAAATACATAGAAACCCTATATTAACAAAGGGTATAGATTATATATTAACGATTACATTTTCTTTTAATTAAAATGTAAAATTATAACCAGGAAAAGAAACCCTAATAATATATTAATATCAAATGCTTATCTGAACAGAAAATAATTTCCAGAATGGCAGTATGTTCAACTTTGAAGCTTAACTATATCTATAACTGGAAATCTGTTTGTTCGCAGAAACATAGTATAATTAACAGTAAGTTTTGAGAATTCTTAATCAACAGGTTATTTAATATCCAGAGAACATTTTTTATCATTTTCTTTGATACCTATAAAGAACCTGAACAGAGTTAGCAGTATATTTAAATAAGCATTCCAGGTAGGGTAATATTAAGTATTATAACAAATAATAAATATTGTATTATTATTTACTTTATGGAAGTATACGATTTAAAAACTACAGGTAAGCTCAATAAGCCGAGTATACACAGTATTTTATTTTCAAAAATGTGCAGTAACAAAATATAATTCAAGAAAAACTGTATGGATAGCTCATAGCTCCCAGTTCAGGGTAAACCCTATTAAAAATAACAATAATGTACTGAGATTCATCAAAGATGAAGTTCTATCTTCTTTGTAACTCACTTCTACTTTTTCGATTCATAAAAACAGGCTCATAGCCTGTACAATAGTAGTATATATATGCATGATATACTTTAATCAAACGAAAAACCCAAAACCCACAGTCTTGGCTTCAGCCAAGCACCTTTGCTGAACAAGGAGTGAAACCCATCAAAATAATGTGCAGGTTCACTAAACTGAACCAAGGTAACCATGAGGGTTACAAACCAAGAAGTCACAACCATGTTTTCCCTAGGGGACCAGCAAGGAGGAGAACGCCATGGGTAAACCAGGCTTACCAGGAGAATCCAACTACTGTAGTCTTGCGCCTTCCACGGTAAGAGAAGAGGTTAAACCCTGCAGCAAGAATAAACTTAATATTAAAAACCTTGTTAATATTGAGGGTTAAGCTATTTAACTGCGAAAGGAAACTGACTGAAAATCCTGTACATACCTTAGATTTAAATAGTATTACAACCGCGAAAGAACAACCAGACGACCACCAGCAAGAGGAAGGGTAAACCCTTTAGATACCATAGAAGAGCAAGAGTTTGCAGGAGCAATGGTAACCTGTCACAAAGGAGGATGATTCACAGTACTAAGCTAAGGCGACTGCCTTCACAGTAAGAGTTCGGTTAATGGGTGCCAAGGAGAAAACCCTAAGAGAATCAACGCTGCTCAAACAAAAAGATTTTTGACACAGTATCTTCCTCACAACGTAGAAGGTGAGCCCGCGAGGAAATGTACCAGCATAAGGACTGCTATCAGACAATGCAAGTAGTGGAACGGACCAGGAGGTTATGTAGAGCGGCCGGAGGCCGAAGGCAGTGGGAAGAATGACGATTAGGGTTGGATTCAACCTTTTTAAACGTCAGTACATGGCTGAGAAGAGACAATGTAACACTTTTAATTTTTGCATGCAGTGGGTAGGAACTCTATAGTTCCACGACAAAGACCACCAATGATTTCTTTTTACAACCGAAATCATATCGTGGGGATTCCAAAGGTTGGTCATACCATAGCTATCACCTGCGTTATAAAATAAACAATATAAACATTAGTATTATGATTATAAAACATTATATCCAACACTTCGTTATTACATAAACCTATCTTTGGAATTTACCATCGATGCAAGGTTTATTAAATCTTACAATATGTTATAATTTATTGTCACCCATATTCTTTTATGTGAGGAATCTTTTGATAACCCCGTGTTCATGGTAGTATAGCCAACAAGATGGCAAAGAACTTTGTAAAACGTTATTGTATTTAATAAACCCTTGATTTAAGGAACGCTATAGCTAGAATGGTAAATACAATAAAATTACTTTGTTTACACTTTAAAGAGGTTATAAATTCAACCATAGAACTCTTGAGTTTTAATGTTAACCTTATGGTCTTGCCATAGTCATCTAAGTTTGATAACTGCTAACAGAAGGAAATAGCAACTAAATATTCTGATGAATGTATTATCTGGAATAAACATCCTTAACTTAGAATTTATCATATATAAAGGTGAAGCCATTTAAGAGGAAGTTTATGAAAATAATGGTTATATCTTGAAAATTTTATGTTGTACATTCTTGTAAGGATTAAAATAATATCCAGTTTGCAGTAGGTTATCCTTAGACCTAAGTTAAGCTTTAATATGTGTTGTTTCAGTGGATAGTTTCGAATTTATAGCAGAAATATGTAAACTCCTTATTTATACACTTTACAAAGTAAAGAATGATTGTGCTTTCTTAACATAAACTATTGAGTTTGTATTCTATTTGTAAACAATCTTATTTAAATATCTTTTAACACTGATAACTATGATAGATATCAAACAGTTTAGTAATCGAAAGAACTGTAAATCTACCTCTACTAGAATGAAGAACGAATAATAGATTTACCTCAGCAAGCACTGATAGGTGCTTAGCTATTAACGTCTTACTGGCTTTGAATTGCAAACAAACTTGTACATAAGACTTTAGAATTTTTACTTGTAGCAGCCAATCTTCTTACCTGTAATCTGTAAGGACAGAAGGAACTTTCTGCATTAGCTTGAAAGCTAAGTAAGCCCAATTTTTCATGACAGCCCCACCTTATGTTCGCAAGAAGAAACAAGTCAGTAAATTGAAAGGATTGTTCTATCACTCTATGCAATTAACAGATGAATGTGTAACTAATTAAATGATTAGTTAACTGCATATATGTTAATATTATGTAAATAAAATTTTTTAAATTTTTCGGAAAATTTGGGGTTTTGACAGATCCTATGTGATTTGACATGTACTAACATACCTCATAAACTCAATGGTCAAATCAGAAGTTCAATTTTACATGTTACTCAAGTTTTTACTACTTTGGCCAATTTCTAGCTTGAGACTAGTGAGACCCAAGTTGACCCAAATGCACCCAAATGACTTAAAATTCGGTATGGAAGAACTTGAGGGGTTTTAGGGAATAATAATGCATATTATGACTTCTCATACAATTTAAAATTGCTTCTTAAACTAAAAATCCTTCATTAAGCTCCAATGAGAGGTACGAATCGCCTCTCCATCAACCAACTTGGAAAGGAATCCAACTCCCTCGAAATTGGTTCACAAGCAGGGAGAGTGAACACTCACCGTGCAATGGAAAATAAAAAGATCTCCAAAATTCCAAAGGACAATTAAAAAAGATCAAAATCCATTCTCATTCCTCATGACATCCTTTTATTAACTTCATGAGCCCTCATAAGGTCTAATTTCCCTCCATAAGATTCCTCCAGCTCATCTTAGTCGTTTAGTAACTCTCATGACACTTGTCTTCCTCTTCATGCTCCAATTATTTCCCCAATTCGAATGGCTGCCTCTAACTCACAATTTCTATCTCTTGGTGAATATTTTTAGCCCTGTCATATCAGATTTGTCATATGTCTACAATCAAGTCTAAATTTTTCATACTTGTCATAGAATCTTTCATCATTTGTTGTCATAGAGTGCATGGAATCTCTTTCCAAGGGGCACACCTTGTCTTCTAGTCTCTTCCTCTTCCATGGGAGTTACTATCCTTTACCTATTAGAATTCCTTGGCCCATTATATGATATTTGACACCACATCACCCTCCAATAACATTACATTACCCATGTGTTCTAATTTGGATGAAGATCATGCAAAGTGTGTGGGGAATCTAGTCATCCAAAGGATCCACAAGCTTACAAGTGTCTTCATGAACCCATGTCACCTTATTTTCTTAGCATTTATCATTTATGTGACCCATTTAAATGTGAATATGGTAAAATAAAGTCCTTTTGGGTCCCATAGCCCCTTATTACAAAATTTATGTCTCCATCTCAACCTAGGGAACTAGAGGCTGGTGGAACATTATTTGCAAGTAGTCTTATTTGGAAATTATTTAATTGGGGACATGACAATGAATTAATAAACAAATGTAGTTGCTAAAGAAAATAAAATGACAAAGAACATACAACAAAACATTGAAATAGAGTTATTTAAGCATTATGAAAATAAATAACAAGCAATCTAATCTATGAACAAGGGGGATTCAACCATAGCTTGCATAATTGGAGAAAACAGTTAATCCAAATCAAGTAAGGTGTTGAATCCCTCAATATGAAACACTATTCCCACAATCAAGTTAAAACCAAAACTTTGATTTTACGTTACCTGAAAATTCATAATTACAATGTATGAATTGAAGGAAAATAGTTCCATTTATTGCTAGCTATGTTACCTAACCTATCATAGGATACAATGATTGTTTTATATACAAAATGAGTTGATGGATTCCATAGAATATTCCCCATGTAATATCCCAAACTGATATTTTCTTGTTTATGTGTATACTGTAGATGGATAATAGACTTACTCCTTAATCAAATAGGAAAGCAAACCCCGAACTTTGCATGCATGCAGTTGCATGCAAATATGTGTCCTAGAAAAATACTGAGATGCTATAAAATAGGAGAAATCAATGCATGTACATACCAGTATATAGATCAGCTGATGGTAAGGAGATTGGTCCCAGCATGCAAGGATTCTGCCGGAGGAATAAGGAGATACACCAAATCGTCCTCCACAGGTGAATGCATCCTTCTCTCAAACTATATAAGCTCCAGAATAATAAATAAGCTACTGTTGGAAGCCCATATGATGTGCACTAGGGTTATAATACCCCTTTGATGATGATGGAAGAAACATGCAGAAGTTTTGAACCCTGTAGGTAGGAAAACGAATTGCTTTGTCTCTAATCACGGTGACACAGTGTGACAGTGAAACCCTCTGGCTGGATGAATAATCAACCTCCCGGAATAGCTGCTGAATGTAACTTGATGATGAACTAGTACTGAACCTGGATGATCCAACCTGATGATGAACTAGGGTAGATAGATTTCACTGCCAAAATACACTAGTTAGTTGAGCATGCGCTCAACCTCAACTTAGCTCGCCGAGCTCTCCAATTCGACTACACAAATCAATTATCACATAAGTGACTTCTCCATTCACTTTATCTTTCTTTTATAACTCTCAACTGTGAAAACCCTAACTTTTGACCTAATTAGGTCACTTTATCTTCTAATTTGCAGTTGACTTGCATGCATGCGTATGGGGACTTAATCGGGTGCATGCATCATTAAATGATGCCCGGATGTCATGCATGCAGGTGGCCTTTGGATCTAGTGGCCCTCTTCGACCCAATGGTGATATAATATTGATGCCCTAGATCTTCTATATATGGCATCATTCTTCAGTTGATTCCTTGACTGTCAGTACCCACTCGAACCTATAGGAATCACATAGGTTAGCGGGTTGGTCCTTAATGCCTAAGCAGAAGAGGACATTACACCCTAGGGAATTCATAGTCCTTCAACAAAATTTATACATATCAGTGATATGTTTCTGGCCATTATGAATACTATGAGAAATGGATATTTTAATTGAGTAATGTAATTGCATCACTTGTTGTGTGGTTACCTTGAGCTATATACTAACATGTTTATTGTGTTAAATTTACAACATCATGAGTCATTCTACAAGCCAATATTGTGCATTGAGGACTGGGCCTCATGTGTTGAGGTAGAGAGACTGAGTTGGACTCAGGTACTTCGAGTAGATTCTTAAGTTGGACTCAAGGATGACGAAGCTTTCATTTGTAAAATGTTATTCCTCATGTGTTGAGGTGAATGGTTTGATTGATCAAAGTGATGATGTTGTAAAGTCTTATTGGATGAGGCTCATGGCTTGTATGTGTTAAGTTAATATTTTCATATGGGCCTCTAGTTAAAGTAGGTACCTATGAGGTGGACCTCCAGTTATAGTAGGTACCCATGGGGTGGACCTCAAGTTACAGAGGCATTTGATTCTCATGAGGATCTCCAGTTATAGTAGTTACCCATGGGGTGGACCTCCAATTATAGAGGTGGATGCTTTTCATGTTGAAGCATTTAATGTTGTTTGATATATTACTAACCATGGTCACTAGATGCTATTAAGTCTCCTTTAGAGACTTGCCACCTCTAGAGTGAATTAGTTTAGCATATGATTATTTGGTCCAGAGTAATATAATATGATCACAACATTAGACAAATATTCTAAGTATAATTTGATATGATAGATAAAATAAAGTTCACACATATTGAGCATGCAGATAAGAGATAAATATAAAATCATAGAGAACAAGAGAATTTGAATTGCACATGAGATGACTTCAGTTGACTAAGATGAACTTGAATTATTAAGATTCAATTAATTTAACAATGCATGCCTCAATTAAATATTGTTAAGCTTGCATTAAAGCAACAATGGATGCATTAATTAAAGGAGAACTCATAGTGATCACTTCAAGTAAATCAATCAACATGATTTAAGTTAATATAGTTAACTAAGTGTTAATAATGATGGACTAGTTAATTAAAATGTTTTTCATTGATTACACTTTAGTTAAACTAAAAGATGACGCTTAAGTTGGTAAATAGATGACACTTTAGTTAATAAAGTGTTTGCATGACGACACTTGAGTTATTACATTATGACACTTAAGTTAGTATTCTAACTAAGTGGGCATGCAGTCAGTTAGACAGTGAGTTCACTCCGGAGTCAGTTAATCATGATTTAATGGCACAATTATATGGTATTGCACATCATGTAAGCATGATTGAAGGATCTAATGCACAACATATTTTCTCATTAAGGAAATTCACTATTCTCTGCATGTGGTGCACTATTCTCATGCAAACATTAGCTATAGTTTGCATGCCAATGATTTTATATTGTTATTAATGTGTTGGGAACATGGAAAGATGATACACTTGATCTCTATTCTCTATTTCACAGTACTCTTATCTAGCACCTGGGGTGCTGAAAGTAATATGCTAATGTGTAAAAAACATTTTGTGCAATCTATCATAATTATACTCTAAAGATTTGCTGGTTTTTTTCATCCTCATTGTTTTGAGGATTTCCCCCAGGGTACATCTTGTGTTGTGGTTGAATGATTTATGTTATTGAATGGTTCATTGATTCAAGTGTTTATTATTTCTGCAATTAAAGTTTTAAAGTTCAAAGATCCTCATATTTTCTAAAAACTCAACATGGTATCAGAGCTCAGGAGGTGAAGGAGATAAGATTTGTTCAGAAAACTTGAGCTTACATAGATCTTGAGGAGTTGAGAAAAATTCTTAAGTTCCATGGCATCAATCTCTATTCGACTGAAAGACCGTCTTGAGGGTACTTTGAATTTCAACACTTGGAAAGCAAGGGCGTTGAACATATTGGAGGAACATGACTTGGATGGATATGTATCCATAGTGGTGGAGGAGCCTACATCTAATGCAGGGCACATCAACTTCAATAAGAACCAAGATAAAGCCAAATGGATCATCTATGATTATGTAAAGGACAATTTCATGTCCGTGATCACTCTGTTGAAGACCACAAAGGAATATTTTGATATATTGACAAACCTATATGAGAAGAAGACCTTGTGTCAAAAGTGGGATTTGAAGAATAAGATTTGAAACCTAAATATGGAGAAGGATGAGAGTGTGGCATCAATATTCACCAAGATCTCTTAGGTAAGAGATCAAATTTCTAGTATTGGATAAGTGGTGGATGAACATGATCTTTTTCAAACCGCTATTGCTGGTCTCCCATCCTCATGGGATATATCTTAGCTTTGGTAAATGGATGAGAGGTGAAACCTAACTTTGAGAGGTTGTGGCATGAATACCTTCAAGAGGAAGGGTGAATCTATATTAAGACTGTGTGAACCAAAGAATTTACCTTTCCCTCATGGCAAGGAATAAGAAAGGAACGAATAAATTCTCTCAAAAGACGTTTTCCCATTCAAATAAGAAGATTTACAACCAAGAAATTGAAAAATCAAAGACTAGATTTCAAAAGTAGCAAGAAGGCCCATTATGCAAGGAAGTGTCAAGAAAAGTAAAAGGGAAAGAGTAGGTTTCAAGCTTCTATTTCTATAGAAGTTGAAACTACTCAGAAGAACTCATCCGATGAAAAAGAAGATGACTGTCGAAAGGAGTATTTTCTTTGAAGTTCACATATGATTACTTAATCAATAGAGGAGTGATGAGTTCGAGAGTCATAACATGTAGTGATTCACTATAATGAGGCCTCCTTCACCCATGCGGAGATTCATTACCTCCTTCATGAAATCAATTTTAGCAAGTGAAGAAAGAAGATCAAGACCCAGGGACTCCAGTAATCTCCACAAGGAAGTAGAGATCAAGAGGGAGATCACACAAAACAATAAAATATAAGTATTTGTATTTTGGTATGCTCTTATAAATAAAATCTAAATGGTTTTTGAAATGTTTTGTTACAGTTATATAGAGATATGTATCCAGAAACTATGTTATAGTATAACATGTTAAGCATATATTATAGTCTGTATTTTATTGGAAAATAGAAAAACTCATGATTTACATGTTATGATTAAGTAAGGAATAATATAGTGATGCATAAAATTACATGAGTAATGAATGGTGGTTATGCCGAGGCATTAATTAAAATATACATAACCGTGTGAACCATTGCTAGTGCATTAAAGTATTCATATGATTGAATTTCATGATTATGCAATGTTGCTAATCATTAAAATAAATTTGGCTTGTACAGAAAAACCATATTCCCTACCTACAAACAAAGAATGAAATGCATTGAATGTGAAGGAATTTCGATGGCAGATCCCAAAAGAGTTTTTGGCTGCTTTGAAGTAGGAAGCTTCTGGAAGCAGATCGGGAGGTTCCTATATTTATATGGGAAAAATCCTCCAACAATATATATAAATATCTATAATAGAATCCCTAATACTATTATATAAGAGAATAATCATGAAGACCTTTAATTATTTCTATATACATTTATGTACCAAAAGAAAAGAGGAAAAATATGAAGACATCCAGAATGAGAGGGAGAAGCCGGATTCACTAGCTCCTGAAGAACCAATAGAATTGGTTGATGAATCTCCTGCTAAGAGGAGACTTGCATGGTGCTCATATATAGAAAGAAGCATATCACAGTTGTAATGTCCCCAAACCTTGTGATGACACCATGGAGAACCCCATGATTCCTAGTGGAATAATAAATTAATTAATAAGGGGTCATTTTGATAAAGTAATTACCCATAGTATTTAAATTTGTCAAACTTAGGATTATAAATATTTCATTAATTATATATTTTGAATATATTTAATTTGTGAACATAGTTGATGTTCTAGGGGGATAAGGTGGAACCTAGGGCCTTGTGGAACCATTGAGTTGTCACCCTAAATGGAAACCAGGAGAAGATCAAGAAAGATCCAAAAATCCAGGAAAAAGATAGAAAGCAACATAAAACAGTCTGTCAGAAAAGCAAGTACAAAGCAGGAAAGTGCAGGAAAATTTGTCAGCATGAAAAGCAGGCAAATTTAGGAAAGCAAGGAGGGCACAATTTCCAAAAGAGAGAAAGGAACGCCATTCTGAAAAGCAAAGAGGGCACAATTTATAAAATGAAGGAAAACAAGTCAGTGGAAAAGCATGAAAGTTCCAATTCAACTCATGAGGGTGCATTAATGTTTGTTGTACTAGAGGAGATTGATCACAATCTTGTCCATAGAAAGAAGCAGGCACGTGTTGCATAGAGAATTATGGTGACAAAAGGAGCTTAAGAAGAAGTTATAAAAGTTTGTATTTCTTTCAAAAGGATATCCATGATGATATCCCAGAGCACTTACCTTCGTAGGATTATCAGAGATGAACTATTTAATATGAGTGAAGAATTGAGCAATGTTGGGCTATGTGTTATCAGTGTTGTAAAGAGAAAATTGAAACTAGTATGTTCAAATTACCTTAAAATCCTCAAGTAGTTTTTTGTATTGCTTCATCTCTTTCTCTCTCACTTTTTCCAAATAATGCCAACAATATGTTAGTTTATTTTGTGCCCTTATATTCTCTTTACTTCTAAATGGTCAACTTTCTTGATTTTTTTAAAATATTATTTTAGCTAGTACTTGGATTCTTTTGAGCACATTTTTTTTTGGTAAATAAAAAACTATTTTATATATGAATATAAATACTATACGGAATTTTCAGTTTAGTTCCATATCTAATGATATTCTTTTGAGACGCATACTTGTCAAAATACTTTGATTATATTTTTAATTCAGAAAATGGCCTACTCTGCTATCGTTTTTTATTATTATAAATTTTCATATATAGCCTTCATGGAGGCAAACACCATACCAAAAAATTGTATGAACAAATCTCTAAGGAGAGAAATTACAATATCTAGTAATCTAGGTATATGCCTTTCATAATTATTATTGCAGACTGAGAAACTTGATCATAAATACATCCATAGAAGACCAAAAAACTAGTTGGTTCTTAGTCTAGGATCAGAGGTGAGGTGTCCCTTGATCGACCATCCACAAAGGAAGTCGCTCTTCCCAATTTCCTGGTGGATACTTTTGGAATCTGTTCTCTCAAATCAGCGTGTGCAAGCAACAACTAGTTTCAATAGTATGCTCCTTGATAGAAATTAGCCTATGTACATTAAGCTAACATTAGCACTCGATATGGGTTTTCCACCTTTTGATAGTGATATTAGTATGTTATGAAAGTCTTGGTACATGACATCAATATTTCTATTTATAGTATATACTTCCCACAAAACCATCTATTACATTATTTACCTCCCATTGTTATCAAATGGATGCCTTGAACACAATTTCCCAACCTCATGTATCTTCTGGTCCTTCTAGTGAGAACAAGGAGGGGCTGTTATCATGATGGTATAATCTCGACTCTCTTATGGATCTACCCTCTTGTATCTAGTAATTTATTCTTTGATGATGATGTAAATGGAGGCCTTCTCATTACTTCACGAAATGTTTTCATAATTGAATCTAGTTCTCCTCAAGTTACGTCTTTGATTATTCTCAAGAGTATTAACCTCTTGCATCACTCCAAAATCCAATTCTAACCTCTATAAGGTCAAACCAATATAGTTTTTTTGGTGAGAGACAAGGAACTTAGAGCTTTGTTGATGGAAAACATATCTCTAGGCGCATCATTTTGTTGCTAGAATTGGCTATGGCAAGGATTTTCCTATCTATTACAAACTTTCAGTTTGATTATATTTTTCGTGATTCCTTAATGGTTTGATACCCAGGATGTTTTTTTAGATATATTTATATAGTGTTGTTAGTGAAATAATTATGTACAAATCTATTTGAGAAAAACTAGAGATGTAGATGTTTGGACGTAGAAGCAACGTTAAATAAAAAGTTTCTCCCTAAAATTAAAAAACCTCAAGCTAAAATGCTATAATACTACAAAATTTGTTTTTACCCAACAAGTATTGAAGAAGAAAAAGAAAAAAAACCACTGACCAGAGAATACTATTCTTCCCTCCTCATATTCATAGGTTTTGATTTTTGTTTTGAGCTGGTGAAGCTCATTACTTAAATGTACAATGCAACTTTTTGCTTATTAGATACCTGCATACTCACCATGGTTTGTTAGGTCCACAATTTATCTCTTATAATTTTTTGATTGTCATGGTTTTCCTGGTAATGCCTTTCCTTATAGCATTCTTGGTGACCCGAGACACTCCAAATAATTCACCTACTTACCTTGGAGAAAAATGTAGACCCCATTTGTCCAGGTTGTCATGAAAATGAATCACATGACCTTGATTAACCAAAGAACTAGAGCCTAAACACAAATTATTAAGAAACAAAGATGAACCTGTAGCCAAGAAAAGGCCCCCATTGACTTGTGGCATATGTGTTCTATAGGAACAACACTAGACACCTCAATATCATAGAAGTTTTATAAATGTGATATGCTGGAATGATTCTAATCCATCAAAATGAAGCAGGGCCTCGTAATATTTGGTACCCTGGAATCCAACTCGGAGCACATAAACAAGTCAATATGTGAGAGACTAGGCCTCTCAACCCAAGTCATTATACAAGTTGAAGGTATTGTCAAGATCCATTGGGAGCATTGAAATATAATTCCATACCTAAATATGGCATTGGTCATGATCAAGAGAAAACATAGGTCAGTGGTATATCTTCTTGTGGTCTTGGGAAGGTTTTGGGTTCAATTTCTATCCAGTATTTGACATCTCATCCTATGTTGTGATTAGGTACACAAAAATTTCATATAGAGTGATATGCAATGCTAACCCAAAAAATACCTCAGTAAGCTCTACATGACCTACACCACCTAAAGACATCCATTACACTACCCTCATTTGACCCCCACACCCTTACAAAGGCTCAAAAACATGAAAAGGGCTTAAAAAACCATAAAAAGAGCCAAAACAACTCTCATAGGGGCTAAAACCTCCAAAAAGGAGCTAAAACCCCTCAAAGGAGCTTAAAACCCCCAAAGGAGCTAAGAATTGGGCGAAAGGGGCTAAAGCCCTAACTAGGGGCTTAAAACCCTAAAATCTCAAGAAAAAACTATAAATAGAGGGGTGGGAGTCACTCTCAAAAGACTCCTTCTCTCCTTATCATTATTCTGCCCATGTGAGTGCCTTGAGACCCTTTTCCTCTCAAGCCATTCACCCTCCCTCTCCTCCATTTCTCCATTGGGCCAAAGTTTCCATCCCATTGAGAGGTGCTCCCAAAGCTAGGGCACGGTGGCCCATTTCCACAGAGAAGGTATAATCACTCATTTTTTGTTGATAGCTTAGATTTTTAACTCATTTTGCTTGTAGGTTTATTTGCTTACAGTTTGCTACAGGTTCTCCACCGATTGCTTGTAGCCATTTCTTAGTTTTTCTAACAGTTCTTTGCAGGGTTTCTACAGTTTGGCCCTAATCTTACTTTGCAGGTTTTCTTTCTTTTTCATTCCATCCTCACAAGAACCCTACCCTTCCATCCTATAGACGGAAGGGAGCTGTTCCTGCCTGTAGCAAGGGCAAAAGCCTTACTACAGAATTGACGACCATATCAGGTCGATCCCACAGGATCCCTGGATTTAATTTTTGTGTTTCATATTTTTGCCCTAGTTTAATTTTCTTTCAAATCTAGTTTAGATATGTCTTTTTATGCATTTTAATTCACAGCCAAGCCTCCTTAAGGCCAAACCAAGCCCATTCGGTCACAATACAGGTTACTGTCAGCCGATCTTGGCTCAGGCTTAAAAAAATTTCATCTTTCGGACCAGGTTTCTCTTATCGGGCTGAAAGGTGCGACCAGGTCGCTCATTCAGGCTCGAAAGGTGCGACCTCCTCCTAGAAAGCAGATATCTCCTGTTTGCAGTTTCTGAGTGACCCCCTTGCGTGATTTGGGGAAAATTTGGCGACCCCCTCGCCACATTTCCCCCGAAAAGAGCGATCTGTCTCTCAGATTCAGATTTTTAAGTCATTTGGACTATCAGTGTGGCTTAGCCGCCTCTGTCCATCAATCTGTGTTTATTTCATAAATCTGTGTAAATAACTGATAAATTGAATGGTTAATGGTTTAATGAATCTGATTACAAAGATTGAATAAAATTACTATAGGTTGAGTTTTTGTTTTTATTTGGAAATTGATATCTTGCCTAGCCCTTCCTCCTCTACCCAGTCATCACCCTTTGGGGTATTCTGGGATAAGACGAAGGGTGAAGCTCATACAGTAATAGGCACTTCATCTATAATTTTTCAAAACCACTAGAAACAGGTGACTTGGAAGGTAGAGGGGGTGGAGACTGTTGGGAGTTTCATGGCGTTTGCGTCCTTCTTGTTGACCGACCTTGCACTCGGAGAGTGACATAAGGATCTACGGATGGACTTAGTCCCATTATGTTGAGATCCCGACACTCTTTCCCGATTGAAGAGAAATATAGGTGTAAGGTAGTCACCTAGTCAGGATACCATAGTTCAGATTCAGGTATGGCATGTGTTTAAAGTTATGTTTACAATTTACTGCTTTCATAAATAACTTATCCATGATATAAGTGTTGCAATAAACCAAACAATATCCGTGGAATATTCATAAACCATACAAGCAGCCACCAAGTATAATAGAAACAAAATGGACATGCACACAAACCATACCACATAAAACAACCAAACTCAGTTCATGACACTGATCTAGCCATTAAAGTTTATAATTTACACTAATTCAAACACTTGTAGTCTTTAAAGACATAAGTCCTTGATTGCCTTAACTGTGGGAAGTACTTGGGCTCAACTTAGAAACTCATTGTGAGGAGTACCATGGGAACCCCAAAGTAGTTGGTCTCTGAGAGGAATTTCCAAGTGAAATGGGCAACAACCCCCACCGATTGACTAGCATTCCCGTGAGGAAAAAATCAAGCGCTATCTCCTGGCAGTCTTGGTGGACGAGTGACCACCTAAAAGCCAATAGGAAGCCATTAAAACCGGGGTCCAAAATGTCACTACCATATTTCACCACTTGACATACAAACCAGACATAATTGATCCCCCACGTTCTTCCTCACGCCTGAGAGGTGATCCACCACAGTTTGGGTGCTTGAACCAACACCATCGAGACCATTCTCGACGACACTCTACACCATTAGAAGGACACATAGCCTCTGATTCAGACTCAAAATCATACCAATATGAGCCAGATCTACACACTGCACCATCTAGCCCCATGGCTGGTGCAAACTCAGATCCATTTTTTGGCTTGGTGATTGGCAGTGGACCAATGTCCATACCCCACACCACCACCAACAACCCTGTTGGAGGTCCCAGCATCGTCATGTAGACTGTCATAAGTCAGCTCCCTCCACCCCTACTTACCAATCAAACTATCCCACCTGTCACACATGGGGGCAGTGGCCCTTCCACTCACATGGTTCCGTTTACCACACCTAGGGGCAGTGGCCCATCCACAACTATGCCACAAGTACCCCCAGTCATGCAAGTGCATCATGTCCCTGCAAACCCCACCACCATTGCTGCCCCATCACACATCAACCTTGGGTCAAACCTTCCTTTCATGGCATGCCTCAACTTGCCTGACTTGGCTCGGTTAACAAACAACCCCATATGCCATCAAACCTTTTGGCCTCCCATGCCAACCAAAATCTCCTCAAACATTCCCAAGTTTGAAGGGAAGGCAGGGGAGTGCCCTCGAAATCATATCATGACGTTTCACCTATGGTGCTCATCAAATAACATCGTAGATGATTCGATCAGACTCAGACTGTTCCAATGCACCCTCACAGGTGTTGCAGCCAAGTGGTACATTGAGCTCCCACAAGCCAAGTACCCAGATTTCAAATCCTTGGCCTTTATGTTCCTGCAATATTTCCAGCTCCCTGTTAGATATGATGAAGGAGTGGAAATCTTGCTATCTTACCAGTAAAAAACTGCGACCCACATCATCGACCACATCCACGAGTGGAGGCAACATTGCAGCGTGTGCAAGATCAAGCTTGATGACAGGATCTTGCTGGATTGGTTTGTGAAAACCTTGCTGCCACCTATAGCCAAGGACATCGCCTCTAAATGTCCCCAAATAGAGGAAGAGGCCATCTTGAAGGCCCAACAGTTTGACCTCATCTACGCATAGTCTGGATACCTTTACACTGTCATTCCAAATGCTCCCCATGCAAGCACCTCCTACTGGGGGCATCCCATGCCATAAATGGCATCATAGGTTCTGTCTCCCACCAACCATAGCACCGTTCGACACCACCTACAATACCACCACAGCCAAGCCACACCCCCAGTGTTGCCTACGAAAACCAAACTCCGGACTATGCAAGAATGATGTCCCAGTCCAGAGCTACAACTTCTTATACACAACCTGTGCCACAGCAGCAGGCCCAGGCATTAGCTTGGACGACAAAAAAATATGCACGAAAAATGCCCACATTTGTGGCACCTTCACCCCCCCAAGTCTACTATGCACCACTTGTGTAGGCCGCCCAAACCCCCACCCTAGCTCTGCCTGCTCCTTTGGGACAAATGTTTGCACAAAAAAAACATCCCAACTAGCTAGCCCGCAATAACCAACAAGGGCAAGCTAGAAATAACCGAGCCCAGAACAAAGGAAACAATCAACCGTAAGGAGGCAGTCAACAACCAAACCCTCCCAACAATGCCGGGGAAAATTGGCCAACCCAAAATCCTCAGCAACCAAATTCACCTAGATGCAATGCTCCATTGCACACAAATCATCCATGCAAGTTGTGTGAGTTCTATGGGCACTATACACACGAATGCCCCTTTATTGGTCGTGCCAAGCAAGCCATTCACAACGAGGTTCAGCATGCTACCAATACGGCAGCCCCAACTCAACCCAACCCGGCACCACCAAGGACTCCACCTATGGTCCTCCAAAACCCATTGCCAGTCCAAGGATTGGTAGCAACTGCACTTTCTCCCCAACCCAATCCCAACACCCCGGGGGCACCTCCGACAATAGACACAGGGGTTCACCACCTGCTAGCCATGACAACTAAAGAGGTTAATTTACAGACCAAACGAAATCAGTACAGAACTAACACCGAACCCGCTGACACATCGTCGACATCTATGTCCAAAACAACTAATGCACCTCTTCATCTACCCCCTTTTCCTCTGCGGCCCCCATATGGAGGGTTGCCAACAACGTCACAGCTAGAGCTGCTATAAGCTACAACATCGTGGATGATTTGGCCAAAAAACCTACGGCCATGTCTACTCTTGAGGTACTCAAAACTTTCCCAACATAGCGAAAATCCTTACTAGCTGCCCTTAGTACTATAGACCCCTTTGACTCCAAGTTGATCACATTCGACATGGAGAACGAAGAACCATAGATGCCCTCAACCATTTCCTTCCAAATCCCGGTATGCATTCGAAATTTGGTCGTGCACCGATGTATCGTGGATGAGGGGGAATCCATGTGCATTATGTCTACCTTAGTTTGGCAGAATCTTGGATCCCCAATTCTACAACCATCCTCTACTACTCCACGGGCTTATGATGGCCACCCCACTAAAGCCCAAGGAATCCTCCCACACGTTCCCATCACATTGGCTGGGAAAACAGTACTGATTGACATAGAGGTTGTCAATGCTTAGCTGGACTATAACCTTCTCCTCAGAAGAAGTTATATGTACGCCATGAGAGCCGTAGCATCATCTGTTTTTTGCCTCATGATGTTCCCTAACGAAGGGAAAATTGTGATGGTTGACCAACTGACTTATCACGATCTGCAAGGGCCAACTGCACCCACCAATGTTATCCCTATGATCAACAACATTGATCTGCAAGGGATAACTGCACCCGCTAGTGTTATCCCTGTGGTCAACACCATGGTTGAAAACATACCAGCCTCCCCATTGTTGAATGTGGGCCCTGGTTTGTTTGCCGATACCGCCATGACGACTTCTTTCCCCTTAGTGTCACCACCGCCGACACCAAATGAGACTGCGGATTTGTGCATGCTTTCATCTAGCACTGCTGCACCTAACACCCACCGCAACCGTAGCCCCAACCGCAATCACAAAACCATCTGCAGCCGCAACATCATCGGCAGCCGAAACATCATGCACAGCTGCAACATTATGTGCAGCCGCTACCACAACCTCATCCTCACATGCAACCATCAGGGAGTTATCTGGGCTCCTCCCCAGTCCACACAATTCCCTTCCTCTTTCCCTCGCCTAGTGTCATGAGTAAGACAGTAATGGCTACCTTAAACTTACCCAATTTCACATTGGGGATTCCCATGTGGTACCTTGATCCACCCTCCCAACCACCAATGCCCCAAGTAGTCTTAACCCCCATGCAACCCATTGCAGTTGAATCTCATCCTCCACCCAGCCTGCGAAAACCAACCACCGCACTACACTCGCACCGCCCCACCCAAAAAGGGCCAGGGGGAAAAACATGAAAGCTACCGCTGAACCTTGACAGATCTCGCCTTGTGCCGTTTATGAAGAACATGGCCATCCAACTCAAAACTTCCCTGAGATTCCTATAATCCGTGCACAGTTGGACGCCATGGATACAACATAAAACCTCCCCGTGGTTGAGCTCCCAAGCAGGCCAATAGCGGGAAACAAGTCATTAAGAACAAACCATGCTTGCACCCTTTGATGATTGTAAGTACACTATTATCACCACTTCCAAGACTTAGCCGAGTTTTGGGCCGCCCTTAGCCAACTTCGAAAAAATTCCCTTCAATCCGAAGTCACTACCATTGAGGAGATCCACCCTCTGGTTTCTTCCTTGACCACCACAACCATTTACATGATCTCTAGCTCTAGTAGTCTGTCCATCTCCTCGCCCATGGAAGATCCACCTGATCTATCCTGGCACCACTAGCAAGATGATGGAGGGATTTATAAAACCACCACTGGTTTTACCCCATTCCCTTTCAACCATGGTGTGGAATAAATTCTTCCCATCGAAGGCCAGATTTCGTCACCTCGCCTTGCCAATGACCTTTGTCTTGGCAAGGGGGCACATCTCTTGGTTAACTCAAACAGTTGGCTCTTGAAGAATCCTCGTAATGGGCTCCACCTCAAGAGATTCCATGCTTGATACCACCACCATCAGTCACTTAGAGCATAGATTTTATTTTTTGTTTTGCATCATTTTTACCACGATTCGGTGACCCCCTCCAGTCGTTGTTCCGATTCTAGTCATAGTGAGTCCATTCCAGAACTCCGTTGCATCATTTGCATGTGAGCAGGTAGATATTATCCCTGCCCTATGCCATTGGGATCCCACTGGACAGTGCGGTCCCCCATCCACACATGCACACAGTATGTTGCGTGTATGATCTAGCTACCACCATGCTAGCATACCGTCAGGTCCCTAGACCTGCCCTGAAGGTTGAGGCCTCTTCATATCTCCCCGGTTGCATAGTGCTCCCAGGTTGAGAAATGAACTTTAGACTACCTCCCTCCCTGCTAATTCCTTGGGCCATTGCCCGGAGTCACGTCAATTTGTGTGTCACCACGTGAATCACACGTGTACGTCGAGCTAGCTCCATACCCATAGGCTTCCATTCGGTCTGGTTTTTTCTCGTGCACCATTGAACTAGGGGCAACAACATTAGCTACTAGTCAGGTTCATCCGAAGTCTGTTGGAGACACCCCTCACACCTCCAGGTTCGGTTTTCCATCCTCTATCTTTTGATGAAACCATTGTCTCATGTTTAATACTCGATTCTCTGGACCTATCCCTGGAGGTCACCCCAATTTGCGTACCTCCACGCAAGTCTTCCTCTGCTTTTTTTGGCATGTTAACAAGCCATCCACTCCATCCAGACTGCAGACATTGTCCCGCAAGGAGGCACCATTAGTGCCCCTTTCTTGACCATTTCTTGGGGCCACTTCTCGAAAGTTACCTCGGTTTACGTTCCGCTTTATTTTCATATAAATGTCTTCGGACTTGTACTTACATCATAGTCTAGTCTAGTCCATCCACTGCAACTCACGTGGGGTTCTGAACCATCTCTTGGAAGGCACATCAGTTTGCATGCATCCATCATGCAATATCATATCACCCTCTCATTTTATTGTTTCAGCATATAACTGTCTAATCTGTCCACCGCAACTCACGCGAGGCCCCAAACCACTTCCCGGAGAGCAGATCATTTCTTTCACATACATTTGGCATATAACTATCTCCATAATTGCACTCACACCATATGTAGTCCAGTCCGTCCACCACAACTCACACAATACTCTCCTGACCTCTTTTCGAGAGCACCTCAGTTTGCGTGCCTTTGCCGCACCGACTCGTGTGCCTCTGCCACGATCTATCCTGTGCATGTATTGGTATGTTCAAGATCCACCTACTCCATCCATACTGTACGGATTACCTTTGGACCACTGTCCATTGTCCCGACATGGGGGCACCTTCAATGCCTCCGCTATCGGTTGACCATACTGGAGTTTCTGTTAAGCTATTTTTTGACTCCTAAAAGAATGAAAAGATTGCCGAGCGTAGCTGCTTCCTTTCTCGCTTGTTAAAGTATAAGAAAGGGCGTCTACATTGTCTCATTTATCTCCTTTTACGGACTATGTAGACTACCATCTGCAAAGGACCACCTTGGCACATTCAATCCAAGACTGTTCCCCTCTGCTTCCTTTTATGCTTTCTTGGGCAGAGGGGACGAACTTTATGAAAAATCTCACCATGGGTTGTCATTAAGCTCTTTTCCATCCTTCTTTGCATCAAGAAAAGATTGCCGAGCAAAGTTGGTTTGGTTCATGCTCATAAAAGTATCTGAATGACCGTCCAGTAAGTACAGGTTTAACCTTTTTCGGCCTGATTGGACTACCAATGGTAAAGAAGTCTCCCATCCCACAAAGGATGGGTGAGCTCTCCTATGTACAATTTTAACCTTTTTCGGGCACAGGAGACTATCAATGAAAAAGAGACCTCATTGGAGTCTTCTTCATGGTTTCAGACTCTCTAAAATTGAAATCACCATCAAGCATTTACTTTCTTGGGCTCGCTAAAAATCAACGAGATCGTACCACAATGGCGTCTTTAGACACCACCCCATATATAACAGTTTGGAAACATTCCCACTTTGGATCGCCTTTATTCAAAGTACTCTACAATGTGTCTTCCTTGGATTCCTTTAATACCAAAAGTGTCTACCTCCCCCAAGTATTTCCCATCTGCAGTTACATTCCTGGTATTACAGCTATGATCCCTTTCCCATGAGTCAGTTTCATTTGCTGCCTGGTCCGCCCTGCCATCATACTCTAAACAAAGGAATTTTTCCATGCCCCTGTTCCACCTCCCTCCCCCCCCCAGTCAGTGGATCAGTCCTCAGATTGTCTCACATCTTTCGGTTATCTCCGTCGTGCTTCTGGTTAAGGAAACACCATTGCCTTGGCCAGTTGCAGGTATCCTTCTGTTGAAAACAACACACATATTCCATAAGATAGACCTAGAGGTCCCTGTATCCTGGTTTCATTAACCTCATTGATGAGTTCCTTGGACCACTTGAGAGGAGTCCTTAGTGCCTCTCGGGATGGTTGTGTCTCATGTGCTCAACTCCAACTACATCATCGGACCGTTGAGATTCGTATAGGGTATTGGTCTGTGCAATATTTGGTTGAAGAACCTGATTGTCACCTGAATCTAGCACTTTGGTGAGTCTATTATGGGACCCAGATAGGTTCATATCCCTTGTGATTTCCAGGTTGCATTGGAGATAGAGTTCATAAGCCCCAGGTGTGCTTCTATATAGATTCATGATTGATGCAACATAGTGTACCACAGAGACTCAGACTCTTCGTCAATAAGTCCCCACAGTTATGTACCGTCCTAGATTCAATAGGTCATCAATTATGAAGATATAACATTCCATGAGAATGCCATGGGTCCAATGTATCAGTTCTTTAGATTAGTATTGTACTCAACCTCTACTTGAGGCAACCATTATGTAACACTAGTTGTATATGATCAACTCTTGTATTCTAGAGCTTTGATTGCATGATTCTTTTTGACATTGTTATGAGCATGGGGATGCCTGACTCGTCCATATACATGTCACACATTATTTGCATCTCACCCATTGATGGGAGCCATATTAATACAAAAACCAAAAGCCACCATGTCCCAGCCTAGGAAGCACCACCTCTCCCCAGAAAATCCTATGATGTCCATTGGCCATACGCCGAGCTCCTTCCCTCACACATCAGGGGGCAATCTGTTAGCCCAAATAATCCCTCAATAATCTCTACATGACCTACACCACCTAAAGACATCCATTACACTACCCTCATTTGACCCCCACACCCTTGCAAAGGCTCAAAAACATGAAAAGGGCTTAAAAANTAAGACCTCCAAAAAGGGGCTAAAAACCCTCAAAGGAGCTTAAAACCCCCAAAGGAGATAAGAATTGGGTGAAAGGGGCTTAAAGCCCAAAAAAGGGGCTAAAGCCCTAACCAGGGGCTTAAAACCCTAAAATCTCAAGAAAAAACTATAAATAGAGGGGTGGGTTAACTCTCAAAAGACTCCTTCTCTCCCTATCGTTATGTTTCCCGTGTGAGTGCCTTGAGACCCTTTGCCTCTCAAGCCATTCACCCTCCCTCTTGTCCATTTCTCCATTGAGCCAAAGCTTCCATCCCATTGAGAGGTGCTCCCAAAGCTAGGGCATGGTGGCCCATTTCCACATAGAAGGTATAATCACTCATTTTTTGTTGATAGCTTAGATTTTCAACTCATTTTGCTTGCAAGTTTATTTGCTTATAGTTTGTTGCAGGTTCTCCACCGATTGCTTGTAGCCATTTCTTAGTTTTTCTAACAGTTCTTTGCAGGGTTTCTACAGTTTGGCCCTAATCTTACTTTGTAGGTTTTCTTTCTTTTTCATTCCATCCTCACAGGAACCTTACCCTTCCATCCTATAGACGGAAGGGAGTTGTTCCTGCCTGTAGCAAGGGTGAAAGCCCTACTACATGCAACATATCATACCCACCATTTCATGCCGAGTTGGGTGAAGAAGAAATTATCTAGCCACTTCCTCTAACCAACTCTTATCCATTATGCCTATTGTTTCTACCAGCCCAAGCTGTCAAAAATAAATCTAGGTTATGCACCAAATGTTCCCAGGCTTGCACCTCAGCCTCACCTCCATCTTCCTCCATGTTTTTGCTTTTTGTCAGCATGCCTCTCTACATGTTGGTGAACCCTTCTAGGGTATGGTGCAGAAGTTGTGTGGGTGAGAGGGAGACATGTTTCTCTCCTTTGGCCTCCTATTTACTCATATTCCTACAACTTGGCCATAGGAAGAAAAAATTGTGTGGATAATGTTTATTTTTCGTTTTACATATTTTCCACCCCTTGAAAATGAAAATCAACATTGTTTTCTATAAAAAAAAATTAGCTTCTTTGAAACAAATGCTGCTTAAGTATCATATTTAAATAAAATGTATGAAACTCACAATCACTTCCTGCTAATTGTTACCTGTCACTAAACTTGGAAACTTGGTTTTGGAAGTTCTCTTCACTTGGGATTTTCAGTGCCAAGCCTCTTGTTCATCTTTGCTAAATATTATTAGAAGATTGGAATTTCTACAAAACAATGTTGATTTATAATTTTATACCATATTTTTTTAATTAAAAAGGGAATTTGCCAAGATATCTATGTATCCAAAGTTATTCCTAGCTAAGAGATGAGATACAACACATGATGACTATTTTGTTGTATGCTCACTATTTTTAGACACTCGCCAAGTCCACCGTTTTTAATTTTATTTTCCATTATATAATTTTGGCCTTTAAACAGATGTTCTTCTTTGTTTCTATGATGTAGCAGTGGAATGTTTTCTCATCAAAATAAATGGTTAAAGGCCAATATGTGGACAAAAGGACTGATGAAAATAAATTTTGAAAATGTGTGCCCAAAGACCCACACACAAATATTTTACATCGTCTCTCATGGATTGGGGATTTATGTCTTGAATCTGCTGATAGGGTTTCTGTGTCCTCAAGTTGACCCTGCATTAGAAGGGATGGACATGGAATCTTTTCCAACCAAGGGCTCAAATGAGTCCAGTACTATTCATGATTATCCTCTGTATCCTTCCTTGACACCTTCTAGAAGTGTTACATTTGTATCTTAAGACACTGCTTGGCATTGACAATTAAGGTCAAAGTGAGATCAATTACTTTTATGTCTCAGGAAAATTGTTTCATGTTCAACTTAGTCCATTAATTTTTTGGTATTATGGTTAAATTAAGAAATCATATCACATTAATAGATGCATCCTTTCAAAAAATTATTGCTAAATTTCTCAGTTTGATTATTCTCGAATGGATCTAATCAAAAGTCCCAGGCTGATGGTTGAATAAAAGGAAGGTCATTGCCTCATTGCAAGTATTATGACTTGGAGAATGTCATGGATCCAATCTATTATAGCCCAAAATGACAATCCTTTTTCCGTGACGACTTTTACATATTTTCGTCGCATGACGACACTTTATGAAAATTCTTGTTAGTCACTTAAAAGACACCTGTGAATGGAGGATCCATATCTAGAGTTATGTAACTCTGTTTAACCTCTTCTCTAGACCATTAGAAAGGTATCATACAAAGGAAAAACTTTCCAAAAGACACCAACCCATGAAAATGCTTGGAAGTACCTTAAAAAATGGTTTTTTGACCCACTCATGAGTTTTCCTAAGAAAACCTGTGTTTCCTTGCCCCTTTACTTAAGGAAACCAGCGAGTATACCCTGAAGTGGAAAAAAATATTAAAACATGAAAAATATTGAAGCTAGGGTGGTTTGGGTGGTTTTGGAACTACTCCTTTGGTTGTAAGTGATCCCTATTTGACCCTAACTCTTCAAAATAGTATATAAGTGTTAAGTTTTTATGGTTATATAAGATCTTATAACATTTAGCATCATAACAACATAACCATAAGAAAAAAGATCACTAAAATATATACAAGCATAGCCACAAAAAGAAGACAAATATTTATCCTGGGAAACCCTCACGGGGAATAAAACCCAACAAAAACTTGCTCTGTATAAGATGTATAAAATAAAAACCCAAAAACAGGTTTTCTCCTCCTTCTATTATGTCTTTCTCTCTCTCCTATGCGCTACACAAGTGAGTGAGTGTCTGTTCAAATAAGAACCACAACTCCTCTATTTATATAGATGTGTCAATTGACTTTTGCACTAGAAAAGTCGACCCCAATAAACTGTCTGGGCCGACTTCACCTAGGAATACTCAAAAATAGTATTTTATCTTATTGATTAGGGTACTAAAGACCCAACATAAGTGGAGGCTTTACCTCATGACTCTATGATGCCCAAATACAATAGTAACACCCCATCGGAGGAATAATAACATCTCCCTTGGGTTACATTATTAAAATACATTTAGAATATCCTTTGACGTTACAATATTTCAACACTCCCCCTTAACGAGAAGGTTATTCTACTGACAACATCATCACAGACTATAGGAGAATAGAGAGACAGTTACAACAGTACATCGAGGAAATACATCTATATGTCACAGGAAGTTTTCCATAATTAGTAACTTGGAATAGTTACTCTTTATCTTCTGCCTCACATGATCACTTGATCCTTTTGCAACAACGCTTCGATCTTTCCATCCTTTGTAGCAACACTTCGATCTTATGATCCTTTGCAGTAGTACTTCGATCTTCTGATCCTTTGCAGAAACACTTCGATCTTTCGATCCTTTGCAGTAGCACTTAGATCTTCTTGATCCTTTTTAGCGAAACTTCAATATTCTCGATCCTTTGCAGCAACACTTTGATCTTCTCGATCCATTGCAGCAACAATTCAGCCTTCTCGATCCTTTGCAGTAGCACTTCGATCTTCTTGATCATTTGTAGCAGCACTTTGATATTCTATAGTAGCCTTCGGATATTCTTTATCCCTTGTAGAAGCACTTCGATCCTTTTGATCCTTTTGTAGCAACACTTCAATCATTTTGATCCTTTGTGGCATCACTTTGATCCTGCAGCCACACTTCGATCTACTCGATCCTTCACTATTGTACTTCAATCTACTTGATCCTTCACCGCCACATTAGCTACAGTACACATGATTTATTTGTGGGATGATCAATCCTGATCACTTTAGGACATAAGTCCAAGGACGATGCAGTCCTCGGTCAACATGATCCATGAAATCAATCAGCTGAAACATCTACAACTAAATGTAGATCTCGACCTCACCTAGTGCCGACCCTATAGTATGTGAGGACTCATCGTAGCCCATCCATACCACACAGGTTAGGACCACTCACAAGTGAGTGTTATACTATGGTATCTACACTAACCTGTAGGTATACTCTACCAAGTAAGAGTATTTTCTGCAGAGTAGATCTCGACCACATACAAAATGTTGGCCCATCGTTCGTGAGGACTCATCATAGAGAATCAAGATCACACAGGTTAGGACCACTCCCAAGTGAGTGTTTCTTCTATGGCATCTACACTCACGTGTAGGTATACTCTACCAAGTAAGATTATTATCTACAGAGCAGATCTCAACCGCATACAAAATGTTGGCCGATCGTCTGTGAGGACTCATCATAGAGAATGCAGACCACACAGGTTAGGACCACTCCCAAGTGAGTGTTTCTTCTATGGAATCTACACTCACGTGTAGGTATACTCTACTAAGTAAGAGTATTATTTGTAGAGAATATCTCGAATGCATACACAATGTTAGTCATGTCGTCCGTGGGGACTCATCGTAGAGAATCCATACCACACAGGTTAGGACCACTCCTGAGCGAGTGTTATTCGATGGTATCCACAACTGAATGTGGGTACTCTCCATGCGAGAGTAACATCTGCAGGGCCATCCTTAGATAGTAAGGATCACTCTCATGAATAGAGTGTTATACCTGCCATCCTCAAAATAGGATACTATCTTCCACAAGTAAATGTGGGTACTCTCCATGAGAGAGTAATATCTGCAGGGCCATCCTTACCTAGTAAGGACCACTCTCATGAACATAGTGTTATACCTGCCATCCTCAAGAGAGGATACTATTTTTCACAAGTGAGTGTCAGACCTTTTCAAAATCTTCAGGCGCACTTGGCCTCTTTCATGCTGGAGCATCACTATCATCCATCATCGATGTCAGTCTCATCATCACTCCCCATTTTTCGAGAGGACCCATATTATCAACCTGCTCCCCCTTTGTCCAAGGAGGGTTCATATTCTCGACCCGTTCTTCATTTTTTAGGATAGTACATATCTTTGACTTGTTCCTCCTTTCTGAAGAAAGTCCATATCTTCGACTTATTCTTCCTTTCTGAAGAAATTCCATATCTTCGACTCATTCTTCCTTTCTAAAGAAAGTCCATATCTTTGACTCGTTCTTCCTTTCTAAAGAAAGTCCATATCTTTGACTCATTCTTCCTTTCTGAAGAAAGTCCATATCTTTGACTTGTTCTTCCTTTTTGAAGAGAGTCCATATCTTCGACCTATTTCTCCTTTTCGAGAAGGGTCGATATAACCACTGTTCCTCCTTGTGAGGAAATTCTATAGTATCATCATCACTGTTCCTCCTCGTGATGATAGTCTTTAGTATCAACATCACTGTTCCTCCTTGCGAGGAAAGTCTTCAGTATTAACATCACTATTCCTCATTGCGAGGAAAGTATTTACGAACTACACCAAGATTGTCACGGAAGCTTGGTCACCACATCAGAAACTTGCTCATTGGCACTCACATACTAGAGTTTTATGTCTCCCTTCGGTACCATATTCCCCATGATTCTTTGTCATCTTTATGCAACTTTGGTTGTCACAAAGAGATATTGTGGTATTCATGTCAAATAGTCCTAACATCATCTTTTCGAAGCCATATGGATTCCCAAATAGAGGAGCAAGTTGAAATGTACTATGCTTTAGTTGTACTGAGAGCAACACTGGACTAAACCATGAGATCATGGTGGATCCCAGAGAATAACATCCACTTAAGGTGCTCTTTCTGTATGCGGCACTTCCTGCCTAAGCTGAATCCGTATATACATATAATCTGTAGTCATTATCTCTACCATAGTAAAATCCCAAGTATCTCGTACCTTTTAGGTACCTCATCACATACTTTACAACTATCAGGTGAACCCATCTAGGTTTAACTAGATACTGACTCAAGATGTTCACAACAAAGCATATATCTGACCTTATGTTCGTCAGATACATCAACGACTCAATAATCTATCTGTACTGAGTCATCTCCATTATCTATGATGTCTCATCAAACAATAGATTCATGTTGGTATCCATGGGTGTGGCCATGGCTTTACAATCCAACATATCAAATCTTCTTTAAGATTTCCACAACATACTTTCCCTGGTTCAGAAAGATTCCTTCTGAGCTCTTCCACACTTCTAGCCTTAATCTTAAGATGCATCAATCTAAGATCTTTTTCATCTTGAATTCTTTAGCTAGATTCTTCTTGCAATATGTGATATGTTTCTCATTTCTAGTCAGAAATAGATCATCCACTTACAACAATAGTATGTCAGGTTCATCATCCATAACCTTAAGGTAAAGGTTAGGATCAACTGTACTCTTGGTAGATTCCATGCTTGCTAAGAAGCTATCTATTCTTCCATACCAAGCTCTAGGATCTTGATTCAGTCCATACAGAGTCTTTTTCAAATTACATACATGAGTCACTCTGTTTTCGACTTCAAATCCTTGTGGTTGTTCGATGTAAACCTCTTCCTCAATCCAACCATTAAGGAAGGCTTGTATTTACATCCATCTGGTGTATATCCCACTTCATCATGGAAGAAAGTGCCATGATAGTTCTGATGGAAGTGTACCTTGCTTCCTGGAGCAAGTGTCTCTTCATATTCAATTCCCTCTTTCTAAGTGAATCCTCTATCCACAAATCTTTCCTTACTTCCATCAACAACATGTTTTATCTTGCAAATCGACTTGGAAGATACCACACTCTTGATTTCTGGTTTGGGTAATATATCCCCAATATCATTCTGGTATTCTTCCATCATTGCATCTACCATGAGTTCACTCTGTCAGGTTATTGACATATCCTAGTCTTCCGCATTCAACCTAGAAGGTTGGAACCCACTTTACTCTTGGTAAAGTCTCGGTCTATTCGGAAGCTGTCCATTATGTCGTATCATGTTGAACTCATAAATATTTTGTAGTCACTCCCCTTGAAGTGGAGCATCATCTTCCCTCTGCATTCTATACTGGAGTGACATGTAGCATTCTGTGCTACTATGTATCCATCTCAGGTTACTAGATACTAAGATCCCTTTATCTTGAACTTTGTCAAAAAGTTCCTCTTGCACCCATCTGTGAGCTTGTTATCTTCTATAGATTTCCATCTTCAAACTTGTAGCAAACGTTAAGATATTCATCAATCTAGGTGATTTGTCAAGCTCCTGGATGTGCTTTTCTATGGGTGCCTTCTGAGCTCGTACAAATCATATTCTTTACAGGTGGTTCTTTGCTCGATATATACTTCTATTGAAGATGTGTTTGGTCAATAGAGTATGTCATGCCATAGTCTATTCTTTCTGAGAAAAACTATGAACCTTGCTTTGTATACTTGTCCTTGTAAATCCATATTGAAGACACTATGGAATTCCCCTCAGGTCTTGGAACCATATCATAGACATCATTCCCCATGATCAACTGTTACTCTTTGATCATAGCTTCTTCCATATCCGAAAAAGTTAGCATCAGTGATGTCACCCAACTATGTTTCCACAACTAGAGTCTGTCTGAGGCCTCTTACTTTGTTTTGGAAGTCCCACCATACTTTTCTTCATCTTGAGTTATCTCTCATACCCAAGGTGGTCTTCAGATTTCTGAGGTGGATCTACTGCTCTATGAAGCTATTTCTTTCATCACAGTGTCTCTGACCCTGGGAGCTTCAGATTCATGTTTATTGGAGTGAATATTGAATTTTCATCACTTTTTCTTTGGAACAAGTCTCATCTTCCTTTTCTTGTAGGTGATTGTACAGGACCTTTCCTACAAGTCAAATGCACCAGTTGCATGGTTAGAACCATTTCATAGAACATATGCATAACGACAAATCCTTATGCATCATGCAAATATTTAGACAATACAACATTCATCCATATCTCATGAAAACTTTCTAAAATCATTCCATCTCCACCATGACATCATTGAGATTGTGCACTAATCCAATATGTCAGCAAAGAGGTTTCATTCTAGATAAGTAGCAATGGAAGTTGTATAGCACCATGGGCTACTCACCCATCACATGAATATTAGTAGTATACTATCATTAATGCAAACATTATATCATGCATAATACACATAATATACATGAAAGAAAATTCAAATACTTATCTTTGCTTGTTTATCGTCACGTCCTTCTGGATCAACAACTTCTTCTTTGACCAGTGAGATTGCTTCAATGTCATGCTTGCTTGAAAGCTTTTTTGGAATGCTGCTTCTGATAGACCTAGGGTTTTACAGATAAACCCAAATTTTTCAATTGAGGTATATTTCATATCTGATTGGATAGAAAGATGCACCTCCTCAAGGCAAGATGAGCAATATACTCATTTTCCCAAAACTGTGATAAGAACTGCAAGATATTTGATGCTCTAGTTTTCTTTAGTTTCTTTTGCAGAAATGCCTGATATTGTTTCTATGGTATCTATGAAATGACCTCTACTCTATGTCTAAAACTTTGCACTAAGGTATCCTTATCTGTCCTCTTTCCAACAATGCAGGTTAGAGCAGAATTGGTTTCACCAATTTTGACTTATTCTTGTTTTCCCAAGGTGACTTATTTCAGGATTGTTCAGAAGATTGAACTTACACGGAATACCATGTGTCACTGTTTCACCTTTGGGGTCTGAAATTTTTACCACAGAAAGTGAAGGCCATGTCATTTCTGGAAAAACTTGCGAAATTTCATTCGAAACTTACTATCCCAATATATAGCAATTATCCCTAGGTCACATGTTTAAGGCTGAATCCTGGGAGAGGATGGAACCCTAACTTGGAGGAATCATATATCCCAGAATATAGTGAATCCGAGGCTGGAACTTTTACACACTGTATATACAAAATTTATATTCATCATGTGAATGTTTTGGCTCCTGATCCTTCTCCAATCCTGAGATACAACAAATATACCAAAACTACTAGGTTTAGTATTTTAGGGTTTTCAAGCATGAAACCCTAATCTTCAATAGCTGTAGCTGTAGCATTGTTTCTCCTACACAACGAATTCTTTCAGGGTGTCTTTGATACCATGTTAATTTTTTATAGTTATATCAGATCTTATAATATTTAGCATCATAACAACATAACCATGAGCAAAAATATCACTGAAAGATAGACAAGCACATCCACAAAAGAACACAAAGATTTATCCTGGGAAACCCTCATGGGGAAGAAAACCCAGCAAAAACTTCCTCTGTATAAGATGTATAAAAGAAAAACCCAAAAATAGGTTTTCTCCTCCTTTTGTTTTGTCTCTCTCTCTCCTATGCGCTACACAAGTGAGTGAGTGTGTGTTCAAATAAGAACAACAACTCCTCTATTTATACATTTGTGTCAATTGACTTTTGCACTAGACAAGTCGGCCCCAATAAACTGTCTGGGCCAACTTCACCTAGGAATACTCAAAAAAAATATTTTATATTATTTATTAGGGTACTAAAGACCTGACACAAGTGGAGGCTTTACCTCATGACTCTATGATGACCAAATACAATAGTAACACCCCATCTAAGGAATAATAACATCTCCCTTGGGTTACATTAGTAAAATACATTTAGAATATCCTTTGAAGTTACAATATTTCAACAATAAGAGAGGGAGAGGGGTCCATGAAATGGGAATTAGCCTTTACATTGTTATGCTGGTGAAATTGGGACTCTCATCCCCCCTATCTTTTCCCTAGCAGTCATCTCCATTTTTTGCATATATTGGAGGTTGAGATTCTTGGAGAAGAGAATGAGGAGATCCATATAAAAGGTTTGATGAGGTGCCTTGCATGAGGATAAGGTATATCTCGTACTTCTTCCCTCTTGATAATAAATATTTGATGCTCTTCCCTTTCCAAATCATTTTCTAATGGATGTTGTATCTCTATTTATGATTACATGTTGATGCTTATCATATTAAGTTTTCATGTTATCTCCTTACATGTAGTCAAATTTGGTTTGAGGAAGGTTGAAGCTTGTTTTGCATATCTCTTGGATTGAGGAGAAAGAGGAGAAAGAGGAGGGATAGAGAAATATTGGATCAACCTTTAGTCTGCAAGGTATTAAATTTTCTAACCCTTGAATCCTGTTTATATTTATGCTTGCAATACCTTTCTGTATCATTCTTTATACCCCTAGTACGCTGGTGGCCTCGAGCCTAGCCATAGGAACGCTTTCCCTAATAACAGAACTGGTGACCATACTGGGGAAGACTTGTCTATTTTGGGGTCTCCTTGCCTTTTTTTTCTAGTGTAATTTAGGTTCTAAGTCCTTCTTGTAGGTTAGGAGTTACTGTTAGGTATGTGTGAACACTTTCCTTGGCTTTCTAAGTCTATTTTAAACCCTTTTTATGCCTCCCACCACCCACACGTGACTATTACACTTCACATTCTCATTTTCTTGATGCAAACATGAGTTCCCTTATGGAAACCTGTGTGTCACTAGCTCCTTTGCTTAAGGAAACTCACGAGTTCACATGTTTAGTGATTTTTCACCCCTTTTGGGTTTGTTTGGGGTGGTTTGCTGCTGGTTGTGGGTTCCTGCTGTCTCCCATTTCTATGTATGACTAGTAGGAAGTGGTGTCTCTATTTGAATGTGCTCTTGAATTGGTTTGTGACCTATTTATGAAGCATTTGGGTTTGCTTTTTTCTCTTTCCCCCACCTCCTTTCTTGGCATAACTTTGTGGTGCATGATTCCGTTTAGCCTCTGTTAGCAGTTATAGTCTGAACTTAGAAGCTTTATGATATCTATTTCCTTCACTCTTGTTGGTTAACTTCTTCATGTCAAATTGGTTGGCTTGTCCCCGTATGCAAGTCTCCCTTCCAAGTAAGGTATAATATTACTTTAGGGAAACCTAGGGTCTATTTGGTGGTTAAAAGACACAAGTCATTTTCCTTTGTTTATATTATCTGCATTCATTAGTTTGTAGGTTGCTTTTCTTTCTCATTTATAAAGAAAACATAAAAAAAAACAAGTATTTTCTTTATATGCATTTAGGCTAGGGATTAGTCTTAGGTGCATTGCATATCTCTATTTTTGAAAATACAAAAAAAAATCTTTCTTTTGTGGCCTCTATTTTCAGTTTTGAAAAGAAAAGAGAAGTAAAAGTTTGCATTTTGATTCTCTTTTGTTTAGTCATGTTGTTTCTACTTTCATGTCAAAACACCATTTATTCATTTCCGCTACCTTTGAGTAATCAACAACCCTTAAAAAGAACACTAACATTTAAAATATATTAGTAACATTTTCTTTCTGTGGACGACAAACGCTATTCTAGGCTAGTGTTTTGGGTTAGGGACATCTTTAATTGCTCAAAATTTTAAATTCAAACCTAGTGGCCTTTCATTCAGGAAATCCAATTGTTCGGGTACACAAGGTACTCCCAAAAGACCGAACACCTTCAGAAACCGCTTCACACAAATAGATCACAGATCAACACACCGATGTTTGTCATGTGGTTAAAACCCTTGAGAAGGAAACAATCCACGGCCCCAGCCAAATAGATACTTGGAGAAATTTATTATGTAAAAGAAAGAAATTTACATGAGCTTCTCATAATCGATCTACCAGCCAAGGACCCTCTATGCTCTTTAAATAGAGATCATAGACCAATCGGGTGTTAAGCCATGGATCAATGGTAGGTATGATCTAAGAGAAGTTGAACCATCGGATTACTCTATGTCTAGAACATATCATAACCGTTGGATTAGAATATTTACAAATGCATACTAATGCATACTAAAGAACCACAATTTTACCTAACGGATATATTACACAAGTTGATCTAAACTAACTCCTAAGTGTCTAAATATCCTAACATCCCCCCTCAAGAACAACTTGGGATAGGATTGAAGGATTTACAAAAGTGACAATATTAGGAGAATGAAGGAGGCATTAGAGCCTATCCCCCCTTAAGGACACATTCCTGAACTCCTAACATAGACCGAAGTTTAGAAAACTTCGCTTCTGTAAGAGACTTGGTGAAGATGTCTGCAACTTGATCATCTGTAGGGAAACATAGCACTTCAATAATATGATCATGAACAAAATTTCTAATGAAGTGCATGTGTAGCTTAATGTGTTTGCTGCGCTGATGTAGAACTGGATGTTTGGTAAGCTTGATGGCACTTTGATTGTCGCACCAAAGTGGAGTAGGCTGTTGCTGCTCAAATCCGAACTCTGAAAGGATCTATCGAAGCCATAAAGCTTCCTGACTGGCATTAGCTGTGGCTCAATATTCTACTTCTGCTAAAGAAAGAGCAAGATCTTGTTGTTTCTTACAAGCCCAAGTGACAGGTCCAGATCCCAGACTGAAAACATAACCTGCAGTAGACTTTCGATCATCAGGATCGCTGGCCCAATCTGAATCAGTGAAACCAACCAACAAAGGTTTTCCCCCTGTACTATAATGAGTCCCAAACTGAATTGTACCTTGAATATATCGAAGTATATATTTTGCTGCTTTCCAGTGACTTTCATGAGGAGTTTGCATATAACAGGAAACATGACCGACGACAAAGGAAAGGTCAGGACGGGAATGAGTCAAGTATAAAAGACTACCAACAAGCTGACGATACAAGGTGGCATCTACTTCAAGGAAAGTACAAGTGGCAGAAAGTTTGACTCCAGACTGGAAGGGAGAAGGGGCTGGTTTACAATATTCCATGTGGAAGCGACGAAGAAGGTCACAAGCATACT
>LPNX011019813.1:1423351-1484309 GCA_001517045.1 Pseudotsuga menziesii
GCTCATGTAAATCACCATGTAAGAAGGCAGACTTGACATCCATTTGATGGAATTCCCATTTATGCAAGGCTACAAGGGAAAGAACAAGGCGGATGGAGTTCATTTTTTCTATAGGGGCAAAGGTTTCATTGTAGTCAATCCATTCAACTTGGGAAAAACCTTTGGCAACTAACCTTGCCTTAAGTATTTCAACACTTCCATATGATGCATACTTAGTTTTGTAGACCCATTTACATCTGACAAGTTTTCTTCCTTTTGGAAGAGGAACAAGATCCCAAGTATCGTTCGCCATTAAGGAACGATATTCTTCATCCATAGCTGCATCCCAATCTGGATTTACTGAAGCTTCTGCAAAAGTTTCTGGATCATGATTCTCAAAAACTTGAGCCAAAAGAGAAGAGGTTCTCTGAAACGGAGAATGTGTTCGACATTGATATCTAGGATCACCAGCAAGATCACTAGCTGCTTCACATGTTGAATGGACCCATCGAGGAAGTATTGGTGCTGGTGCAATTGGAGGAACATGAGGAGGCGGAGGTGGATTTTCATCCTCGCTGTCATCATCAGAAAGTGGAGTTGGAAACTCGTTAAGGAAGCTGGAAGAAGAAGAAGAAGAAGAAGGAACAATCGCCGAATCAGGCTCGCAGGCCAAAGATGGGACACCCGCCAAGTTAGGCTTGCATGCCAAAGATGGAACACCCACAAAGTTAGGTTCGCAGGCTAAGAGATTTTCATCAAATTTAACATCTCTTCTAATGAATATATCATGAGAATGTGGCTGAAGAAGTCTATAGCCTTTTACATCTTCAGAATATCCAACAAATATGCACTTTTCACTTTTAGGCTGCAATGCTTTCCGTTTTTCATTCGGAATGTGAGCCCATGCTTCACAACCAAACACACGAAAGTGAATTACATCTAGTTTAATTTTACTCCATGCTTCTTCCGGTGTTATACCTTGTAAAAATTTAGTGGGTGTGCGATTAACTATGTAATTTACACAGTTTATGGCCTCAGCCCAATATTGAAGACTTAGTCCTTTAGATTGGATCATACAATTAGCCATTTCTTTTAAAGTGCAGTTCTTCCGTTTAGCTACACCATTTTGTTGTGGTGTATATGGAACAGTGTGCTATTGTTGGATTCCTTGTTCAATGAAAAAAGTAGTGAACTTGTTGTTAACATATTCTCCTCCATTGTTAGATCTTAACTTAATAATTTGATGACCAGATTTTTTTTCAACAAGGGCCTTGTAGGCCAAGAACATGTTAAAGAATTCGCTCTTAAGTTTTAGGAAGTAAACCCAAGTGCGTTTGGAGTAGTCATAAATGAAAGTGAAGAAATATTTGAAACCATAAAATAATGCAGATGGAAGAGGACCACACAAGTCACTATGCACAAGCTCCAAAGGAACCGAGGCATGCTAAGAGGCACGTTTGTCAAAACTGTCCCGATGATGTTTTACAAGTACACAACTGGAACAAATACCATCCTTGCAAGATACCATTGAAAGACCAGTCACCATATTGTCTTTACATAGTTGTTGCAATCAACGATAATTTAAGTGACCAAATCGCTCATGCCAAAGTTTGCTCAAGTTATCACTATGAGCAACAAAAACAGAAGGAAAAGGTGATGATCCAAAGTTGTTAAATTTGTACAACCTGGTAATATCATCAACAGTTCTAGTAGAAAGGACATTTTGAGGATTTTTAAAATCCTTGATTACAACTTGGTGAGGTGTAAACGTCACAGTTTTACCTTCACTTGAATGAGTAATTTGATAGACTGATAATAGATTGCAGGAAATTTTTGGAACACATAGTACATCACTGAAATGACCATTTTCTATTGGAACTGTTCCAGATCCTACAACACTTAGAGATCTATCATCACCAATAAATATTTGTTTGGTGTTACATTCATGCATAGTAGAAAAGATGGCTTGATCCTTAGCCATATGATAAGATGCTCTAGAATCAATGAGCCATTCATTTGAAGTAGAAGAAGAAGATGCAGTATAAGAGTAACCAGAAGCACAAAGTGCATGTCCATGAGAGTTAGATTCTGAAGATGAATCTAGGATGATATGGTGCTTCTTCATTGCTACTTCCAAGGCTACCATCTTCTTGAAACACTTAGATTCATCATGATTATCTTTCCCACAAAAATTGCAATGACGCTTAGTCTTCTTTCCTTTTTGCTTGGATTCTTTGTCATTTTTTAAGGAAGGAGCTGACTGAGAAGGTTTGGGACCCTTGTTGTTTTGCTTATTATTGCAAAAATTCTGTTTCTTAGGAGGCTTGGACTTTTCTTTCTGTTGGGACAATAAGGCTTTCCCAGATTTATCTGCATTGTTAATTATTCCGAGATGAATGAGCTTATCTTTCTCTCGAATTAAGGAATCACAAAAGGATTCAAGGCTAGGCTCTTGATAGCTAGCTGCAGTCAAGGATTCTTTCATGAAGTAGAATGTAGATACAAAAACAGAATATGCAGGTCCAAGTTTTGAAAGAATATGATAAATGCATTGTTTGTCTTCTTTCTTAATCTTGCATTCTGCACATAATAGTATAAGAGTTTTATACTTAGATAAATAGTATTGAATGCATGAAAAATCATTTGGATTCAAGGAAAGCAACTCATTATCAAGTTGATGACACCGAATTTCATTGTGTTTACCAAACACATATTCCAACTTTTCCCAAGCGAGATTAGGTTGATCAATTCCAGATATGTGGAATCGCAAATCAGTAGAGATTGACATCCCAATAAATCCATGATCTTCATCACATCTATTTGCCCATTTAATTTTTTTATCATCATCAGTGGGTTCTGTTTCTTTCCCTAAGGTTATCCTGAAAAGTCCCCTACTTTGCAGAACATCCTCCATACGAGATTTCCATGAGAAATAGTTAGAACTTGTAAGTATAATATCACAAGGGGTGGCCATACTGTAAAATAATAGCTGAAAGAATAGAGACTAACTATCTAGATGCAAAGAGCTCGAAAAAATATGCGGTTTAAAAAAAAGGCACTTAAAACTGATTCTGGATGATGAAGTTATGCTTGATAAAAAAAAAGGTTGAAGATGTCCCCAATAGTGACGTGGTAGATATTAACTTGACCAACTAAAAAAAAAGAATCCCCCTCTTCCCAAGATCAACCTTTGACAATCACTTTTACAATATAGTTGCTTTGAAGTGAATCACTTTTGTAGAATAAGTGATGTTCACTTTTACAATAATGTGACTTTTAAATAGTGCGACAATAAATTAAAAGACTTAAGTGACTCACTTTTATTTTATATGTGAGATGCACTTTTACAATAAAGTAACTTGACAATAGAAATTGCATGCACTAAAAAGTAGCTTGATAAGACTTGAACTCAAGACTTATCAAGGTGTAAAGTAAATTTGGACCAAGTGAGCTAAGTTTAAAAGGTACGTAAAAGTATAGAAAGAGGAAGGGGGCCTTTTTTGTTTTGTTTTTTACTCTTCTCTCTTGTTTTCTGTGCTTGCTTTCTTTTCCTGTAAATCACAAAAAAAATGAAAAACAAAAACAAAAAAACTTTTTCCACACAATAGGGCTAGATCTTGGTTAGTGTCCTCGAAAAGTCTACATTTTCAAGTTTTCTCGCTGTTTCTAATTTTTTGTGATCGCACAAGGTGCACGGAAAAGAGCATACGTGGCCGAGAAGACAAGAAAAAAACTTTCCCCTACTGTTTCTGATTCACCGCGATCGCGCAAGGTGCACAACAAAGAGCATACGCAGTCAAGGAAAACAACAATATGAGACTAAAACATAAAAGATCTAATAATAAACTGATAAAATATGAGAGATTTAAAAAAAACAAATTCGTCACTTGAACATTATACCTTCAGATTTGCCGAAATGGGTGTTTCTGGAGCAAACAAAAATGGTTTTCAGTGAAACAGAAACTATTTCCCAATGAAAACAGTGCTCCGTACGCAATGGAATAGCTCCCATAAGCCAAAAATGTATAGAAAATCTAGAAACAAAAACCCTTTCAAAGTTTTAGCAACACCGGTTCCATATCTTGATCAAAATCGAAAGCGACTCTTCATAAAAGCTCTGATACCATGTTCGGGTACACAAGGTACTCCCAAAAGACTGAACACCTTCAGAAACTGCTTCACACAAATAGGTCACAGATCAACACACCGATGGTTGTCACATGGTTAAAACCCTCGAGAGGGAAACAGTCCACAGCCCTAGCCAAATAGCTACTTGGAGCAATTTATTATGCAAAAGAAAGAAAGTTACATGAGATTCTCATAATCGATCTACTAGCCAAGGACCCTCTATGATCTTTAAATAATGATCATAGACCAGTCGAGTGTTAAGCCACGGATCAATGGTAGGTATGATCTAAGAGAAGTTGAATAGTCGGATTACTCTATGTCTAGAACATATCGTAACCGTCGGATTAGAATATTTACAAATGGATACTAATGCATACTAAAGAACCACACTTTTACCTAACAGATATATTACACAAGTTGATCTTAACTAACTCCTAAGTGTCTAAATATCCTAACACCAATCTCATAAAGAAAGGCATCGAAAATATCCTATAACACGGGAGTCAAGCATGAGGTCATGCGATAATGAGTTGTGGAGATACCCCTCCTATACTTGATTGAGCATACATCAGAGCCGATGCATGTTTGGGGACTTACTCAGTACCTCCTTTCGGCCTCATGTGGTTCCTGGTATTGTTTGAATTTCAGGATTAGCTACCCTACCTATGTGCAGTAGCTAGAACTGTTCCACCAAACTTTCTTTGTTATTTTGGTAGCCTTAGCATCTATACTTATAGGAATCTACACAACTTATGGTGGAAGGCTATTTCCACTATACCTAGGGCAGGTTCAAGAGGAAATCCATTACATACAATTTGGGAAAGCAGTTTGGTGATTCAAGCACTTGGACCCAAGGTGGTGTATTGTGGACCCCAAGTAACTGTTCTTTGTCCTTCAATGGTTAGTTATGGGCCCTCATCATCGCAGACTCTCCTTTGGAAGGTATCCTTGTGTGCTTGGTATTGATACTTAGGATTTTTTCTATGTTAGATTTTTAATGGTTATATAAGATATAAAACATTTAGCATCATAAAATCATAACCATAAGCAATGGATCACTACAAGAATGACAAGTACAAAAACACAAGAGAACACAAATATTTTCCTTAGGGAAACCACAAGGGAGAAAACCCCGCAAAACTTCCTTAGTATAGAATTCGACCAAGTATAGTGTAAAACCATAGCAACAAGAATAGTTGCTCATATTCCACAATAGACTCTTTCTCTCTCTCTCTCTAGTGTAATACTTGAGTGTAAGATGTGTAAGAATGAGATAGGCACCTCACCTATTTATATTTATTAGGTGAGTGCCTCAAATAACTAACTAGATCAACCAGGTTCCCTAATTAGGGCCGACCTACCTTGGGAGACTCAAGATACATTTTTTATATTACTTTTGTGGGTACTATTGCCCTGACTTATAATAGAGAGTTTACCTCATGTCTTTTACATGAATAATTACATCAAGGAAATCTCCGAATGGAGGAATGATATCTCCGAAGGAGAATACAACAAAGTTACGATAGAATATCTTCCAAAGTTACAATACTTTAACACTCCCTCTTAACTAGGAAGGTATTCTATATCAACAACAACCATGATCACAACTGTACAACTGAATGGTGAATATCTATATGTCATAGAATTTTTTTGAACAACATCATGTATCTTCATCATCAATCTTAGTATGAAAATAGTGGATCATCTTCTACAACCTTAGTATGTAAATACTGAATCATCTATGAGAACTGGATCATATTTTGCAACATTAGTATGTGGATACTAAGTCATCTTATGTGAGTACTGGATCATCTTATGGATACTGTATCATCTTCTATAATATCAGTATGTGGATACTGAATCATCTTTTGCAATATCAGTACATGGATACTGAATCATCTTCTGCCACATCAGTATGTGAGTACTGAATCATCCTTTGAATATTGAACCTTATTTTGTACCATCAGTATGTGAATACCAAATCATATTTTTCCACATCAGTATGTGAATACTGAATCATCTTTGGAACCTTCTTCTATAACATCAATACATGAATACTGGATCTGCTTCTTCCACATCAATATGCAAATACTGAATCATATTCTAAACATTCTTCTGTAAAATCAGTATGTGAATACTCAAACTGCTTCTGCTACATCGTTATGCGAATACTGAATCTTCTTCTTCAACATTAGTATGTGAATATTGAAGTATCATCTGCACATAAATATGTAAATACCGAAACATCATCATTTGCATCATCAGTATGTAAATACTGAAACATCATCATCTGCATCATTGGTATGTAAATACTTAAACATCATCATCTGCATCATCAATACGTAAATAATGAAAACATCATTATTTGCATCATCAGTATGTAAATACTTAAACATCAAACATCATTAGCATGCTAGTGCTAAAGAAACATCAATAATACATTCTATATCATCATCTGCATTATCAACATGGAGATGTTGGAACATCATCATCATCATCAACATAAAAATGTTGAAACAACAACATCATCATCAACATAAAGTGTTGTGACTTCAACCACATTATCAGCAAAGGGTGCTGGGACCACAACTATATCATCATTATAAACACAAGGTGTTGGGACCACAACCACATTATCAACATCAACATACAGATGCTGAAGTAACATCATCATCAATATCAGTATAGAAATACTGAAACTACCTCATCAGTATAGAAATACTGAAACTGCCTTATCAACATCAGTATAAAAATACTAAACCTGCCACATCAACATCAGTATGAAAATACTAAACTTTACATATCATCATCAGTATGAAAATATTGATCTTGCCACATCAATATCAGTATGAAAATACTGAACTACCAACATCAATATGAAAATATTGAATTTGTCATATCAGTATGGGAATACTGAAACTATGCCAACAATCATCTTGGCAACATCAGTATGAAAATATTGAACCTGCTACATTAGTATAGGAATACTGATCTAGCCAAACATACTAATCTCCCTAGGATCAACATGCCTCACCTGAATTACTAACCCTTTTGGTACAACAAGCCTAGCCAGACTTACCCTACTCTAGACTGAGCTACCACCACTTCATCCTTCTTCCATCTACTCCCTCTTTCGAGAGAGGTCCTTTCGGAATACACCAATATTGTCTTGAGAGTATTCAAACTTTACACGAGACATAGGCTTAGTCAACACATCTGCTACTTGTTCCTCCGTAGGAACATACTTGAGCTTTACAACTCCCTTTTGCAACTTGTTCTTTAACATTCTCTTCTTGTACATCCGCAACTACATCATACATTCAAAACTTGCATCATTCTTCTTATGTGCATCTATAACTGCATCATTCTTCTCTTGTACATCCACAACTGTATCATACATCTGCAACTTCATCATTTTTTCTCTTGTAGGTGATTGCATACTCCTTCGTACAAGTCAAATACAGTTGTATGATTAGAAACATTTTGTAAAATATTCATAATGACAAATTCTTATGCATAAATATATATGTTATATAATCATGCAACTATTTTTGCTCATGCAACAATCATCTGTATCTCGTATACATATGGTAACTTTCTATATGCCTTCCATCTTGCCAAGACATTATGTTAGTAAGGAGGTTTCATTCTAGACAAGTAGCAATGGAATGTTATACATAAGCCACTTACCCATCACCTACAAATATTCTAATATGCATCATACATTTCATAAATCTAGAAACATATATGTGTACACATCTTGAACAACTAGATATATAGGAAATGATAATTCAAATACTTATCTTTTGTTAATTTGGTAGAATCCATTTTGATCTCTGTCTTTTTGAATTACTGGAGTCTCTGCCAATGTGTTTAACTTCATTGTCTGATTTTGAGGACCTATTCCTATCTTTTTCATGATCATAAATACCGAGCAAGTATTCTTACATCACATATCACATGTGTCTTTTCATCTACAAGTGCATCCCTTTTTATCAAATGGTGAAATGGATAAGAGTATAATATTCATCTTCATCGGTACAATTCTTCTAGATCATATTCCTCATTCCTTGAGGAATCTTTACTTTCTTTCTTCTCAGCTTCAATATATTCATCATTGGTTGCACTAAGAGAAACACTCTACTTTCTACAATATGTTGGAGTGATCTTTCTGTTCATAGCACTACCAACTCAATCAAAGTCATCATATCTCTACAGTACCCTTTAGGTACCACACCATTTGCTCTACATATTTTACTTGGATACGTCAAATGTCATATGTATTTCCTCATACCTCTAATCCCAAGAATCATGTCAATATTATTGAACTTTGAGATATACCGTAGTCACTCCCTCTGAGGTGGAGCACCATCCTCCCTGTACATATGCATTATTACATTGGAGTGACATGTAGCCTCCTTTTCTACTAGTCTTCTTTGTATCCATCCATGTCACCCGTCGAGGTCATTAGATATTAAGATCCTCCAACTTGAACTTTGTTGTAAGTTTTCTCTTGCGCCCATCTATGAGCTTCTTGTCCTTTATAGGATTCTATCTTCAGCCTTGTAGTAATGGTTGGGATCTCCATCAATCTAGTTGATCCCCAAGACCCTCATGTTAATGTATGTTCTATCCCATGGGTGCCTACTGAGCTTGTACAAGTCCTTTTGTGCATAGGTGGTTCTCTGTAGAGATTATCAAACCATATAGGTTGCTCGATCTGTTCTTCTACTTTGATTACACCAACTATCTAGTGTAATATCCAATACTGAAGAGGTGTGTCTAGCCCCTAAAGAAGTGTCTTTCCATAATCAAATATCTCTTTTACAGAGAAACCACGAACCTTGCTTTGCATCTTTTGATACTTCGATCTACGGTATACTTGGTCTTGTATATCTACTTGGAATACTTCATAAAACTTCCCTTCATGTCTTGAACTCATATCTAAACATCATTCTGTATGATTGATGGGTACTTCTAGACCATATCACCCTTACATTATTCCTTCTTGGGACATTATTTCGCAAAGTGTCCTTTCTCATCACAACTAAACTATTTAGTTGTGAGATGTCCTTCAATTCTTGGCGAGAATGTTCTTCCTTCTTGTTCTTTCTCTGCTTGGCCTGAGTTGTTATGGATTGATTTTCATCTCTTCTTATTTTTTCCATCAATCAATATTATTCTTACGTGCATTCCTCCATATGTGATCTTCCTACTAGAACAATTCTCTTGACTGAACTTGGAAGACCATTCAAAATTGTAATTTATGCTTATGCTTCTTTGACATTGTCTTCAACTGCTTCTAATTTCTCCTTGAGATGAGATATCCTTATGAAGTAACATTGAATGTTTTCTGACATTACACCTTCACATCCTCGATTCGAGTTCTCAAGCTCATCTCCGTACAAGCTATTCATTACATCAAACATATCCTTGGGAATCTTCAAGGATGATACATGTAATATCCAATGGAGATGGAAATACTCATCTTTGTTTTGACTAGGTCCTTCTTTTGCTTTACTTCAACTTCATCTCCACTTGGATCTGCAGCTTCTTCTTTGACCTAGTTCTTCATGTCATGATTCTTCAAGTATGAGAAGCACTCTATAATTCCATTCTTAGGAGTTCTCAACTCTTTCAAGCTTGTCCTCAAGCTGGGTACTGTTTGTCATCATGATAAAAGTGAGTACCTCAAATGGAAATATAGAGGATAGAACTTACCAGTGAGATTGTTTCAACTTGATGCTTGTTTGAAGGATCTTCTAGAAGACTGATTCTGGTGGACCTAGGGTTTGACAAAGAAACCCTAATATTTCAACTTAGGTATCTTTCAAATCTGATTGGATAGAAATATGTGCCTCCTCAAGGTGAGTTGAGCAACATACTTATTTTCCAAAAACTGTGGACATAAATGCAAAATATATGATGCCCTAGTTTTCTCTGGCAGTGGTGTTAGGTCAAAAATTGAAAGTACACAAAATGAAAAAATTCTTATATAGAAATATGTCCCCTCCTATGGTGAGTTTGATGGTCCTCCTTCTTCAACTGATTGGTGGAGGGAAGTGCCCGAAATAGGAAGACCTAGTTTTTCTCCAGTTTCTTCTGCATAATTAACTAACCTTGTTGATTCTATAGATCCAAATTTTCTGCTCCTAAAGGTATGAAACTTCATTCTGAGGTAGCCTGTTCTGTATTCTTTCTAACCTCATAGGTTGGAGAAGAATTGGATTCACTAGGTGGGACTTATGCAAAGTTTCCCAAGATGACTTATTTCAGTACTGTTCATCATAACGAACTTGTACGGACTTCCACATGTCATTGATTCACCTTAGGTGCCTGGAAATTTTACCACATAAACTAAAGTCTGTGCCCTATCTGTGACATCTTGCAAAATTTCATTTGGACCTTCCTATCCCAAGATATAGAAATTATCCCTAGGTCACCTGTTTAAGGTTGAATTCCGGGAGAGGTTGGAACCCTGAGTTGGAGGAATCATATCTCCTAGATTATAGAGAATATGAGGATGAAAATTTTACATAGGATACAATTATTTTTTTCATCCTATCAAAGTTTCATCTCCTGATCCTTCTCCAATATTGAGTTATAGCAAAAGTCCAAACATTACTAGTTTTTGTCTTCTAGGGTTTTCAGGCATGAAACCCTAACCTTCAGTAGTTGTAACTGTAGTAGTGTTTTGAATACACAAAGAATTATTCCAGGGTGGATCTATTAAATTTCCATTCAAGACAAACAAGCATGCATAAGGTTTGTAGCGTGGAAGATGCATACCAGTTAGCCGTAAAGGCTAAGTAAAAAAACCGATAATTTTTTCAAAGGAATAGAGGAGCAAGGAGGGGCACATTGTTTGCCTCACGAGGTGGTTTTAATTATGGAAGAGGTGAATCATCCCAAGAAACTGAAAAATAAGAAGATACTAAACAAGGTGACTTGAACCAACCAAGAGGGAGAGGATTTCAGAGGGGTAGAGGCTATAGTAGTGGAAGATGAATACCTTATTGGTGTTTTAGGTGTGGTGTATAGGGTCATTAAGCATTTCAATGCTCAAATTACAACATGCAAGAGATGAAGAAAGGAAATCAACCTAGTTTAAAATTGGTCAAAGCTGAGAAAGAAGGATTTGAATATGAAGTCCCACCTGATATGGGGGAAAATATCATGATACGAAGGTCTATGGTGATTTCGGAGAAAGAGCAAAGACTGAGTAGAAAAAGTGAATATTCGTGGCTTCAGACAAATATTTTTCGAACTAGGTTCACTTCTGGGGGAAAGGTATGTCAAGTTATTGTTGATAGTAGCAGTTGTGAGAATATGGTTTCCAAAGAGATGGTAGATAAGTTGAAATTACGGTGTGAAACACATCCCCATCCTTACCAAATTGCATGGTTAAAAAAGGGAATGGTGTCACCATTAATCAAAGATGTTTGATTAAGTTTTCCATCAATAAGACTTATAAGGATGAAGTATGGTGTGATTTTATTCTGATGGATGCATGACATCTATTATTGGGGAGGCCTTGGAAATTTGACAAGAAATTCATACATGACAGAGGAAAGAATACCTACACCTTTTAAAGGATAGAACAAAATTCGTCTTATTTCCCCTTAAATGAAGGGAAAACTGAGAATATGTTGTCAGACTCAAGATACTGTTAAAGAAAAGAAGGCAACATGATTCTTCTATGCATTAATAGTGCAAAATGGAGCCGAGGAAGACATACCAATAACTACTGAAATGGCCAAGTTACTAGAAAAATATGTTGATGTTATCCCTAATGAACTTCCTAATGACCTTCCACCAAAGAGGGATATTCAACATCACATTGATACGATCATGGGATCATCCTTACCTAATCAAGAATCTTATATAATGAGTCCTACACAATATGTAGAGCTCAACTGAAAAGTAACAGATCTTATAAATAAAGGTGTGGTAAGATGAATCATGAGTCCCCATGTTGTACCAACATAATTGACTACAAAAAATATAATACCTAGAGGATGTGCATGAATAAGAGAGAAATCAATAAAATTACCATCAAATATTGGTTTCCTATACCGCTCTTGGATGACATGATGGGTGTACTATCCAGAGCTAAATATTTTAGTAAAATTGATTTGCGAAGTGGATACCACCAGATCCAAATTTGCGAAGGAGATGAGTGGAAAACTGCCTTCAATTTTAAATTTTCATATGCTTAGCTAAGACATCAGTATATCATTTCATTTTTATAACAAAAGCATATAAACAAGATCACTGAAAGATAGACAAGCACAACCATACAAAAGGAACACAAAGATTTATCCTGGGAAAACCCTAAAGGGAAAAACCCAACAAAAGCTTCCTCAATATAGATGCCCCAAAAAGATAAAAGGTAAAACCAACAAGGAGATCAAAGCCTGATCCTCCTCCTTCTCCAGCTACTTCTCTCCTTCACTAGTGCGCTACACAAGTGAGAGTGTGTGTTCTAAATGAGGAGAGCTACACCTCTATTTATATTCATCCGTTCACTTCAATTAACTCATCTGACATGTAGGCTCGAGTTAATCATGTAGGCTCAAGTTACACATGTAGGCTCAAGTAACCACACTGGGGTGCTAATGACCCACCTTTACAATTAGAGGGGACAACCTCATGACTCTTATTAGTTCTTCTGATTAGAAGCATCGGGATACAAGATAATAAAAGTGTTTCTCCTGGTAGGACCATCGGGGACCACAAAAATATACATATAGAATATCCTTCGAAGTTACAATATTTCAACACTCCCCCTTAACGAGAAGGGTATTCTACAACAACATCAACAACAACAATAGTAGGAGAGGACATCATCAACATCATCAGGGTAACACATCTATAAATCATTGGAAGCTTTTCAACATCATATAGTCTTCGTCTTCAATATTTGACGGCAACAACTCTTTAATCAACATCAGCATCTTTTGACCTTTTGATCAGCAACATCTTCAACACTTTGACCTTTCGATCAGCAACATCTTTCAGCAACATCTTCAGCACTTTGACCTTTTGATCAACAACATCTTCAGCACTTAGACCTTTCGATCAACAGCAACATCTTCAACACTTTGACCATTCAATCAGCAACATCTTCAGCAACATCTTCAGCACTTTGATCTTTCGATCAACAACAACATCTTCAACATTTCGATCAGCAACATCTTCGGTACTTTGATCTTTCGATCTGCAACAATTTCTTCAGCATTTTTGTTATTTCAATCAGCAACATCATCATATCCTGATCAGTAACATCGTGATCAGCACCATCATCATACTTCAATTCTCTAACAGCATCATCATCATCATATTCTGATATTTTGATTAGTACATCATCATCATCATGCTCCGATCTTTTGATTAGTACATCGTAATCATCATCATACTCTGATCTCTCGATCAGTACATCATCATCATCATACACTAATCTTTCGATTAGTACGTCATCATCATCATCTGAAAACATCATTATCATCAAAACATCTACATCATCAAAACATAAACATATCATCATCATCACACTCTGATCTTTCGATCAGTATATCATCATCATCATAAAAACATCAACATCATCAAAACATCAACATGATCCAATCCCACCACATTCACGGGGGCCGAGACCTCCGGATATATTTTGAACCGAAGTTCAGGGATGATGCAATCCCACCACATTCATGAATACCGAAGTCACCGAATCTATTTTGGACAGATGTCCCAGGATGATACAATCCCTCTTCATTCTCAAGGACCGAGGTCACCATATCACTTTTGGACAAACGTCCCAGGATGATACAATCCCATTGCAACATCACTACTCCCCCTTTCGAGTAAGGTCTTTTCGAACAACACCAATCTTGTCCCGAAGGTGTTCGAACTTTACTTGAGACAGAGGCTTCGTCAGCACACCATCATCACCTACATCTTCAGTATGTGAATACTGAACTATCACCATCTGTATCTCCAGTATGTGAATACTGAAAGAATCATCATCTATATCTTCAGTACGGAATCACCATCATCTGCATCTACAGTATGTAAATACTGAAACATCATCTATATCTTCAGTATGGGAATACTGAAACATCATCATCTGCATCTTATCTTGTATGTAGAAATACCGGATTTTTATGTGTTACAACGGAACACAGGGTTCTCTATCATCACAGCTCTGGTTATCACATAGAATCATTGTAGTATCCATCTTCAGGTCAAAGAGACCTGATATCAGCTTCTGAAGTCATATGACTTCACAACTTAGCAGAGCAATCTACTATGTATTCTGCTTCAGCCGTGCTATGAGCAACACTAGACTGCTTTTTGCTAAACCATGAAATCATCGCAGATCCCAGACAATAACATCCACCTGATGTGCTTTTTCTATCTGAGATACTTCTAGCCCAATCTACATCTGTGTAGCCATATAGTCTATACTCATGGCTACCATCATAGTATAGACCAAATTCTATAGTCCCTTTCAGATATCTCATCACATGTTTTGCAACTACTAGGTGAACCTGCCTTGGTTGAGCTAGAAATTGACTCAAGGTGTTCACAACAAAACAAATGTCTAGTCTGGTATTTGTTAAGTACAATAATGACCCAATGATCTATCTATAATGAGTCACATCCACTAACTCTGATGAGTCATCAGCTAACAACTTTAGGTTGGAGTCCATGGGTGTGGCCATGGCTTTGCATTCCAACATATTGAATCTCTTCAATATCTCTACCACATACTTTCCCTGGTTGAGAAAGATTCCTTCTGAACTTTTCCATACTTCCATACCTAGGAAATAATACATTAACCCAAGGTCTTTCATCTTAGATTCTTCTGTTAGTTTCTTCTTGCTTTCCATGACCTGTTTCTCATTCCCTGTCAAGAATAAGTCATCCACATATAATAACAGGATGACAGGTTCATCTTCTACAACCTTGAGATAAAGGTTAGGATCAGCTTTACCCATAATTGATAGGAAACTATCTATTCTTCCATACCAAGCTTTGGGAGCTTGCTTTAGGCCATAGAGGGCCTTCTTCATCTTGCATATGTGAGTCCATCTGTCTTCAACTTCAAATTCTTGTGACTATTCGATGTAAAACTCTTCCCCAATCATACCATTAAGGAAGGCTTGTCTTTACTTCATCATGGAAGCAACTACCATCATACTTCTAAAGGAAGTGTACCTTGCTTCCTGGAGTAAGTGTCTCTTCAGAATTAATTCCCTCTTTCTTATAGAAACCTCTAGCCACAAGTCTTTCCTTACTTCTATCAGCAACATATTTTATCTTGCAAATCCATTTGTAAGATACCACATTCATCATTCTAGTATTCTTTCATCATAACATCTTCCATGAGTTCATCTTGTCAGATCATCAACATATCCTAGTCTTTTGCATTCAACTTTGAAGGTTGGAACCCACTTTACTCTTGGTGAAGTCTCGATCCATCAAGAAGCTATCCATCATGTCGTACCATGTTGAACTCAGATATCTTCTGTAGTCACTCCCCCTAAAGTAGAGTATTATCTTCCTTCTTCATTCCGTACAAGTGGTTCTATGCTTGATATATACTGGTCAATAGAGTATGTTATGTCATAGTCTATTCTTTCTGAGGAAAATCACGAACCTTGCTTTGTACACTTGTTCTTGTAGGTCCATATGGAGGATACTACGTGCTTCTATTTATGTCTCGAAATCATATCATATACATCATTCCCCATGATCAACTATTATTCTTTGATCATAGCTTATTTCATAGCATTATTTTCTTCATCTTGAGTTATCTCTCTTACCCATGGTGGTCTTCATCCTTTGAGGTGGATCAACCGCTTTTTGAATCTCTTTCTTCTGTCATGGTGTCTCTGACCCTAGGAGCTTTAGATTGAATTGTCATCACTTGTTCTTCGGAAAAAGTCTCATCCTTATTTTCTTGTAGGAGGTTGTACAGGACCTTTCCTACAATTCAAATGCATCAGTTACATGGTTAAAACTATAAAACATATGCATAATGACAAATTATTATGCATCATGCAATTGTTTAGCCAATACAACATTCATCCATGTCTTACGGAGACTTTCTAGATGTCTTCCATCTTTACCATGACATCATTGAGATTGTGCACTAATCCAATATGTTAGCAAAGAGGTTTGATAAGTAGCAATGGAGAGTTGTATGGCACCATGAGATACTTACCCATCACAAGCATATTAGTAGTATACAGTCATTAATGCAAACAATCTATCATGCATAACACATCAACTAAATATAATCAAATCCATAACAAAACAATTCATGCAATGACAATTGAATACTTATCTTTTATTCGTTTCATGGGTAGACTCCTTCTTGATCCTTCTACTTTATCATATTCTTCATTAATGACATCATCATTTCTTATCCAAATGATCAGATGGATAAGAGGTTCTTCAAGAATTGAGTTCTTCACAATCCTCATCGCTTGAGGGATCTTCTTTGAATGGTGAGAGATTGATCTTCAATTTCTTCCATCTTCTTCTTCTCTTCTTATGAGTCAATCTTCTTCTTCTTCCCAGAGTCTGTTGAAAGTAATTACTTCCTTCTGGCACACATTCCTTGAATGAATGAATTCTATGATCCTGGGAGACCATCCAAGGTGGCTATAACCACTTCTGCATTCTCTAATTCTTCTTCTACCGCTTCAAGATGTTCTGCATTCTGGATCTGCACATTCTTCAACTGTTTTCTCAAAGACATCTTCTGATTTATGTTCTTATATTCAAATAGCTTAATCAAGGAATCAAACATATTCGGTGTCTTTAGGGAAGACACTTGTGGTACAAGTTGATCTGTGATTGAATCAACAATTATCTTCTTGGCCTTGATCAATTTCTTCTTGTGTAAGGCTTTGAGCCTTATCTCCTTCTGGAACTGGAACCTCTCTACTCATGAAGGTGTCCAATTCATTTTCTTCAGAGAGATCAAATAATTCCATGTTGGAAGTTGTCAACTTCACCAAGCTTATCATCAAGCTGATGTGATATATCACTTTGAAATGAGAACCTCAAATGCAAATAGCAAAAGATTAGATCTTACCGATTTGAGGTGTTCCTGCTTCCGGAGCTGGCTGATCTAGGGTTTGTCAGAGAAACCATAATTTTAAAAACTTGTAATATTTCAGATATGATTGGATAAAAATATATATCTCTTCAAATGGATCTGTCCAATGTACTCCTTTTCTGAAAACAGTGGAGGGAAGCTCCCGGAATAGGAAGCCCTAATTTTCCAATTTCTTCTGCAAAAATGCCTGTTACTGTTTCTATGATATCTCTAAAGTTACTGCTCCTCTATGTTTAAAATTTCTCATTGAGGTAGCCTCACATGTCCCTGATCCAGCACCACAGGTTTCATCAGAATTTGTTGCACCAATTGGGATTTATGATCATTTTCCCAAGGTGACGTGTTACAGAACTGTTCAAAACAATGAAGTTGTACGGCATGCCACATGTCACTGGTTCATCTTCAGGTTCTGAAATTATGACCACAGAAATTAAAATCCGTGCTATTTCTGGAACATCTTTAGGAATTCCATTTGGACCTCTGTAGCCCAAGCTATAGCAATTTTCCCTAGGTGTCCTATTTAGGGATGAATTTTGGAAGAGGTTGGAACCCTAACTTGGAGGGATCATATCTCCTAGAATATAGTGAATCTGAGGCTGAAATTTGGACACAGTGTTCATCAGGATTATATATTAGTTCTATAATATTTTGATCTCCTAAACCCTCTCCAATATTGGGATATAGCAAATATACCAAAACTTAGCAGTTTTAGTATTTAGGGTTTTTCTAGCTCCGGGTCAAACTAGGGTTTGACTTTCCCGGAGTTTCACCCAACCAAAAATCTTGATCCAGGTCTATAAACTTAGATTTTGATTAGGAGAGAAATCCTATGTTGGGCTCACTCAAAAATTCTTCTTCTGCAAGAAGCCCTTATTTCCCACACCGAAAACTGAAAATGCTCGGAATCGAATTCCGCTTCAACAAAAAGATGCGCCCTTCAATGGAGAGTCAAACTAGCCTTCTTTTGCTGATCGATTGTGGAGAGAACCAAAAAGTAAGAAGCCCTAGATTTTGTAGCTGCACAATGTCTTCTTTTCAAGGTGGCTCTGATACCATGTTAAATTTTCATATGCTTAGCTAAGACATCAGTATATTATTTCATTTTTATAACAAAAGCATATAAACATGATCACTGAAAGATAGACAAGCACAACCATACAAAAAGAACACAAAGATTTATCCTAGGAAAACCCTAAAGGGAAAAACCCAACAAAAGCTTCCTCAATATAGATGCCCCAAAAAGATAAAAGGTAAAACCAACAAGGAGATCAAAGCCTGATCCTCCTCCTTCTCCAGCTACTTCTCTCCTTCACTAGTGCACTACACAAGTGAGAGTGTGTGTTCTAAATGAGGAGAGCTACACCTCTATTTATATTCATCCGTTCACTTCAATTAACTCATCCGACATGTAGGCTCGAGTTAATCATGTAGGCTTGAGTTACACATGTAGGCTCAAGTAACCACACTGGGGTGCTAATGACCCACCTTTACAATTAGAGGGGACAAAATCATGACTCTTATTAGTTCTTCTGATTAGAAGCATCGGGGTACAAGATAATACAAGTGGTCTCCCACTAGGACCATCGGGGACCACAAAAAGATACATATAGAATATTCTTCGAAGTTACAATATTTCAACATTCGAGACCAGGGATGGACTATATGAACGGATGGTGATGCCATTTGGATTGTCGAATGCACCTAGTACCTTCGTGCGGTAGATGAATACTATGCTTTGACCGTACATTGGTAAGTTTGTTGTCATTTATTTTGATGACATTCTAGTTTTCTATAGAAACAAAGAATATCACTTGCAACATTTAAAGATTATATTGGATACGTCGAGGAAACATCATGTTTATGCAAACCTGAAGAAATGTAGGTTCCTGCTAGAAAGTTTGTTATTTTTGGGTTTTGTCATCTAAACAGAAGGAGTCAAGATGGATTCAGAGAAGGTCAAAGCAATTTTGGAGTGGCCTAGTCCTAGTAGCATAACAAAGGTAAGAAGTTTTCATGGGCTAGCCACCTTTTACAGAAAATTTATTCAAAATTTTAGCAGTATTGTAGCACCCATAATAGATTGCACCAAAGGCACGGCATTCAAGTGGAGCAATGAAGCCGATGAAAACTTTAAGTTTATAAAGAAAAATGTAATTGAGGCATCGATATTACCTTACCAGATTTTGATAAAGCGTTTGTGGTAGATTGTGATGCCTCACATGTAGGCATTGGAGCTGTAGTTAGCCAAGTAGGTAATCCAATTGCAATTTTTAGCAAAAAATGAATGATGCAAGAAATAACTACTTGACATATGATTTAGAATTTTATGCAATTGTGCAAGCATTGTGACATTGGAGGCATTATTTAGTGCCAAAAGAGTTTGTGTTATTTACTGATCACATTGCTTTAAAATATGTAAACACCCAAAAGAAATTGAACAGTAGACATGAAAAATGGGTTTCCTTTTTACATGGATACACCTTTGTTCTGAAGCACAATTCAGGAAAGCAAAAATAGGTTGCAGATGATTTGAGTTGGCTCACTATTCTTTTGACCACCATGGAAAATCAAGTAAATGGGTTTGCTGTATTGAAGGATCTCTATGTGACAGATAACAATTTTCGGGATATTGTGGAACAGTTTAAGAATCCAGTTGCTAGGAACATGGCTCTTATTTAGAGTGAATATTTTATGCAAGATGACTACCTATTCAAAGGAAAACATCTATGCATTCCAATTAGTTCTATGAGAGAAAATATTATCAGAGAACTTCACAGTAGCGGCTTGGCATGACATTTTGGGAAGGATAAGATGCTAGCCTTAATTGAATATAAATATTACTGGTTGAATATGAGACAATATATAACCAGCTATGTGGCATGATGTAGGATTTGTAAAATAGACAAAGGATACTCACAAAATGCAGGGTTGTACATGCTGTTACCAAATCCCACAGATCCATGGATTGATCTTAGCATGGACTTTGTGTTGGGGCTCCCACACACACAACAAGGTAAAGACAAGATTTTGTAGTTGTTGATAGGTTCTCTAAAATGGTTCATTTCATTACTTGTAAGAAAACTAATGCTGCATCAAAGGTGGCATAATTGTTTTTTTTTCTAGAAATCGTTAGATTGCATGGTGTCCCAAAAACTATTACCTCTAATAGAGATACTCGGTTTGTGGGTCATTTTTGGAGGACTTTATGGAAGAAAATAGGGACTAAATTATAGTTCAGAAGTTCCTATCACCCCCAAACAGATGGGAAAACTGAGGTAGAAAATGAGATTTTGGGAAACCTGTTACGGAGCATTATCGAAGTGAAGCCCAAGCCTGAGATTTGGCTTGTAGCATTTGCCTACAATAGTTCAGTAAATATATCTACATGTAAATCTCCATTTCTGGTTGTTTATGGTAGAAATACTATGGGTGTACTATATTTGGTGTAGCTACCACTTAGGGATAGAATCAATGGTGATGGGGAAGAATATGTAGAACACATTCAATAGTTGCAGCAACAAGTGAGACAGAAGATGCAAGCCAATAATGAGCATAACAAAATTATAAAAGATGCTCACCGATGACACCGGATATTCAATGAAGGTGATTTGGTGATGATTTATTTATGGAAAGGGTGGTTTCCTAGAGTAACCTACCACAAATTGAAGTATAAGAAAATCAGTCATTGCAAGATTCTCAAGAAAATTAATGACAATGATTACAAGGTTGATTTACCACTTGATCTTGACATTTCCCTCGTGTTTAATGTTTTTGACTTATATATCTTCCATGGGGACAATGTGGGTGATGAAAGTGAGGAAAGGGTGTATTTTCAATAGGTTATTCTGAGAAAGAAAAAGGAAAATATTTCTCATATCTTAAATAAGGAGACCCTTCATACTCATCAAGGTCAATACAAGTGATATCTAGTCCAGTGGGAAGGCTTACCACCAACAAAGAGTACATGGATTACAAAGGGAGACTTGTTGAATCTAGATCCTATTAAGTGGAAACAATTCTAAGACAACAACTTGTAGGAGATGCATTCTTTTAAACTAGAGGAGAATGGTGTAGTGATTTCTAAAGGCTAAAAAAAAGAGAAACAAAGAAAAAAAGGAGAATAAATACAGGGATTTTCGGGGGTCATAACTTTTGACTTGGTTATCCATTTGGGCTCAAATTTAATAGGAATTTCCATTTCAATGTGTTCAATGCAGTGGTCGATAAGATCATTTGATCAGAGCTTTTTCTGACACTTTTATGAGGCTAAATTCCTTCATATAAGGCCTCAAATTGAGGTTTTAGTGTTTTACGGGATTTTTTTAAAAAAATTTGTAATTAACAATTATCTCTAATTTTATAAAGATATTTAAAAAATCGAGTTGAAAACTAGTGTCACTCTAGTTAGTTTATAATTAGTGTTCAGTTTCATAGCCATGCGAGAATTTTCTAAAATTAGCAATTTTTGAAAATCTCATATTTTGAAAACATGAGATAGTAGTTATAAGGGTTGGACCTTCATTGTAATAGTTAGGATGTAGAATGAATAAAAATATATTTATTTATTACAGTCTCATTTGTTTGCATGGTTTTTAGATCTAGTGAATCGAATCAAAGCTTATTGGCTGCATTGACAAAGGATTAAAGTGTAGTTGAAATATGTCTTATCTGGATCATTTATCAAAAGTAGAACAATTTACAAGGAAGTGCCAGTCTATTGGAAATCTAAATCTTATTTTGAAGCACAAATTATTGTGGTGGCTCATGCTCCAGCAAGGGTTGTCAAGACGAGGTTTCAAAAAATTGGTGTTAGAAATGTTGCATACACCCTTTGTGGTAGAGATGAAATGGTTTAGCATGTATTGTGGAGATACCTATTTGTTAATATTTTTGGGGCATGGTTTCACATCAAATTCAACTATTTTTTCATTGCACTGCTTTCTTGGAAATATATCCTTGTAAATACTTTAATGATTGGGATAGATGCAATTTTTTATGGCACATTGTTTGGTTGTTCGTTATTCACCTTTTGTGTTAATCCAAGTACAAGATACTTTTCAGGAGGAACCCTCCGCTCTTAAAATTTATGGCTTTTTTAGGACAAGAATTTCATGACAATCTTGTTGTTACATGATGTAACTCTCTATTTCATGAAGTAATATATGACGAATTTCTAAAAAAGTCAATGAGACTGTTTCCTATGGACATGAACTTCTAGATAAAATTGATTAAAAATGTCAGATATATTTTGAAGGTGGCTTGAATTCTCCTTGTATATAAATTTCATTATGATGGAAATTTTTTGCTATGGTATACTTTATATTCTTCTAGAATTTTTCCTTAGACATACTCATTTGTTGTTTTAACCTTTGAGATTCACGTTTGACAAAAAATGTTTAGCTATCTAGTGGTTCGGAGACAATCTAAATAGCTTGGAAGGTACATCTTGCTTTTATGTTTTGATTCCCATTGTCCACCAAAGGTTGAGAACATGATGTTATCAAGCACATTTATTTTATGGTGTGGTTTTATGATTATGATGATTGTGGAAAAAAAGGTGTAGGGGGGTTTGCAGTCCCATGTGAGAACAAAGATTCATGTAGTTCCAATTCCAATTCACATATAGCTCCAATTTAGAATTGTCCATGAATATGAGAAGTGAGATTCATTCAATGACTGATTGATTTGCCATTTTTATTGTCCCAAAATGGAGAAAGGAATATTTGTTGGGATTCCTAGTGGATGTTGCGCATATCATTGTAGCTTGATCATGTCACCCAACTACAATACCTTCTTTCCTTTGGTCTATTGATTAGCCCCACATGTGAGTTCACCCTTTAAATATTATATTTTCATCGTCTCAAGTCCTATGCCAATTATTCTTTTAATTTCATGGGTCACATTAAATGCTAATTTGGATTATGAACTAGATTAAATCTCACTATTTTTTATTTTAAATATATTTGAATAATAATCAAGTAGTTTTGTAAGGGCATTGGTTGTTCATTAATTGGCCTTCAAAGTGGATTTTTATGGTTTGATGTTGATTTTTATGTGACAAGGTTCTGGAATTAATGAGGTTTTTATCCAAATGAGGAATATATAACTATTTTTTATCATTATGAATTATGTGCTAGAATTTAAATAGTATGAGTTGTTTCCAAAGGGTTATATGACAATTTTTAAGGAAACCATTAATGATTAACTAAGTACAATTTCCAACCATATTGAGAGTAAGTTGTACATGCAAACTTGGAGAATTCATTCCATGGATGGAAATCGAGTAGGATTGAAGTCAGAAAATTATGCAATTGGGTTGTAATGGAATGGATCTAATGATGCATATATTACCACACCCAACACTATAACACCCAATATATTTCTCATTTTTTTCTAGATCTCCTCTGGCTACACTCGTAAGTTTTCCAAGAGAATGGTCATTGGCATAATTGCATCTTGTTGGTGTAAGTAGTTTTTTATTTAAGTAGTATGTTTTCAAGGGATAAAAAATTGGTAAATAACAAATGTGCTTCGCTCATTTTTCATTAACACCTCCTGTGACTTTGATGCTCATTTTAAATGCTCAGAATGAGACAACCATGTAGAAAATACCTTTAGGAGGTTTTCCTATATTTGTGATGTGAGTGTTGCATTTAAAGTCTTCAAAATACATTCTTTGCTAATTAAAATCCAGGAAATATAGAGCATGAACCATAGCTGGTTTCTGCTACACCAATTAGGAGGGGAATTTTATAAACCCTTGATTGTATAGGAAACACACAGAGTTGGACCTGAAGAGGTTACCCTGTGAAAGACTACAACTAGTATCCTTCAAAGGATATTTTGAATACATAGATAGTTCTTTCACTTGGAGTATTTTATTCCTAATTTCACCATGAACAACTTCAGTAATTCTGGCATTTACATGATTTCTTGTTGCATCTGTAACATAGAAGATATTGAATGCTTTATCCCCTCTGGTGCTGAATTATACTCTAGTCATTGAGAGCCCATTTTCATGAAATATATTATGTACTATAATTCAATGGGATCATCTACCTACCTTGATGTGAAGTAGTGCCAATTGTTTGGTTAAGTAGATTAGATGCTATCTAATTTTAGCCATCACGTAATTTTGGTAGTCTTACATAAGAATATCATATTAGGAGTCTGAAATTATTTTTATTCTTCAGAAAATATTATCTAGGTGTCCAATATTGGCATGGATTTGTACCATATGTATTATTGTTTAACACTGGTTTGTATACATTGTATGTTGAGAAACTTAGCTCTGTCAACATCTTGGCAAGGCTTGAGAGTAGGAGTTTGACTTGATCTCAACAAAAAATTGGAGGAAGAAATTGTTCAAATACAAAAATGATGGTTTTCATTTCCTTTCTGTAATTTGATAGGAAAGGAATAAGCCATGAGTTACTTGTGGTTTGGGTTCATTCTTGAGAATAATCGTGGGTCTATTTCACTATTTTCAATTTTGACTCACCAAAAAAGAGTCATAATCAACATTTTTTCAATTACATATGTACAATTGCGAAGTTATTTTCACTCTTGCTCTTTTGGATTCTCTTTTATGGCTTCTATTTTTGTTTTGTGATCATATTAGTTTGGTATCAGGGCTTCATTTTGTATCTTTACCTAGTCTTGTTGAATTCCTTTGGAATCATAGGTTGGTTTCATTGCTCCAATTCTCTTCAAAGTCTGCCTTTGCACCTAATTAACAAATAATACAGAGGATTTTCCATTTTTGTGATATTACAGCCTTTAGTGGTGGAAAAAAACTCTTATTCCACTTCTATTAATGTTGGCTATCTAGCTATGCAGGCCCTTCTACTGTATTATTATTTATGTGGTCCATCCAATTAAGACTAAAATATTGAATGAGTTTGGATATGTGAAACCAATTCACCATTTTCAAAATTTGGATATATGATTTGATGTTTATGCAAGTTTTTAATGTTCTTATATTATGGTGATTATCCAAGATTTCTGCCTTCTTTCACTTCTACCAATATGGAAATTGTCTAAGTATCATTGAAGATTCAATAATTCATATGATTTAATTTATGGAACTCCACTTTACATAATTGTTATTAATGATTTTGAGACTAAAATCACATTCGAAAGGAATCAACTGCCTCCAATCCATAGACTAATCTTACTGAAATATATTCTTTCTATCGCTCCAAGTTTAGGTGTTTTAAAATAATAAGAGAGCATAACATGTCTTATTTACCTAATATGATCTTTGTACAATGTATGTATTAGATTGAAGACTTTATTTGTACCATTTCAAAACACTTTTGTTCTATAAGCCCTTCTGAAATGTCCGATGACAACTGTCATCGCTATCCGATGTTGACATGGCTACTATGATCTCATTCAACTCAAGTCACCCTTCTTAATTTATTCAAACCTTTGCTTTTATCAATCCTACCCACGCTTCATCTCTAGTTTGGTTTCATCTAGATTGCATTCGTGGTTGCAATTGAATCCTCGATATTCTCTTGTGTTATTTAATAATCATTCATTGACATTACTGCCAAATCATATCCATTGCCACTTAACTATTATTATTTTTAGACAAATAAAGGGGTTTGATACATAACATGTAATGGTGATTTTCATAATGAAAAATACAAATTTAAAAGGCACCAACTGCTTTCAATCCATAGGTCGAATGCACAAAATACATCATTGCAATTATTTAGTTATTATTTTACACTAGCACTGTAAATGCCGCCAATTATACATACATGATGTAAGGAACATAGACTATTAAGGTGAATGAATTTCATGATTGAATTTTATGCATGTGGCTAATAATTTTTTTTTCTTTGATTTGTTTGTTTTCTATGGCTTTGAAGATATACTTCTCAGCTTGTTTCTTTTCTTGACTAGCTAACATCCACATAATACACAATCAAGGCCGAGAAGGATCACTTCAAGTTTCTCATTTTAGAGAATTTCATGGTAAGATATATCCCTCCTCTCTCTCTCTCTCATATACACATTATACATGTCACATAGATTGTGTACTAGAAGGAGGACACTAGTATCTTCTTCCACGTTTCCCTAAAACATGCATTCCCTCACGTCCTTTCTTCATGACTTTGCATGGTTTAATATGATATAATGCACTCTTTTCATGCACTTTATTCATCTCTTTTCATGAAATTGATGGATTGAATTCTTTCTTTTGTTTTGTGTGCAAAGGTTCTGCCAAACATGGCTTCCATTCCAAAGACAAAAGGAACACATTATAATATTTGTGATTCCATCAAATTAGTGAAATATGGCTATTATGGAAAGGTAATATATTCTTAAATATGAAATGTAATTTTAGGGTTCAGTCTTGTACATTTATAATATCAGTCCAAAATAATTTTAGACACGGATGGTGATATCGTATGTTTTTTTTACTTTTACTGACCAAAGTGCATCTCGATGGACTGTCATTGTTGAAATATGCACATTATTCTCTAATAACAATGATTGATATCAACTAAGTGTAAAATTCGATTCTATTTAAGGGTTCTAGATCAATGGAAGAGCACCTGCCTTATAGGTAGGAGGTTGGTGGTTCGATTCCTTCATGCCCTATCTACATAACTCAATGACTAATTAAATGACCAGTTAATAGAAATCAATGACTAAATAAATGACTAGTTAACAATAATCAATGACTAAATAATTTACAACTTAACAACAATCAACGACTAAATAAATGACCATTTAAAAAGAATCAATGACTATATAAATGACCACTTAAAAAGAATCAATGACTAAATAAATGACCACTTAACAACAATCAATTAATAAATAAGCGACTAAATGTTCTAACAAGCAATGATAACTAATGACCAAATATAGACAATTAATGACCAAACAAATGACTAAATATATGACCAACGCATGAATCAATTCAAGCAATTTATGACAAAGTGATAAATGAATGCTAATTTATGATCAGCGGTCACATGTCCAAATTTAGTCATTTATCACCAATTTTTAGTCACTTATCACCCATTTTGTACTAGTGAATAACTTCTTCGAATTCCTTTTCTACTAAATATTTAAATAAAAAATACACTCAAATATCGTCTAATAATATTATAATATCCAATTAAGACATTGAATGTGATGGAGAATCAACAAAGAACTACCACACTAGTGGTCAAGATGGACAAGATGTACAAGATGAATACGAAAGTTCTGAAAGATAAGAAGGTAATAATTTATTTTTCAAATATCTTGGTTAAATTAACTAAATCATGAACGAGGATAGTGACCTTGAAAAATTGAAAAAAATCATTAAAAATGCACACCTACAAATTTCTAGGTCAAGACGATTGGATTGTTTCTGAACATTGCATGTGGATCATCCACAATGAGAGTAAGTATCGATGATGTATGTGGATATTAGCCAACCAAGCACATTGGAGATGGGATCCTTGGATAATGACAAAATAGGCAAGGAATTGGTGGAAAAATGTGGTAGCTACAACATTGTTACTCACCACTCGAATGTTGGCTGGACATTGAAAGGTAGGAGACAAAGATGATTTTCTACCTAATTTGGTGAAACAAATATATTCTAGAATTTATTATGAAAAGAAATATTTATGTGCAATTCCCCATACAAAATTTTTATTGATATTAGAAATGGAAGGTTTTCTATTTTTCAAGAAAATAACAAAAAACACCTCCAAAAAAGAAAAAAAAGGGGAATAAAAAAAGCCCCAGTGGAGACAAAAAAGCAAAAAAGGGGGATGAAAGTGTTACGAAGAAAATATTACTATGGATTTGGGTGGACCACAACAGGCAAGCATTATAGGAATTTTGAGGTCTAAAATGGGCCTCTTAAGGAAATAATAAAATAATAGTTACAATAATAAAATAATATTTATTAATTTTGGAGTAAAAAAGAAAAAAAACTACTTTTTTGTGTTCGTATTTTCGACATATCTCCCTGTGTTTTTACTCAAATTTCTATCGGGAGAGCTCGTTGGATGCAAAATTTGATTCCGCACCCAACGAGTACCCACACTGCATACTTTTGACGGACCACGCTACCCCAAAAACAAGGAATACCTAAAAAAACATGATGATGACATCATCATCACATTTTTTTTCCAGGTATTCCTTGTTTTTGGGGTAGCGCGGTCCATCAAAACTATGCCATGTGGGTACTCATTGGATGCGGAATCAAATTCTACATCCAACAAGCTCTTCCGATTGAAATTTGAGTAAACACACAGGGAGATATGTCAAAAATAGGAACAAAAAAAGTAGTTTTTTTATGACAAATATATCAATTCAACCATTATGGTTGACTCATTTTATTGGAATTCTATTGGTTCTTGAATTCCAACTCACAAGAAGTTATTGTTGGCACATTTTCTTATAAGGCCCATTTTAGACCCCAAATTTCCTCTAATGATGACACCAGAAATCACATCCATTCTCAAATATGCTAGATAAATTAAATAATCTAACAATTAAGGGCTAGAGTCTGTACCTCAACCGGATTTTCAAAGAAGACCACCATTGAGCTTGAGATCAAATGATTGTTCCATACAATTTTCTCTCAACAACAAATATATATCCAATAAAATAAAATATATTAAATGTTAGCATTCAAACTAGAATAATGCATTTAAACATGTATAAAGAAAATATACGCATGGATACAAATATAAACAATTGCACATGAAATTTGGACGAGAAATGGATATTTATATTAGTATATAAAAAAGATACAATGTGACAACCTCTCTCGGCAACTTGTCAGAATTGAGAAACCAAGTTCCACCACCTGGACCTCCACCACTTCAATCCTCCATAGCAAGGCAAGCTTATAAATACAATGGAGAGTTTGGGAGATGAACATTATAAAGAGTTGTATCAACAAGGACAAAGGGATGTAGAATCAAGCATATAGAAATGGGGAATTTTTTTTCTATTGTTTCCTTACTCTCAAAGCTTCTCCTCCTCCAATGCTTCATAATGGATCAATATATAGCCCTCAATTTGGAAATAGAGGGTCGAATCTGAGCATTTCCAAGAATATGGAGGGCCAAGGATCAAGCTATTCATTACTTGATGAGGATAAATCCATTTTTTGTTTGTTTGTTAGCATAAAAATGATGTACACAGAAAATAATGGTGCAAGCTGCATAACTATTGGCTCACATGTGTCTTCAAAATGTCTTTTTTAGGGTTAAACTAAAGCATCAAGGCTATACTAAGTAAGGTGGGTATAATGAATCTGGATAGGGACAAGGGAAGTCCATCAAGGTGTGATGCATAAGGTGTGGAAATCATGCTATAACATATGCCCCCTAATGTGTGAGGTCAAAGGGGTACATGATGGCCAAAATAAATTACAACAATCCCAAAAGTGGAGCAGTGAATATCTAGGTGGAAGAACTAGCCACTCATCGACACGATACAATGATAACTATGTATACATGAATGCATATTTGGAGTATATATAGTAGTCCTGGATAAATATAAGTTCAACGACCATGAATAGGAATAATGGAAATATGTCATAAGTGTTTGTAGCCACATACAATACACAGTGGATTCTAGTCTCCATTCTAAATGAAGACATCTGGTACATGATAAGGTACACTACTATGGTATGAGAACTGGAATTACATAGGTATTGTTGTGATCAAAGTAGTAACATAAATGGAATTCCACCATAATATGAGGTATTCTACACAAATCATAGTTGGTACATGTCCCATTGTGTGAATAAAGGTGTTGAGTTTGAGCATGATGAAACATCTTCTGATTACCAGTCATTGATGTATACCATTAATAGACGCAAGATAACCCACCAATTATGAACATGGGTGTCAAGGTAGTGAGTGCAATCAATAGGTGGGAATAAAGGTGTCAATATTGAACACTTGAAGAACCCATCAAGTAGGAGACATTGATGTATTCCCAATCTATTGATGGTGAGAGAACCTGCCACTGATGATGTAAGTCTCAAGGCACTCAACTAACTCTAGATCCCAATTCTTGAATAAATGATTTGAAGTCGATGGAATGGAATCCATTAGAAGGAGGACATTAAGGAGTCCCCCGTCAACCAACACAAGGTACATATTAAGGCTGGATGATTTGGAATAAATCAGATGAACAAGATGTACATGAACCAGTAACCATGTGTGTCTCTCGCGTATACCCAATGCAAGTAGCATGCGAAAGAGACCCTTTGAATAACAACCAATGATGAAAACTACTAACAGAGGCAAGCAAACCACCAATAGGGTCTAATGGAATATGATACATGGAATGAATCCTAATGCATGAATATATTTATTTTCATTGAACATAAGGGAAACTACTCAGTCAACGGCCAATGATGATACATCATTTGTTGAGTTCAAGGCCACCTAATAATGATGAAAGTAACCCCAGGGTATTAGGTAGGAACACATATCTATAATGTACCAGGAATGGATGACATGCAGAGTCAAGATAACCGAGGAATGTTTGACTCAGGATATACTTCCTTCAAACAAGAGCATATAGTAGATGGAGACACTTAGGTAACATAGACTCAATTGTGCAAATTGGGACAACTCTATGACACAAGAGGCATTAACAAAGGCTCCATAGGGACTAGAAGCTTAACAATTCGATAAAGAAAGATTTGAATAACAAGTACATATATTAAGGACATACTAAAAACCCAAACCGTGAAAAATTAACTCATAAATTGTACTCTCTTTGAATGCGACACAATAACTGCCAATATAAGACAATATCATTTCTTATCCAGATTTTTACGTTAATTAATTTTTTTGATCTTTTTCATATTATAAATCTTGAAAAGGAATTAAATGTGCTTATAGTGCAATAAAGAGGAAACGAGTGTCACGATCATGCAAACTAGTTCCAAACAATGGAACATATCTATGCTCAATGCAAAGAAAGACACGCGGGATAAGGACACTCAGGGGAATGTTTTTGTTATCCCTAAAGTTGAACCTAGAATACTGGGGTTCAAGCTCAGAGAAATCTTGAAGATAATTAAATATAATAAAATCAAATTAAAACAGAGATGGTATGTAATCAAAGGAATTATGAAATCAAATAACCATCATAGAACTGCATGACATAGAATAAAATACAAATTTCAATAACAGAAGGGATTACGAACATGAATTTACAAGTAAATGAAATCGGTTATGTAACTAAGTATTTAATGATAACTGCACTTTATCATAAGGATCTTGTAATGGATTTTAAGATGACCATACACAAGATAAAATCATAATAAAATGTAATTCATAAAAGAAGACAAAACAAGCTCATGATCATAATCATATCAAAGTAAAGTTCTGTATTAAAGATACAAAGAGTATCAATGTCTTGCAGTTCATATTCAAAACTGGATTCCCATCTATGATTCCAACCCTTTCTTCTATCTCGGCTCTCCAATATATACAACTAATTTCCAAAATAAAAAAAGGTTTCTAGATCCTTAAATTCTGGATTTCGAATAACCAAAAATAGTAAATTTGTTTGAAGTAGGACTTAATTTAAAAATTGTACAGATACTTAGACTGCCATGTGGAAAAATCACAACAACCTTATATACTATTTGTCAATTATACTAACTCGATACTAATCAAAATCACTTATCAAAGACTCTTAGAAACTTCAGCTAATAAAGTCATATCATGAAGGACCTATGATCTCTTTTGTAACTTGGTGTATTCAACATCCTGGTTCAACTCCTTGCTCTGCAATTTTCTATTTTGATCAAAAACTTGCTTATACTGCTCCTGTTAAGCCCTTTTCTTCTTCAATATATCTTTGGCAATATTAACCAATTTTTGATAATCAACTTCCTTCTCTTCTAAATCCTCTCGCAATCTCTTATTTGAAAGCATTAAATTTTCATTCAGCGCATGAAAATACTCATTTTTCTTTTTATAAGATATCATAAATTTCCTTATATGTGTCAATTCTGGAATAATATTTGATTCATCTGTATCCACCATGATATCTTCTTTCTGTAGCGATGCTAAACCTGAATCCATTTCCCTTTCATAATTTTGCTTTCCTGTGCAAAGATTTATGGAATAAGTTGAACCCCTCTGTGCAATTCTATGACTTTTTCTTCTTCTAAAATCTGTTCTTCATTTGATAACTGAACCCTATCTCTGCTAACTAATTCTTCAATAACAACAAACTCACTGTTTTCTGTAAATTTTGGGCTTGCTTCCATTTCAAGCTTTCTTCTTAATCGAGTTCTAGGTTTTAAACTTGAATCCACAACTTTACCCTTCAAGTCTTCAATTAGTTTATCATCATTCTTAACAACATCTGCTTTTGATAATTCATCATTTACCCGTGACAATTTTTTTGTTAACCCATTATTTTCTACATCTAGGTTTTCCTCTTGCTCTGTTTGATTATCTGCTACATCATCTTCACTTCCTTTCTTTTCTCCTTTTTGCTTTTCTACATCAAACCCAGATTCAAAGAGAAATTCCTCCCATGTTTTCCCCTTTTTCTTCAAATGAAAAATGATTAACAATTTGATTAACCCCTGATGGAAAAGGGAACACACTGTATGTTCTTGATGACTGTGAACCCTTGAAATCATTTTCTGGTTACTTTTCAACAAATAATAGGGCAAGTTCATTTTCTTTTCTCCACTGAGATGCATCAGAAAACGTAAATGACACCTCAAGACTCTGTCATAACGACCCTCACAGGTTACATAGTTTTGGATCATCTCCAATGGTGTTTTCCACATAGGTTTTAGCTTCGTAACATGTATACCATTCTTCCAATCAATTTTTTCAAACCTTGGCAAAAGAATTTTTTTGTAATCGACCTCAAATGATTGCTATTTGAACCACTTCTCTTCTTCAGACAAAACACCAATATCTTCTGCTATAGTTTCTTTATTCACTATTATCTATAAGTCTTCAAACCAAACAACTTCATCATTATAATTTTTTATGAATGCCCTAGTTACCTGTTCGTTATGACCCGGCAACCTTTCACAAAATGGAAACTAGCCAGCATCTTGCATCATCTTCACTGATCTAGGGCATTCATGAACCCACTGTAGATTACAGGTTCAATTCTGCACAAAAATCCTCCAGGTATCTTGTTTTTAGTCATCCTGCATGAACCTAGAATACATTCCTGCGCTCAAAACAAAACCTTACTCCAAAACACGCGGTTACAATGAATATGGGCTTTAATTCAAAAACCCTATGTGTATGGACACAGTATTGCACGAACCATATTGTCATTATGATGAAGTATGGGGTTTAATACATGTTTAATGAAACTATTGCCACCTCTGTACAAACCTTACCATGTACCTTCACTCCATCATAATAATAATAAAAGCTTTTAATTTCATATCGTGAGTCAAGCCAATTGGTAGCACTACAATATTTTCATTTTAATATATGCTGCTACTTTATATAACGAAAGTTACTCTTAATTTTCATAATATCCCTTGCTTTAATACAAAACAATAACTTTTAAAAGATAAATGATTTGAGCTTTAAAAGAGAAAAACATAATAAAACTCATAATAAACAATAGTAAAACAAGGGTAAAAAGGTAAAGAATAAGGTAAAACTAGGCTTATGAACCCAAATAGAAACCTTAAGAAAAAATAAAATAAAAACCCTAGGACAAATATAAGAAACAACCATAGAGATAACGTCTGGCTCTGACTGGGGATAAAGCTCTCCCTGTGAGGCTTTAAGAACATCTTGACCTATGCCTTTTGAAATCTGCTAAAGTCATAACTTCTGTCTTATTGGGCTGGAGTCTTATTCATGAAACTAAGATGATATATACAGTGAATATGTACAATGACCTTCTATCACTCAATATGTGTGGAAATACTTTAGAAAACGTCCATTCACTGGACCTGCAATCTCCTCACCATTCAAATTCTGTAAAACAAAAGTATTATTTTCAAAAATCTTGATCACTGTAAAAGGCCCTATCTACAAATTATCAAACTTTCCATGCTTACCTTTTTCATCCTTTCGTGCATCCCACCTAAGAACAAGGTCACCCATTGCAAAAACATCTTTTCTAACTTTCTTATCAAAACTTTCTTTCACCTTTTTCCTATGCATCTCAGTTGTATTTTCAATAATTTCTCTTTCTTGCTGTAGTTGGATTATCTGAAACATTCTTCTTCTTATATCATCAGGCTCTTATTTTATTTCCTGCAAGAATTTAATTAATGGGGAAGCTAATTGAACAGGAAACAAAGCATCAACTCCATATACCAACTGAAAAGGGGATGTCCCAATTGACTTCTTTATAGTTACTCTATCAACCCAAAGAGCAAATTTTAATTTGGTATCCCAGCTTCTTTTATTTTCAAATAACATTTTCTTGATACTGTTCACAATATTTTTATTACTAGTTTCTGCTAATCCATTACCCTGTGGGTAATAAGGTGTGGACTGTTTCAAGCTAATTTTATTTTCTTCACAAAAATTCACCATCTTTTTTGACTTAAAAGCAGGAGAATTATCAATAATTAATTTCCTAGGGAATCCAACTCTGCTGAGAATGTTCTCCTGAAGGAAATTAATTATGACTTGTTCAGTTGCTGTCCTTATGGGGATTGCCTCCACCCACTTAGTGAAAAAATCAGTGGCAGTTAAAATCCATTTGTGCTGACCACTAGAAGGAGGATGAATTTATCCTATAAAATCTAAACCCTATTGCTAAAATGGAAAATTTACTGCTATAGGTTTCAAGGGTAACGACTGAAGTTTATGCTTACCTACAAAGTTTTGACACTCCACACATGCTCTGACTTGATGATGTACATCTGCGAAAAGAGTAGGCCAATAACATCCTACTCTTAGGATTTTGAATGCAGTTGCTTTCCAGTACTTGTGCCCACCACATACTCCACTATGCAATTCAGCAGTAACAGCGTCAACTTCTAATTTTTCCAAACATTTCAACAATATTCCTCCAGGATCTTTCCAGTACAAGACTTGGTCTATTAAAACATATTTCATTGCTCTAAGTTTTAATGATCTACATTTGTTTCTATTCAATTTTGGAGGGCATTGTAAATATAAGAGGAAATATACAATTTCTTTATACCAATAAGAATCACAATACTTGCTATAAATCTGTTGTTTACTGTATTCTGCTGCCATATCTTGTTCTGAATTTTCTGCCATCAAATGAAGATTTAATACCTGACAATTTGATTATGTTAGAAGCTTCTCTAAACCCTGGCCTTTCACCAATTTTGTTGGTTTAATATACATTTCATATTCCATAACCTTTGCTATCCATCTGCCTCTTTTCCCCTCACTGTCAGGTTGTACTAAAATATTCTTGACTTCTGAACTTGGAACATATGCCAAAATTTTGGAATGTAAAACATATATTCTAAAAAATTTGAGAGCTTTAACTAATGCATATGCTTGTTTTTCCATTGTATTATATTTAAGCTCTGAATCTCTTAATGTTTTACTGAAAAAAGAAATTGGTTGTTCCAAGCCATCTGAATTCTTTTGCAATAACACAGAAGCTATGGTACCTTCAGATGCAAATGAAAAAATTGCAAAATCCTCAGTATAATCTGGAGCTATCAATACTGGTGCTTCTATCAATGCATGCTTTATTGCTTCAAATGTCTGTCTAGCTTGATCTGACCATTTAACCTCCCTATTATTCTTAAGCATTTCAGTGATATGTTTGATAATTTCTGCGAAATTAGGAATGAACCATCTTAAAAAAATAATTTTCCTAATGAAAGATTAAATTTCCTTTTTATTTCTAGGAATAGTAATTTTTAAGATGGCTTTTACTCGCTCTAGATCTATTTTGATTCCTTCAGCAGAAACAATGTGCCCTAACAACTTACCTTCTGTCATAGCAAAGTGAGACTTCTTTGGTTTTAATGACAAACCAAATTTTCGGCACTTAGTAAAAACTTGTCTTAGATGCTTTAGATGATCTTGATCAAACATGGAGAACATTGTGATATCATCTTGGTATATTACTACAAAATTTTCATTTCCCCCCACAAAGGCTATGTCCAGAGCCCTTTGAAATGTGGCACCTGTGTTCATAAGCCCAAAAGGCATTTTGTCATACATAAAAGTCCCCCATGGAGTTATGAATGCTGGTTTTTCTCTATCTTTAGGATGTACTACAATCTGGTTATAACCAGAAATCCCATCAATCATTGAAATTCTATGAGACCCTACAACTCTCTGCAAAATATGATTAATTTTAGGTAATGAATAATTATCTTTCAAACAAGATCTGTTCAAGTTGCGGAAGTCAACACAAAGCATTATTTCTCCATTTTTCTTACATACAGGAACCAAGTTTACAATCCAGGATAAATATCTCAGAGGTACAATAATTTTCACATGCAATTTTTTTTTCCTCTTTTTCAATTACTGGCAGTAATGCTGGATTAAGCCTTCTAAGTTTCGGTTTAAAAGGCTTAGTATTTGGTTTCAAAGGATAATTGTGGTGAATTATGCTAGTGTCATAAGTTTTTAAATCTTGATATGACCAAGCAAAAATGTCCACAAATTCTTTCAGCAAACTAATATATTTTTTCTTTTCCCCCTCTGACAGTGATTTTGACATTCTGATCATTTTGGGTTTAGCTTCAAAACCAATATTATAATCCATAACATTATCTTCATTGGTTTGCAAGGTGGGTTTCAACAACATATCATCCTTTGAGAACATCCTCTCAAGTGGAACAAGCCCCCTAGGAATGAAATTTCCCTTTAATTCAACAATCTTGTGATCAACTATTGAATCATTTATACAAGGTTCATTTTCCATTCATTCAAAATCCTGTTCTTGATCAACTAAATCATTTGAAAATTCACCTATTAGCTCCAGAAATTCTTTTATCTCCTGATCATCATGAAATAATTTCCAGTGTGTGATGTCATCTGGAATAGATGGCCTGTATCTCACATCAATTGGATATTTCAAATGTGTCACTTTTGGAACCTTAAAGTAAACTGCTGCTAAAGCTAAGGAATCAACTGTTTCATTATATTCTCTTGGAACAAAAGTTATATTGAAAGCTATAAAGAAATTTTCTATTAAATCCCAAGCCTCATTTCTATACACTTTCAACAAATGTTGCTTTACCTGGTAAACATTCTTTACTTGCTGTATTACTAATTCGGAGTCGCCAAACATAGCAAGCTCTTGAATACCCAAATATTTTGCTACTCTTAATCCAAGAATCAAAGCCTCATACTCAGCAGTATTATCGATTGTTTTAAATTCCAACTTGTACATAAGAGAAATGATCTCACCTCCAGATGAAATAAGTAACACGCCTGCTCCTGCTCCCTCCTTACTTGACGAACCATCAAAATACATCTACCATAAACCATCTGGTTCTTCTTTCTTTGTCTGAACTGGAATATCTTTATGCACTTGTAAAACTTCTTCAACGTCATCACTTAATTGCAACATACAAGAACCAAGTTTCTCATCAATTGAATAAATTGGATGATTATTAGGGTGTTTACTGTCACTTACCAAATATGCCATCTATACTTCTCTGTAAACTATTCTGAATTCTCCTCCAAACAATGGAATTGTAGCATATGAAATATCCATCTGCAGAGTTCCTCCCACTCTTTTTTTCCAAGATGTAGACAATAGCATACTGAATTTAGGAGAAATATCTGCTACAACTATGTCCATCAACACACTCTTCATACGTACTTGAGTCAAATTCACCACAAGATCTTTAATAACCCCAATACACTTCACTTCCCTAGAGTCAAACGCATACAAGTCATGATATGGTTTAATAACACTCATCCCTAAAGCTTCCATGACTGCTTTTGGCATGAGGTTATGTGAAGCTTCTGAATCAAGAAGTACTAATTGCTCATGCACTGAAAGAGTCACATAAAAGGGAGGAGGATATTCTGAATTATCATCAGGCTTGTTAGGTCATGTTTTTTTTTTCTATCTTTTAATGCTTTTATTTATGTCTTGAAGCTTGGTTTTTATTCTTAGAAAATTTTGTTGATTGACATAGTTTGAATTTTTCCCTCTAGCTTTTATGTTATTTGATTTCTTAGTTTATTTTTACAAGTTTTGGTTTGATTTCATGATCAAAGGGATTATATGGATTAAAAAGTTTGAAATATAGCATAAAAGTTTAATTGAGACTCCTAAACCAAGTTTAAACCTTTATCATTAGCATAATTTTTGAAAATAATTAACCTAAATTTTCTTGTAGCGCAAGCCAGAAAAAGTTACACAGAGGCGCTACAAGAAAGTTAGGCAAAGTTAAAAATCCTCTATCAATGTTGCAGAGGTATAGTTCTTTAAAGCACCAACGAGATAGTTGATAAAGCTTCTGATAGCCGATCACGAAGCCTATGGTCAAAATGCCGCACAACTTCAAAATCATATTTCAACGTTGAGGAAAGCTAATGGTCTAAAGTCATTTTTAAAACATTGTGGAGATTTAGTTCTTTAAAATGCTGACACTGCGGCAGCATAGTGGCTTGAAGTTCCGATGCATTAGAGATTACTGCCCCCGATCGCCGACAGGCTAGAAATGGGAAGTGTTGATTCGTTCAGTCTTGAACCTCTGATCATCGATGCTAAGAAGGATTAATTGTTAATAATGGGAGATGCTATTTCCGTAGGAACATTCAAATGATAATCACTTTGAAAAGTGGAATATAATCATGAAAGTGAATCATGGAGGTTTCTTACAGAATTGATGAAATAATGATGGCAGATCATAATGAAACAAACGTGTCTCAAATCATGTCGTTTCCTAAAGTGCATGAAGAGAAGGTGGAGATCGTGGCGGAAAATTAGTTCTTAGAAAGTGGAATTTTGAATTAGAGCGAAATTTAGGGCTTTCAGGAGCAATTGTCTAGAGTACTCAAAATGGTCAGAGAAGATTGGATGCATGCAGTTCAACAACTGACAGACAGAAGAATAGGATTCCAGTAGCTGGATTAGTTGTTGTAACAGTTTAAAAGACGGTAAGAGTGTGGTATTTATAGAATTTGTTTGACAATGAAAAAGAGTGGAAAGACCAATAGGGAAGAACCCTCAGACTTAAGTTGGGTGAAAAACTTTCCATATTGCGTACAGTTGTTTGCAGAAGCATGATGGTTAGTGTTCTTCAAGAAGATTGAAAGTTATTATGAAGAGGTTTCTTACAAGTTTGCTCAGGGTTTAGATAAGGATGTAGTGTCTTTTGAAACTTTGAAATTCAAATTAACTAGGGAGTTACTATCAGAAGCAACAGGGATTCTGGATGAGGGAGAATTTTGGTTCAAAAAGGTGCCCTTCACCTTTGATGCTAAGAGATATTTGCTTCCAGGTGTAGTAGTAGACTGGGGAAAAGGTGTTCCCATTCAAAACTTTAAACCTAAGTGGATTGAACCTATCAAAATATTACAAAGCTATGTCACCTGTGAGGGGAGATTTTCCTTTGTGTTTAAATATCATTTTAGATTCCTCCAACATCTCAGTCATGAATCTAAAATGAATCTTCCTTTCTTCTTTTTGAAAAGCTTACAGAAGATGTCATGTAGAGTGAGAGAACACTAGGACCATATAAAACAATTAGTTTTTCACCATGGGCTCATAAAACTCATTATAAGTACTATATTGCAGAAAAGAGAAAAGACATGGGAGCACTTCTTATTTTGGTCAGGTTTCAAGACTAAGCAGAAGGAACATTCCCAAAAGAGACAGGTAGATAAGGGTCAAACTCTAATTAAGTAGCTTAAAAAGAAATCCACAGTCAAAGATGAAGAAATTGATAAACTAGGAGAAGCTTCAAATCAGGAAAATGGAAACATTGAGTTTGGGCAGCAAGTTAATGTTGAGGAAAGCAAAGTTTTACAGTCAAAGATTAAGGAATTTATGCCAGTTGAAGAAGTTTTACCCGCAGAACCATTTCAAGATGCAAAAGAAGATATTAAGGAGCAGAAGCAAAGCCCTATTATAGTACTGTCAGAAGAGGATGAAAAATACTTGTTTGATGAGGCTAGAGTTCCTGTTACTAATGAAGCTAGGGTTTGTGCTAAGCAAGAAATTCACACTCATTGTGATGAGGAAATAATGTCCAGAAAGAAAAGAATGAAGGTTGTTGAATTTTCCTCAATAACTCATCAAGGAAAGGTTCTGAAGATGCTGGGAGAGGTTGGAGCAGTTTGGAGACCTAAGACAAGGTCGAAGAACAAACTTAGGTTAAACATAAAAAAGCTACTGAATCCCAAATTGGCTAAAGAAAAGGTTAAATTAATAGAAGATTTATTATCTCAAGATAAATTAGATGATAGTGAAGATGACAATAAAGAAATTATGAAAGGTAAAGATAAATCTATCTTCACTGATACTAATATCTCTGATATTTTCCTGGAGATTCGAAATCAGATGATTCAAGAAAAGCAGTAAAATGAGGTAAAGAGTTCTTGTCTAGAGAAAAGAGAGATAGTTGAAGAAGAAGCTCACTGCAATGCTGAAACTGAAGAACATCTAGAGATTCCTGTGACTTCCACAGAGCTTATGAAGGAGGATGAAGAAATCTATAAGAAACTAAAAATCCCATGGACACCAGAAGGGATGCAAACAATCTTAGGAGACAAATGTATTGATTCTGAAAAAGAAAACCTGTAAAGAAGCATTAAGCAATACAAACATTAAGTTGAATATATGCATGAAACCAATGATGGATTAGTTACTGCAAACATGAGACTTAGAGAAGAATTGGAAGAGGTTAACAATCATTACCAGGAATTAATTGCAGTTTCTAGAGAAGCTCTTAAAAGGAAAAGGAAAATAGAGAATCAGTTCACACAGCTAAAGCAGACTATCCAGGAGTTGACTCAACAGAACGAGGAGCTAACAAGGAGGGTTGCATACTTGGAGGCAGATCACTTGAAATCTAGAAGGAAAACTCAGGCCTTGGAGGGGATTGCTTTACTAGTTGAAACAACTAAAGACTTGTAAAGTTAGTTATTAGTTAGGTTCGAAAAGTCATTTTATTTTTTATAATGATAGTTTAGATTGAACTATTCTATAGATAGCCTAAAAGTAGTTAGGGTTCAGTTATTCAATTGATTTTGAAGGAATAGGATAAATGTAAGTCTGAAAGAAGACAAATGGTCCGATTTTTTGCTGGCAAGGGGAGGCTATCAGGCCGTGTTTATGAGCTAAGTAAAAGACTCTTATGTGTTTTTGATGAATGAACTATGAAATATATGCACTATATGCCCTTCAGATTATTGACTGGTTTTATTTCTAATTTGTGTTAATTACTCAGTTGGTATATTCATTTCCTATTTAATGTTTTTATGCTTGAAATCCTTGCTAACTGTGGGTGAAATTCCATACTGTGTTTACTCTGTTGTATTATGTTTTATATGTTATGAATCTCAGTCATTTAAATACTCATGATTTAGTGTTTGCTTTGGTATTATGAATGTTTTCCCTCTTGTCTTCAAACTGTTCAACCAAAACCTTATAAAACCCTATTTTACTTTATTGTGATTTTTTGAGATTGTGTTGGCTTGTTCTTCCATAGTCTGGGAACAATTTCTGGCACTAACATCTTTGGCGCTGTTGCAGGGGATGAAGTTGAAAACCTATTTTCCTTGGGATACTTATCATTTCACTGGTTTTGAGAGGTGAACTTAAACCAACAAATCTTAAAGACTACTTTTCACCAGTTTTTCACAGTGGCTACTAAGGGAGTTGGAACAAGAAACAGACCTAGTTCACCTTTACAGCTGGGTGTTTCAGACCCAGAACAGATATTGAAAACAACTAGGAAGATCAGAAGGTCTCTGTTGTCACCAACCTTATGTAACCCTGATCAGTTAGATATTTCATCACCTTTATCTGTTTTGAAGGGAGAAGAACAAAATTCACCTTGGTTGAAGCCTATAATTCCTATCAATAATTTTCAAGTTTTCACTAATCCTCAATCCTTCAAGAAAGAAAAGACAACATCTCCTAGAAAAATTCCTCTATTTCATCTCAAAATTGGTAAAACTCCATTTCAGCCAAGTCCTAGTCAAGTCTTTCCATCACCAAAACCACTCAACTTAAAGATGGCAGCCCAAAATCAGCCATTAGATATGATGGACCGAATGGTTGCAGCTAGGTATGCACCTTTAGTTTTGCCTCAGCCTTTGAATGCACTTCCTGGAGGTGATTACCAGAAATACCTGCCTAGGTTTAATGGACAAGGTGAAACCACAGCTGAGGAGCATTGGGAAGCTTTTCTCAGCTATGCTAATAATTAGAATATTGAGGCTAAGGATGTATGGATGAGGATGTTTGTACAGAGTCTTGATGGAGATGTCAGAAAATGGTTCAGGGAGTTTCCTGCAAATTCTATCACTATCATAGAAGAGCTTTAGGGCCTTTTCATGAGACAATGGGGTGACACCAAGGATCATACATATTACATAACTGAGTTTGGAGCCCTTAGGAGAAAGAAGGATGAAACCATAGCTGATTTTTCGAAGAGATTCAATAAAATGTATGGTAGAATTCCTACAGAGATAAAATCTTCAGAAACATCTGCAAAACTCACATATGCCAATGCTTTTGATCATGAATTTTTCCTACTTCTAAGAGAAAGAAGACCTGTTACTTTACTGAACAAGCAGGATGCAGCATTAGAAGTGGAGTCTAATATATTAGATTCTAATAGATTGAAGGGAAATACAGCTCAGCAGATATATGACAGGAAGGGTAAGAAGGAGGTAGCTCCAGGGGTTTCAACATCCCACTCTGCAGAAAGTAAAATTGATGAGATGGCCAAGCTAGTTAAGATCCTGACTACAAAATTAAACAAGTTGGAACTAGAGAAGAATTCAAACAAAACTGTTCAAGAAGGTGAGAGAAACCCTAATAATCAAAACCAATTCAGAAGACAGTTCGCACCTCGTTTCATACCTAGAGAAAGAAGAAACAATGATATACAATGAGAAAGGAGAGAAACTAAGGATCAAAGAGTACCACCCCCACTTCAGAATAATGTTGTTGATGAAGAAGAAATTGAAGAGGAAGTGTTATTAGAAGATACAGACCAGGATATGAATTATTTTGGAGAGCAGTTAACTGAGGGTTTTGTCACTGAAGAAGAGTTTTTAAACTCAGAATATTATGATGCTGATATGTTTGAAACAAAAAATGATTTAAATATTGAAGTGACTGCTGTAATTGCTGATACATACCAGACTGAACCAAAGAAAACTTTAAATTTAAGGTCAGGTCCAAAGCAAGTAGTTCAAAATCCTAAGAAAAAGGTAGTTGTACTTCCTAAACAACACTCTGATCCCGTGTTAGAGAAAAAACAAACTCAGGATAAACAAAGAAGAATGTGAAAGTTGAAAAGGTAAACAAAAGTGTGTAGAATTTTAATCTGGAAAATGAATTGGGACAAATTAAGATCCCTATGCCTTTTACTGAGTTAATGAAGAATCCTTCTTACAAAAATTCAGTTCTGAAAATGATTGGTTCAGCAAGCAGTCAGCCCCTTTCTGATACAGTGAATCTACAAGAAGAAAGACCTAAAATCTTTATTGGATTAGCTCTAGCAGAAAAAACTGAAAATGAAGCAGGTGCATCACCTCGTTTTTACATCACACTCACTATTCATGAACAGATGATACACAACTATCTTTTGGATTCAGGAGCAACACACAACCTAATGCCAAAGGTTGTCATGGAGGCTCTAGGTTTGAGTATAACAAAACCCTATCATGATTTGTATGCTTTTGCTTCATGAGCTATAAAATGTTTAGGAGTCATTAAAGATATGGTTGTCAGTTTGGCTCAACTACCGATGAAGAGTGTGATTATGGATGTGGTAGTAGCTGACATTACACCTAAATTTGGATTGCTCCTCTCTAGATCTTGGGAAAAGAAGGTTGGTGGGACTCTACAAATGGATTTAACATATGCCACTATTCCTGTATTTGGAGGAGAAAACAAAAGGTTATACAGAGAGTTACAATTTGCCTATATTGTGATAGATGACAAGAACCCTACAAATCATTCCTTGTATGCTGTTGACAAGGATTTGGGTACTTGTATGTTGCATTTTAGTGATGATGATAATACTGCTGGTTTGTTACAGGTTGAAAAAGAAAAGCCAATAAAATGCACAAGAGAACAAGAAGATGAACTTTGGCAATTATACTTTGATGGATCATCTTGTAAGGAAGGTGTTGGAGCAGGGGTTCTTCTAATATCTCCTGGAGGTGAAACAATAAGGTTAATGTATAAATTGGAATTTGTTACCACCAATAACGCTGCAGAATATGAAGCTTTGTTGTTAGGTTTGAAAGCTACAAAAGATCTTGGTATTCATCATATTTCTGTATATGGTGACTCCGAGTTGGTTGTTCAGCAGGTGAGGAACAACTATCAAGTGAAACAAGATTTGCTGAAAGTGTACCGTAATGAAGTATGGGATATGATAGATAATTATTTTGTGGCTTTTAACATTACTTATATTCCCAGGGATCATAACCAAACTGCTGATTCTTTGGCCCTAGCAGCCACACATTTTAGAATTCCCAAAACAACATAGCTAAGGTATCCTATTGAGGTTAGGTATAGACCTTATGTGCCTGATAATGTAAAGCAATGGAAAGTTTTTGAAGATGACATTGAAATAAAAAGGTTTTTAGAGCTGACAGGTGAATTTTCCAATTCTCTAATTGATCAAGAAGAAGATGATGAGGTTGAAGATTTTGAAGATAATGTAGAAAATGAGATTGTTGGTCATAAGATTATTGAACTTAAAATTAATTTCATTCCTAAAGGTTTGGTGCCATTAGAGAGAATATTTTCAAAAGATGATACACCTTTAAAACCTATTGTACAGTCTTCAAAAGAAAATGTGGTGGAATGTAATATTGGCACTCCTGAACATCCTAGAATGGTGAAGATTTCAAAAGCACTCATAGCAGAATAGAGGAACAGGTACATTAAGTTGTTAAAAAGAGTATATTGATGTTTTTTGCTTGGTCATATGAAGATTTGAAAACATATGATACTGGAATTATACAGCATAAAGTGCCTTTAAAACTGAATGTTAAACCTTTCAGACAGAAATTAAGGAGGATAAATCCAGCTTTGTTTCCTGTTATTGAAAAAGAGGTGAAAAAGTTATTAGATGCCAAGATCATTGTTCCCCTTGGGTATTCTTCATGGGTTGCCAATTTAGTTCCTGTCAGGAAAAAGAATGGAGAAATCAGACTATGTGTTGATTTTAGAAATTTGAATAGGTCTTCATTGAAGGATAATCACCCTTTGCCAAAAATAGAACAAATATTGCAAAAGGTGGTAGGGGCACAAAGAATTTCTAGGGTCGATGGTTTTCTAGGATATAATCAAATTGCCATGCATCCTGATGATAAAGAAAAAACAGCTTTTACTACTCCCTAGGGAACTTTCATGTATGATAAAATGCCTTTTGGATTAATGAATGCTGGAGCAACTTTTCAAAGAGATATGGACATAGCCTTTGTGGGGGGAAGAGATAGGTTTGTAGTGGTTTACTTAGATGATATTGTAGTATTTTCACAATCAGATGATGAACATCTAAAACACTCGAAACAAACTTTTCTAAAATGCAGAAAATATGGTTTATCTCTTAATCCAAAGAAATCACATTTTGCTGTACAAGAAGGTAAATTATTGGGTCATTTAGTTTTAGATGATGGCATAAGGATTGATCCAGAGAGGGTGAAAGCAATACTGAAAATAAGTTTGCCAAGGAGCAAGAAGGATGTACAATATTTCATTGGTAAAATCAATTTTCTGCGTTGGTTTATACCAAATTTTGCTGAGACTATCAAACAAATTATAGCCATGCTGAAGAAGGATCAGGAAGTCAAGTGGATTATAGAGGCAAAGAATTCATTCAAAAAAATTAAGATGGCTCTTACTGAAGCTTCAGTGTTAGTAAGTCCAAATTTTACAAAGGAATTTCTAACCTTTTCTTTTGCATCTGAAGATACATTGGCTGCTGTTTTATTACAGAAGAATAAGGATGGTCTTGGACAACCTATTGCATTTTTCAGCAAAACTCTTAGAGATTCGGAGCTAAAATACAATATTTTAGAGAAACAGGCTTATTCTTTGGTAAAATCTTTGAAATTCTTCATAATTTATGTTTTTCATTCCAAAGTTATTGCTTATGTACCTAATGTTGCCATAAAATATGTTTTGACTCAGCTTGACAGTGAGGGAAAAAGAAGAAAGTGGATTGCCAAAATTATGGAATATGATGTGGATATCAGACCTACAAAGCTAGTAAAGGGACAAGGTCTAGCTAAACTGCTAGCTGATTCAAATTGCCAAGCTTTAGGGCTACATCTGATGGCATAGTAGCCAGCACAGAAAGAAAGTCAAGCGAAGCTGGAGAAAGAGAAGATTATGGATTTCTATTCAACATCTACATGGTATGCAGATATTGTATATTTTCTTTTGTACTTGCAATGTCCAGAACACTTAGACAAGAAAGTTGCTAGGTATTTGAACTTGAAAAACACTAAATATTGTTTGGCAGAGCAGCAACTCTTTTGGAAGGATCTAGGGGGTATCCTACTCAGATGTTTAGATAAAGCTGAAATTGAAGGAGTAATTTCTGAATCTCATGAAGGTACTTGTGGAGGTCATAAGTATTGGAAGGCAACAACATACAAAATTCTAAGAGCTGGATACTATTGGCCCTCTTTATTTTCAGATGTAGATCAACAGGTAAGAGCATGTATCCCTTGTCAGGAATTTGCTGGTAAACAAAAGTTGCTGTCATTACCTTTAAAACCAATTGCAGTTAATGCCCCTTTTCAGCAGTGGGGTTTGGACTTCATAGGGGAGATAAATCCATCTTCCTCAGGGCAGCATAAGTGGATTTTTAATGCAACAGATTTCTTTACTAAGTGGGTAGAAGCTATTCCCACAAGGAATGCCATAGATAAAGTGATCATATATTTTATTGAAGAAAATATTCTCATTAGATTTGGATGTCCACAGAAAATATTGACTGATAATGCTAAAGCCTTTAAATCTAAGGCTATGGGGGCATTTTGTGAAAAGAGTGGTATCCTATTGAAACACTCAATTCCTTATTATCCTCAGGGGAATGGTTTAGCTGAGTCATCTAATAAAAATATCATTCAGAGTATCAGGAAGTTGCTGAAGCATAATAAAAGATCACGGGATTCTATGCTAAAGTATGCAGTATAGGCAGACAGAATAACAGTTAAGCAAGCAATTGGAACTTCTCCTTTGCAATTAGTATATGGTGTAGATGCAGTTTTTCTTGTTCAGTTGGGAATCCCAGTGATGAAGTTTTTTCAGGATTGTCAAGAAGAACATGATGATATGCAAAGAAGAATTTATGCAATGATTGAGTTACAGCAGAAACGAGAAAAAGTGGAAGAAAAGGCCCAGTTGTACAGGTTGAAGCTCAAAGAAATATTTGATAAGAAGATCAAAGATAATACTTTTTCAGTGGGAGACATGGTTTTGAAATGGGATGCTAGGAAGGAGCATAAAGAAAAGCATGGCAAGTTTGATAACCTTTGGTTTGGTCCTTTCATAGTATCGAAGTTTTTGGAAAACAATACTTTTGTTCTACAGACCTTGGAAGGTGAGGAGTTGTCTAATCTAGTTAATGGACGATTCCTCAAGCATTTTTACAGTTTTTGAAGATGGATACTGGACTTTCATTGTATATACTGGTGTGAATAACATAATAAAGACTCCATAACCCAATGTAAATTTTGCAGACTAGTAAGTAGCAGCACAGAAGGCACTGGTCTACAGGTTCTTGAAGCCTCACAGGGAGGACTTCATCCCACAGCAGGAGCCAGATGTTAGGTCATGTTTTTGTTTTCTATCTTTTAATGATTTTATTTATGTTTTGAAGCTTGGTTTTTATTCTTGGAAAATTTTGTTGATTGACATAGTTTGATTTTTTCCCTTTAGATTTTATGTTAATTGATTTCTTAGTTTATTTTTACAAGTTTTGGTTTGATTTCATGATCAAAGGGCTTATATAAGGCTTATATGGATTAAAAAGTCTGAAAAATAGCATAAAATTTTAATTGAGACTCCTAAACCAAGTTTAAACCCTTATCATTAGCATAATTTTTGAAAATCATTAACCTGAATTTTCTTGTAGCGCAAGCCAGAAAAAGTTACACAGAGGCACTACAAGAAAGTCGCGCAAAGTTAAAAATCATCTTTCAATGTTGCGGAGGTATAGTTCTTTAAAGCACCGTTGAGATAGTTGATAAAGCTTCTGATCGCCGATCGTGAAGCCTATGGTCAAAATGCCGCGCAAGTTTAAAATCATCTTTCAACGTTGCGGAAAGCTAATGGTCTAAAGTCATTTTTTAAATGTTGCAGAGATTTAGTTCTTTAAAATGTCGACACTGCGGCAGCATAGTGGCTTGAAGTTTCGATGCATTAGAGATTACTGCCCCCAATCGCTGACAGGTTAGAAATGGGAAGTGCTGATTCGTTCGGTCTTGAAACTTCGATCCTCGATGTTGAGAAGCATTAATTGTTAATAATGGGAGATGCTGTTATCGTGGGAACATTCAAATGATAATCACTTTGACAAGTGGAATATAATCATGAAAGTGAATCATGCAGGTTTCTTGCAGAAATGATGAAATAATGATGGCAGATCATAATGAAACAAAGGCCTCTCAAACCATGTCGTTTCCTGAAGTGCACGAAGAGAAGGTGGAGATCGTTGCGGAAAATTAGTTCTTAGAAAGCATAATTTTGAATTAGAGCGAAAGTTAGGGCTTTCAGGAGCGTTTGTCTGGAGTACTCAAAATGGTTAGAGAAGATTGGATGCATGTAGTTTGACACCTGACAGACAGAAGAATAGGATTCCAGTAGCTGGATTAGTTGTTGTAACAGTTTAAAAGACGGTCAGAGTGTGGTATTTATAGAATTTGTTTGACAATGAAAAAGAGTGGAAAGACCAATAGGGCAGAACCCTCAGACTTAAGTTGGGTGAAAAACTTTCCAGATTGCGCACAGTTGTTTGTAGAAGCAGGATGGTGAGTGTTCTTTAAGAAGATTGAAGGTTATCATGCAGAGGTTTCTTACAAGTTTGCTCAGGGTTTAGATAAGGATGTAGTGTCTTTTGACACTTTGAAATTCAAATTAACTAGGGAGTTACTATCAGAAGCAACATGGATTCTGGATGAGGGAGAATTTTGGTTCAAAAAGGTGCCCTTCACCTTTGATGCTAAGAGATATTTGCTTCCAGGTGTAGTAGCAGACTGGGGAAAAGGTGTTCCCATTCAAAACTTTAAACCTGATTGGATTGAACCTATCAAAATCTTACAAATCTATGTCACCTGTGAGGGGAGATTTGCCTTTGTGTTTAAATATCATTTTAGATTCCTCCAACATCTCGGTCATGAATCTAAAATGAATCTTCCTTTATTATTTTTGAAAATATTACAGAATATGTCATGTAGAGTGAGAGAACACCAGGACCATACAAAACAATCAGTTTTTCACCATGGGCTCATAAAACTCATTATAAGTACTGTATTGCAGAAAAGAGAAAAGACATGGGAGCACTTCTTATTTTGGTCAGGTTTCAAGACTGAGCAGGAGGAACAGTCCCAAAAGAGACAGGTAGATAAGGGTCAAACTCTGATTAAGAAGCTTAAAAAGAAATCCATAGTCAAAGATGAAGAAATTGATAAATTAGGAGAAGCTTCAAATCAGGAAAATGAAAACATTGAGTTTGGGCAGCAAGTTAATGTGGAGGAAAGCAAAGTTTTACAGTAAGAGATGAAGGAATTTATGCCAGTTGAAGAAGTTTTACCTGCAGAACCAATTCAATATGCAAAAGAAGATACTAAGGAGTAGAAGCAAACCCCTATTACAGTACCATCAGAACAGGATGATCAATACTTGTCTGATGAGGCTAGAGTTCCTGTTACTAATGCAGATAGGGTTTGTGCTAAGCAAGAAATTCACACTCATTGTGATGAGGAAATAGTGTCCAGAAAGAAAAGATTGAAGGTTGTTGAATTTGCCTCAATAACTCATCAAGGAAAGGTTCTGAAGATGTTGGGAGAGGTTGGAGCAGTGTGGAGACCTAAGACAAGGTCGAAGAACAAACTTAGGTTAAAAATAAAAAAAGCTGCTAAATCCCAAATTGGCTAAAGAAAAGGTTACATTAATAGAAGATTCATCATCTCAAGAGAAATTAGATGATAGTGAAGATGACAATAAAGAAATTATGAAAGGTAAATATAAATATATCTTCACTGATACTAAGATCTCTGATATTTTCCTGGAGATTTGAAATCAAATGATTCAAGAAAAGCAACGAAATGAGGTAAAGAGTTCTTGTCTAGAGAAAAGAGAGATATTTGAAGAAGAAGCTCACTGCAATGCTGAAATTGAAGAACATCTAGAGATTCCTGTGAATTCCACAGAGCTTATGAAGGAGGATGAAGAAATCTATAAGAAATTGAAAATCCTATGGACACCAGAAGGGATGCAAACAATACAGGAGACAAATGTATTGATTCTGAAAAAGAAAACCTACAAAAAATCATTAAGCAATACAAACATCAAGTTGAATATATGCATGAAACTAATGATGGATTAGTTATTGCAAACAAGAGACTTAGAGAAGACTTGGAAGAGGTTAACAGTCATTAATGGGAATTAATTGCAGTTTCTAGAGAAGCTCTTAAAAGGAAAAAGCAAACAGAGAATCAGTTCACACAAGTAAAGCAGACTATCCAGGAGCTGACTCAGTAGAATGAGGAGCTAACAAGGAGGGTTGCAGACTTGGAGGCAGATCACTTGAAATATAGAAGGAAAACTCAGGCCTTGGAGGGGATTGCTTTACTAGCTGAAACAATTAAAGAATTGCAAAGTTAGTTAAGAAAGTCAGTTATTAGTTAAGTTCGGAAAGCAATTTTATTTTTGTATAATGATAGTTTAGATTGAACTATTCGATAGATAGCCTAAAAGCAGTTAGGGTTCAATTATTCAATTGATTTTGAAGGAATAGGATAAATGTAAGTCTGAAAGAAGACAAATGGTTTGATTTTTTGCTGGCAAGGGGAGGCTATCAGGCTGTGTTTATGAGCTAAGTAAAATATTCTTATGTGTTTTTGATGACTGAGCTATGAAATATATGCACTATATGCCCTTCAGATTATTGACTGGTTTCATTTCTAATTTGTGTTAATTAATCAGTTGGTATATTCCTTTCCTGTTTAATGTTTTTATGCTTGAAATGCTTGCTAACTGTGGGTGAAATTTAGTATCATGTTTACTTTGTTGGATTATGGTTTATATGTTATGCATCTCAGTCATTTAAATGCTCACGATTTAGTGTTTTCTTTGGTCTTATGAATGTTTTCCCTCTTGTCTTCAAACTGTTCAACCAAAACCTTATAAAACCCTATTTTACTTTATTGTGATTTTTTGAGATTGTGTTGGCTTGTTCTTCCATAGTTTGGGAACAATTTCTAGCACTAACAAGGCTGATCAAAAGTTTTAAAACCAAGAGTGATGGTAGGATTTTCATCCTGCAAATTGATTTCATCAGATGGGATAGAATTCACTGCATTTTTAAAAGTTTTAAAAGCTCCTTCCCTGTAAGCTTTGTTTTTTATCAATTATGTTAAAGGAACACGGATATTAACCTTATTAAGCTCATGCTCCAAATTAAACCCACCTACAACTTTATTAACTTCCTCCAGAACTACCACTTCATCTATTTTCTCTTTTAAAATTTGTTTATGATTTAAAGGCATATTTTGTTTAGGAGGAACAGTTTTCACAATCTTCTTAGCCTGTGCTGCATGTTTTACCCTTGATCTAAGACCATATGATTTTTTTGGAATCTCCTGACAAATTTCAAGCATAGACATTTGATAATCATTTTATTCATAATGATCCAGCACTATAGCATGATGATAATCAACTTTAGTAGAAAAATGAGAAGAAGAATCATCATCAAATTGACTAATATTATGTTCTTGTTCTTCCAAATCATCTAACTCCCCTTCATCTATCTCATATGATTCATCATCTCTCACATGATTATTTTGAAATGGAGGTTGAATTCTTTGCTCTTCATTTTCTCTTGTCTCCCTCTGAATATCATTATCTCTTCTTTCTCTTGGCAAAAATCTAGGAACAAAAGGTCTTCTGAATTGGTTTTGATTTGTCTCTCCTTTAGGTATAGGCTTGTTCTGATTTTTATTTCCCAACTTCAACCTATCAATATTAACAGATAAATTTTTAATGATTTTATTCATTTCATCCATTTTACTATCTAAAGCTCTTCTTGTAGAATTGGATGGACTAATTGCTTTTTCAACTTTTTTATCTACAATTTGATAATCTATTTCCTCTTTGAGTTTTTTTTGAAGCCAAGATATTAGACTCCACTTCCAATGCCACATTTTGCATATTTAGAAGTGATACAGACTTTCTCTCTCTCAATAACAAAGAAAACCCATGATCAAAAGAGTTTGCATAAGTTAAATTTGTTGATGTCTCAGAGGGTTTTATTTCAGCTGGTATTCTACTGTACATTTTATTGAACCTTTTAGAAAAATCTTCCACAGCTTCATGTTTCTTTCTTTTCAATGATCCAAACTCAGTAATGTAGTATAAATAATGTTTAGTATCTCCCCATTGTCTCATGAACACTTCTTCTAAAGCATCTATACCATCTATAGAGTTTGGTGGTAATTCTCTAAACCATTTTCTCACTTCATCATCTAAACTTTGAACAAAAAATCTCATCCAAACATCTTCATTCTCAAAGTTCTGATTATCTGCATAACTCAAATATGTATTCCAGTGCTCTTCTGCTGTAACATCTCCTTTACGATTAAATCTTGGAAGATATTTTTGGTAATCTCCACCTGGGAGAGCATTTATAGGCTGAGGAAAAACTAGATCAGAATATCTTGCTGCTACCATAGTAGCCATCCTATTTTGAGGCTGAGCCATTCTAGGATTGGAAACACTTGAACCTGAATTAGATTGGTTGGTGTTTGAATGTTGTAATGAAAGAGGAAGATTACTGGGATTTGGCTGATTTATTGGGACAGTATTTACAAAAGGAATGTGGGATGTGTTGGGCTAAATGGGCGGACCCGGGTTTCACCTTTAACTTCGCACTAACAAAAGACCCACAGTGTTGGCCCTTTTGGCAGCAGCCTGCGAACAGGCTACAGTCTCACCCAAAACAGCTATGGGGTGCCGCAGAATCAGGTTTCTGCAAGCAGAAGAGAGAATCTTACTGTACCCTTAGTCTTTAACTATTAATATTTACTTAACACAAATGCTTGTATTATCAACTATTCAGCTTCGCGATTAGATAAATAAACAGTTACTTGCACAACCCTTATCTGGGAATTCACAGCGAAGCTAGTTATTAACAACAATCTTACTTTATCAGTTATTTACTTAACAATGCATAAAATATAATAACAAATCACACAAATGAACCACAACACCAGATGTCACGTGGTTCACCCCCAGTGTAGGGGTTACGTCCACAGAACTGCGCTTTATTTAACTCTTTACAACTAAAACGACAGTTCTGATCTGTGCACTTAGCTACAGATCCCTTCAGTCCTCAAAGCCGCGCACACAGCAGCAGGCCTCTGCGCACACAGCTGCAGATATTACTTTTTACCCACAAAATCCCTCTGTGCACACAGCAGCAGAGGTCGTCCCGGACACAGCTGGGACTGATCTTCTTACAAAAACCCTTATACAATCTCTTCACTTCGCATTACAATAGCTTCATAAGATAATCATTCAATACCTAACCCTACTTCTTTACATAAGTGCCTATTTATATAGCGCACTGTTACAAAACCATGGATTTACACCATGGGTGCCCAAAACCCTAACCCTGGATTTAACCCAAGAGTTAATTACAAAAAAAGGGGGTTCGACCCACCTGCGACACCCCTAAGACTATTTTAGGTTGTAACTCCGCTTACACTTCCTCAAAAACCGTGGAGTTACCAAAACTAAGGACCTTTAGGGTCGGAGCCCCAACAGGATGAAAGTAAAGAAGAAGCCCCTGTCTGCAATGCTTCAAGTTTAACTTCCTCAGATAACAAAGGATTTGTGAAGACTTGGAAGTTGTCTATTTGCAAAGGGGTAAATAGCAAATCTAATTCTTCTTTTCCTTTCTCAGAGTGTGGATCAAAAGAAGGAATAGGAAAAAATGAAGATTCAGGAATCTCCAAGGCTGAAGGATGTTTAAATTTTTCTGATGAGGTAGAACTTAATCTTTTCCTAGCTTCTTTTAATATCTTTTTAGGATCTGAGACTCCCGAATTTAAAGGTGATGAGGGATTTCCTCGAGTTCCTATCCTTTTTGAAGCCATTGTAACTTTCTGCTGGTAAATGATATAGGTGACTGATGTAGTCTATAAAAAGTCTCACTGATATTTTTCACCCTCCAAAATAAGATATATTAAGATGTCGAATACCCAGGGAAGATGTACTTTCATTTCTTCATCCCCGACAATGGCGCCAGAAGATGTTATCCCTAAAGTTGAACGTAGACTACTGGGGTTCAAGCTCAGAGAAATATTGAAGATAATTCAATATAATAAAATCAAATTAAAACATAGATGGTATGTAATCAAAGGTATTGAGAAATCAAATAACCATCACATAACTGCATGACATAGAATAAAATACAAAGTTCAATAACAGAAGGGATTACGATCATGAATTTACAAGTAAATGAACTCGGTTCTGTAACTAAGTATTTAATGATAACTACACTTTATCATAAGAATCTTGCAATGGATTTTAAGATGACCATACACAGGATAAAATCATAATAAAATGTAGTTCACAAAGGAAGACAAAACAAGCTCATGATCATAATCATAACAAAATAAAGTTTTGTATTAAATATGCAAAGAGTATTTATGTCTTACAGTTCATATTCAAAATTGGATTCCCATTTATGATTCCAACCCTTTCTTTTGTCTCGTTTCTCCAAAATATACAACTAATTTCCAAAATAAAAAAGGTTTCTAGATCCTTAAATTCTGGATCTCGAATAACCAAAAATAGTAAATCTGTTTCAAGTAGGACTTAATTTAAAAATTACACAAATACTTAGACTACCATGTGGACAAATCACAACAACCTTATCTACTATTTGTCAATTCTAATAACTTGATACTAACCAAAATATCTTATCAAAGACTCTTATAAACTTCAGCTAATAAAGTCATATCATGAAGGACCTGTGATCTCTTTTGTAACCTGGTGTATTCAACATCCTAGTTCGACTCCTTGCTTTGTAATTCTCTATTTTGATCAAAAACTTGCTTATACTGCTCTTGTAAATCCCTTTTCTTCTTCAATATATATTTGGCAATATTAACCAATTACTGATAATCAACTTCCTTCTCTTCTAAATCCTCTTGCAATCTCTTATTTGAAAGCATTAAATTTTCATTCAGCTCATGCAAATACTCATTTTGCTTTTTATAAGATATCATAAAGTTCCTTATCTATGTCAATTCTGGAATAAGATTTGATTCATCTGTATCCAGCATGATATCTTCTTTCTGTACCGATGCTAAACCTGAATCCATTTCCCTTTAATAATTTTGCTTTCCTGTTCAAAATATTTCTGGAATATGTTGAACCCCTCCATGCAATTCTATGAATTTTTCTCCTTCTGAAATCTGTTCTTCATTTAATAACTAAACCCTATCTCCGCTAACTGATTATTCAATAACAACAAACTCATTGTTTTCTGTAAATTTTGGGCTTGCTTCCATTTCAAGCTTTCTTCTTAATCGAGTTCTAGGTTTTAAACTTGAATCCACAGCTTTACCCTTCAAGTCTTCAACTAGTTTATCATCATTCTTAACAACATCTGCTTCTGATATTTCATCATTTACCTATGATAATTTTTCTATTAACCCATTATTTTCTACATCTAGGTTTTCCTCTTGCTCTGTTTGATTATCTGCTGCATCATCTTCACTTCCTTTCTTTTCTCCTTTTTGCTTTTTTACATCAAACCCAGATTCAAAGAGAAATTCCTCCTATGTTTTCCCCTTTTTATTCAAATGAAAAATGATTAACAACTTGATTAACCCCTGATGGAAAAAGGGAACGCACTGTATGTTCTTGATGACTGTGAACCCTTGAAATCATTTTCTGGATACTTTTCAACAAATAATAGGGTGATTTCATTTTCTTTTCTCCACTGAGATGCATCGAAAAACGTAAATGACACATCAAGACTCTGTCATAATGGCCCTCATAGGTTACATAGTTTTGGCTCATCTCCAATGGTGTTTTCCACATAGGTTTTAGCTTCGTAACATGTATACCATTCTTCCAATCAAGTTTTTCAAACCCTGGCAAAATAAATTTGCTATAATCGGCCTCAAATGATTGCTGTTTGAACCACTTCTCTCCTTTAGATGAAACACTAATAGCTTCTGCTATAGTTTCTTCATTCACTATTATCTATAAGTCTTCAAACCAAACAACTTCATCATTGTAATTTTTTATGAATGCCTTAGTTACCTGTTCATTATGACCCTTAAACCTTTCACAAATTGGAAACCAGCTAGCATCCTGCATCATCTTCGTTGATCTAGGGCATTCATGAACCCACTGTAGATTATCAGGTTCAATTCTGCACAAAAATCCTCCAGGTCTCTTGTTTTTAGTCATCCTACGTGAACCTAGAATACATTCCTGCGCTCAAAACAAAACCTTACTCCAAAACACACGATTACAATGAATATGGGCTTCAATTCAGAAATCCTATGTGTATGGACACAGTACTGCACGAACCATACTGTCATTATGATGAAGTATGGGGTTTAATATATGTTTAATAAAACTATTGCCACCTGTGTACAAACCTTACCATGTACCTTCACTCCATCACAATAATAATAAAAGATTTTAATTTCATATCGTGAATCAAGCCAACTGGCAGCACTGCAATATTTTCATTTTAATATATGCTGCTAGTTTATATAACAAAAGTTACTCTTAATTTTAATAACATCCCTTGTTTTAATACAAAACAATAACTTTTAAAAGATAAATGATTTGAGCTTTAAAAGAGAAAAACATAGTAAAAATCATAACAAACAATAGTAAAGCAAGGGTAAAAAGGTAAAGAATAAGGTAAAACTAGACTTATGAACCCAAATAGAAACCTTAAGAAAAAATAAAATAAAAACCCTAGGATAAATATAAGAAACAACCATAGAGATAACATCTGGCTCTAACTGGGGATAAATCTCTCCTTGTGAGGCTTTAAGAACATCATGACCCGTGCCTTCTGAAATCTGCTAAAGTCATAACTTCTGTATTATTGGGCTGGAGTCTTATTCATGAAACTAAGATGATATATACAATGAATATGTACAATGACTTTCTATCACTCAATATCTGTGGAAATACTTTAGAAAACATCCATCCACTGGACCTGCAATCTCCTCACCTTTCAAATTCTATAAAACAAAAGTATTATATCCCAAAATCTTGATCACTGTAAAAGGCCCTGTCCACAAATGATCAAACTTTCCCTTGTTGGATTAGTCATACCTTGTGGTGGTTGTCTTTCCTAATTTCTAAATTGGGGGGGATTGAACTCCTTTTACCTTTGTTCAAACCTCTCCATATTTCCATCCTTCCATGCCTGTGAACCCAAAAAATCCCTCACTCAACTCTACATGGCCTACACCACCCAAGGACTGTTAAATTTTCATATGCTTAGCTAAGACATCAGTATTTCATTTCATTTTTCATAACAAAAGCATATAAACAGGATCACTAAAAGATAGACAAGCACAACCATACAAAAGGAACGCAAAGATTTATCGTGGGAAAACCCTAAAGGGAAAATCCCAGCAAAAGCTTCCTCAATATAGATGCCCCAAAAATATAAAAGATAAAACTAGCAAGGAGATCAAAGCCCGATCCTCCTCCTTCTCCAGCTACTTCTCTTCTCCACTAATGCGCTACACAAGTGAGAGTGTGTGTCCAAATGAGGAGAGCTACACCTCTATTTATATTTATCCGTTCACTTCAATTAACTCATCTGACATGTAGGCTCGAGTTAATCATGTAGGCTCGAGTTACACATGTAGGCTCAAGTAACCACACTGGAGTGCTAATGACCCACCTTTACAATTAGAGGGGACAACCTCATGACTCTTATTAGTTCTTCTGATTAGAAGCATCGGGGTACAAGATAATACAAGTGGTTCTCCCGGTAGGACCATCGGGGACCACAAAAGATACATATAGAATATTCTTCAAAGTTACAATATTTCAACACTCCCCCTTAACGAGAAGGGTATTCTACAACAACATCAACAACAACAACAATAGGAGAGAGATAGAGGACATCATCAACATCATCAGGGTAATACATCTATAAATCATTGGAAGCTTTTCAACATCATGTAGTCTTCATCTTCAATCTTTAGTCTTCAGCATCATCAGTACTTTGACAGCTTCGATCAGCAACATATTCTTCAGCACTTTGACCTTTCAATTAGCAACATCATCTTCAACACTTTGACCTTTCGATCAGCAACATCTTCTTCAGCACTTTGGCCTTTCGATCAGCAACACCATCATCATCATACTCTAATATTTCGATCAGAAACATCATCATGAAAACATCAACATCATCATCACATTCTGATCTTTCAATCAGAATCATCATTATCATCAGCCTCTGATCTTTCGATCAGAAACATCATCAACCGAACATCATCATACTCTAACATCAACTCATCATCATATTCTGATCTTTCGATCAGTACGTCATCATCATCATACTTTGATAATACGACATCATAATCATCAAGATCTCATCATCATCACATTCTGATCTTTCGATCAGAAACATCATCATCATCATCGCATTCTGATCTTTCGATCAGAAAACATCATCATCATCAGCAACATCATAATCATAAGCAACTTCTGATCTTCCGATCAGAAAACATCATCATCATCATATTCTGATCTTTCGATCAGAGAACATCATCATTAGCAACTTCTGATCTTTCGATCAGAGAAACATCATCATCATCATATTCTGATCTTTCGATCAGAGAACATCATCATTATTAGCAACAGCATCATCATCATATTCTGATCTTTCAATCAGTACGTCATCATCATCATAAAAACATCAACATCATCAAAACATCAACATGATCCTTCCTTTTGGAATTACGGCATTTAGGTCTTTACGGAGTTACCAATGATCCTTCCTTTCAGAATTATGGGATTTAGGTCTTTACGGAGTTACTAACGATCCTTCCTTTCGAAATTACGGGATTTAGGTCTTTACGGAGTTACTAACGATCCTTCCTTTCGGAATTACGGGATCAACACATTTGTGGAACTCAGAAAATCCTTCCTATTGGAATTACGGGATCAACACATTTGTGGAGCTCAGACAATCCTTCCTATTGGAATTACGGTATCAATTCAATGATCCTTCCTTTCGGAATTACAGGATTTAGGTCTTTACAGAGTTACTAATGATCCCTCCTTTCGGAATTACGGGATCAACACAGATGTGGAACTCAGACAGTCCTTCCTATTGGAATTACGGGATCAACACATCTGTGGAACTCAGACAATCCTTCCTATTGGAATTACGAGATCAATTCAATGATCCTTCCTTTCAAAATTACGGGATTTAGGTCTTTACGGAGTTACTAATGATCCTTCCTTTCGGAACTACGGGATCAACACATATGTGGAACTTAGACAATCCTTCCTCTAGGAATTGTGGGATCAACACACGTTCTTGAGTACCGAAGTCATCGGATCCGTTCTGAACCGAAGTTCAAGGATGATACAATCCTACCACATTCACGGGGACTGAGATCTTTGGATACATTTTGAACCGAGGTTTAGGGATGATGCAATCCACCACTTTCACGGGGGCCGAGACCTCCAGATACATTTTGAACCGAGCTTCAGGGATGATGCAATCCACCACTTTCACGGGGGCCGAGACCTCCGAATACATTTTGAACCGAAGTTCAGGGATGATGCAATCCTACCACTTTCACAGGGGCCAAGACCTCTGAATACATTTTGAACCGAGGTTCAGGGATGATGCAATCCACCACTTTCATGGGGGCCGAGACCTCCGGATACATTTTCAATCGAAGTTCAGGGATGATGCAATCCTACCACATTCACGGGGGCCGAGACCTCTGGATACATTTTGAACCGAAGTTCAGAGATGATGCAATCCCACGACATTCACGAGGGCTGAGACCTCCGAATACATTTTAAACTGAAGTTCAGGGATGATGCAATCCCAACACATTCACAAAGACCAAAGTCACCAGATCTATTTTGGAGAGATGTCCCAGGATGATACAATCCCTCTTCATTCTTGAGGACTGAGGTCACTGGATCACTTTTGGACAGATGTCCCAGGATGATACAATCCCTCTTCATTCTTGAGGACCAAGGTCTCTGGATCACTTTAGGGCAAGTTCCCAGGGATGATACAATCCCACTGCAACATCACTACTCCCCCTTTCGAGGAAGGTCTTTTCGAACAACACC
>LPNX011019840.1:1417-35023 GCA_001517045.1 Pseudotsuga menziesii
TAAACATGCTAAATGAGACATTCACACCCGGATTTGATTCTTTGAATTCCTCGAACAATGCAATTCCTGTCATCTCCATAACATGCTTGCAATGTTCCTTATAAACACCTCTGCCAGAACGTTGTCGCAAGACATGTTTTCGATCTGGTATAGCACGAGAATGGCTGTCCCAATACTCTATCACCTTCTCTCTGGTGCCCTCTTCCATCCTATCTTGATATGGTTCTCTACAAATAAGAGCCCAACAAGCAACTTCATCATTTTCATCTATCTTTACCCTGAATTTAGTGTATTTGTGCAATGTTCTTCTTGAAACATGAAGCAACTTTGACATTGTTGTGACCATTCGATTTTTTGAGGTGCTTCGTGCCATAATAGCAGTTGTAATTTCCCTACGAGCAGCTCTCATATCATTTTTCCTTGATTTCACAAATGCAGAAAGTGCAGTTGTTACATTTTCTACTACATTCTCACATGCATTTTTATTTTTAACATCCTTAAAACCCAACAACTTTGTGGCATACTTAATTTTTTTGTGTTTTATCAATCCATGTAGGATTTGAGCTTGTGTAATCATTGATTGTTGTTCAAAGTGCAACTTGATTATGTTACTAACATGCTCTCTGATTGTCCGATCAGGGGTCGGGTTCCCGAACTCTTCTTGCGTGGCATCATCCAACCCGCTTAAACAATTTGCAGACATTTCAACGTCATTGAAGCTCCCAATTACTCTTGAGAAATCGGAGGGTGTGCGATCTTGTGATGGCTGGCCAGGATCTATCCCTACATAAGTTGATTGAATTTAGATAAATTGTTTAGTTCTCTAACCGAATAAGAGACTCATGAATATGAATATAAAACTGTAAATTCATGAATATAAAATTTTTGAAATTGTAAACTATGAAATTGTAAATTCATGAATATGAAATTGTAAACTATGAAATTGTAAATTCGTGAATATGAAATTTATGAAATTATAAACTATGAAATTGTAAATTGTAAATTTATGAAATTGTAAACTATGAAATTGTAAATTGTAAATTGTAAATTTATGAAATTGTAAACTATGAAATTGTAAATTGATGAAATTGTAAATTTATGAAATTGTAAACTATGAAATTGTAAATTCATGAATTTATGAAATTGTAAACTATGAATATGAAATTGTAAATTCATGAATATGAAATTTATGAAATTGTAAAGAAAACTATAGGAATTTTTATTTATAACCGTTGTTCTATTTGAATAATTTGATCCAAAATTTATCCATTATGATTGCAATGTGTTCCTATGTATTCAAATACTACATACTACAATCCTTAAGCTATTTATATCATTCATGTTAAAAAAATGATCACAATTTGATATGTATGAAGCATTGTTCATAAAAATTACAAGTGCATGCGAGTTTTTTAATTTAAAAAAATTGAATGGGTATGAAACAAGCACTTAAAATTGATTAACATAAAGCTACAACATTACCCTTAAATAATGGAATAATTGCAAATAATCATCCTTGAACATTGTACTTCAACATAAGCAATACTTTAAAAAATTGGCATACATGCAAGACTCTCAATTTGATGAAGGTTGCAATATGAAATTATCATAGACAAAAACACTTAACCATAGTTTATGATATGTGAACCTAACCAACCGATTTCAAATATTAGTGTCGACCACGGTAAATTGTAAATTGATGAAATTGTAAATTCGTGAAAATTTATCAAATTGTAAATTCATGAATATGAAATTGTAAACTATGAAAATAAAAATTAAATTGTATAACTTTGAAATTTATCAAATTGTAAACTATGAAAATGAAAATCAAATTGCATAACTTTGAAATTATACCTATATCAATGGCATTTGCTTCCTCCATCATAGCTTCATTTGGAATTTCTTCTTCTGTCAAGAGTGTTCTTTTTCTCCTCTTCCTTTCTTTATCTTTCTCTCTTTTCTCTTCAATTTGGTTTTGATTTCTTTCATTTTTTCTTCTTCGACGTTGGCTACTTCCCATTGTGATTGATCAACAATCCAAATTGATGTCTACAAAACAATCTACAATGCTAACTTTGTATGACAAAACAATCTACAATGCTAACTTTGTATAACAAACCAAGTTTTTTTCAATGAAATTCTAAGGCAATTTTGAAGGAAACTTAGTTTAGGATGAATTACATGTTTATATTTATTTTTATTAAAAATTTGCGTGGGAAACACATTAAAATTTGCAGTTGGAGTCTCATTAATGTTTGAACTCACTCGCGGGCTTTAGTCTTAAAGGACCTCGACCGAGCTAATACCTCGGTCGAGGTATTAACAAAACCTCGACCGAGGGTTTGTTAAACCCTCGGTCGAGGGCTTTACAAACCCTCAGTCGAGGTCTTGTTAATACCTCTACCGAGATATTTAAATACCTCGGTCGAGTTTCAGACCTCGGTCGAGGGCTTAAAAAACAGACTTAGCCCACATTCAAACAAATGGAAAATTTCCCGTGCCTTGCAGATGTGTAAACCCTGCCATTCCTAGCACATAACTGAGCGGAGTTGATACCGATAGATTCACCAACGAATTTTCTATCCATTGACGTATCATACACACATTTTGGCATTCATATGATATTTATTTTTTAATTACTTCTAAAACTTATACTTAGAAAACCACACTGCAACTTTGAAGCAGCGCAAAGAAAAATCCGCAGAGTTAAAAATACACAGCCAAAAAATTCTTAAAAATGCACACATCACATATCGACGTGTCCTCTTCAAAAGGGTATCTTTGGTTTTTCAATTTTTGAAAAAATAGAAAAAATTCCTTTACGTGGACAAATATGTGTTTAAAACGATGCTGAAATCGAATGTGGTCACTTTCGAAAAATAATAAATAACTGTATAATGCGAAAAAAAATTAACAAAAAAATATGCACATCACACTGCGTTTTATGTAGATCATGCTCATATATTTATTTTTTTAGAATTATTAATGCAAGATTAAATTACTCTACGTGGACACGAGCCACTTATTAGCTTCTTCAAATTTTTAAGGTCACACAGTTCATTAAATGAAAAAATTCAGACATTAAATGACATCGGAATATTTTAAAAAAAATATCACTATGAAGCCAACATAATATTCTACAATTTGTTTTCTTACTGCAAGTCAAAATTCACATGGCATATATGCGTTTTGAGGGCTTCTATCTAGCACATGAGTAAAAAATCAGGTTTTCATCGCCAAATTTGGCCAAAAAGTGTTACCCATCTTCATGGAATCACCCATATATCGCGTCTTCTAATGGTATAAATGAATGACCAGTAATCAGACGATGAAACATCATGGTCGACCTTGACACCTTTATTTGTGTGATGGGACATGTACTCGTAGAAGTTTGCGTAGAAGACCTCCGAGCTTGGTTTCATTCCACATATGCTACCTCGTTAGTCATGCCAGTATTTATGAGATGTTAGCTCTCATGACCCGATTCTAGTATAGTATCAGATATCATTCATCCATTATGGAGATCTTGTTCATTGTATATTGTATGTGGCGATGACCACACGACATTTGTATATAATGTAGATTCATGGCCATTGTACTCTTATTTATCCCAGACTGTAACATGTATATTTGCAATCACATATAGATATTTATCATTGTATTGTACTAATGAGTGGATGTTTATTCCACCTGGGTCTTCATTACTCCACTTCTGGGATGGATATAATGTATTTTGGCCATCATGTTACCCCTCTGACTTCACACATTAGGGGGCATATTTTATAGTTGATTTTACCATACCTGGTAGACCGCATCTTTATGGCCTTCCATGTCCCTCTACAGACTCCTTGGACCCCCTTTGCTCAAATTATACTTTGATACCCAAGAAAGTCCCCAAAAAACACTTGTTTATGTGTATACACGAATTTTAAACCAATATCTGTGTGTCCACACAGCTTTGGAGCTAATACCCACGTACATCAAGAAATGTGCATAAAGATAAAACTGTTTGGAATTTTCCTCATAGAGTCCCGAATAACTTGACTCTTGACCTTCCATATGCCTTCAGAATGCTCGGACTTGACCCTCCATTGCCTATTGGAGGGATATATATTGAGCCTCTTGGATGCATTAAAGGAGGATAATTTAGAGACCTAGGAAACTATAGTTCATTATTGCCTCACTTGTTTATGCTTGAGTCTGCATCCTTTGTCCCTTTGGAGCACACAGTTTTTCTCTTCCCAAGATTTCATTTGCTTTGTAATATTTCCATTGAGATGGAGGATTGAAGTGGTGGAGGCCCAGGTGGAGGACTCGGTTTCTCTGGTTCGAAGAAGTGCCGACAAAGTTTGTCATTGTTTTATATTTGTTTTTATTAATAGAAATATCAATTTCCTGTCCAATACATGTGCATAACTATGAATATTTTTTCCATGGATGTAGTTATTTGCTTATACATGATGATTTATATGTGCTAGAGTAGGCCTAACACTTTGATATATAGCACATGTGTCTTCTTTTCTGTTGTTGAGAGTGAATTATGAATTGCAAATGTGTTGGAAAATCTCAATAGGGATCTACATCAACCATCTAGAATAAGGTATGCTTCATATCCCTTAGTGTTAGATGCATTTATTTCTCTCGCATATTGGAATGGATATATTGTGGTGTCATTTAGTCTGTTATGTTCTACCCCAAGCCATAGGAAGTTTCTCTCTCGTAACAACGTCGTTCCTCCGGCTCCCTCAAGGTGTTCCCTTTCCATCAACGGGCACTTCCACTCAAGCGTGCTGAAAATCAACGAAATGCCAAGGTGTCGTGCATTTTGTCTTGCCAAGCTCCAAGGGGTGAGCGCGGGATTTGTTTATGGGAGCGCATCCTTTCTAGGTCCACGCACTCTACAAGATGTTCTTCCAACCGAACCATATTTCCCATGTGGACTCCCAAGCCAACCTCTTGGGCGTAAAAAAGGTGTCACTAGGCTCATGGCCATAATAATATCCCCCATCGAAGTACTTACCATCCTTGTCAAGGTGTCTAAAATTATCTATGCATCCATACAATACTGCTGCTAATCACACCAGACTTTTTCAGCTTAGTCTCCTTTTCCTGTGCATCACTCTGCTAGTACACCAGTTTCAGTTCCCTCCATCATCTTCACCGTTTAGGTGATCAATTCATCCACTGAGCCTTTGTTGTTCTTCATCTTCTAGCACTCTCTGCATAAGCTCCACACTTGATGACTTCTTTGATGTTTAAACAAATCCTACTCACCTTTTGCCTTCGTCTACCGATTTCCTCCCTTATGACACTCACTTAGATAGGTTTCAAGTCTATCCAAGGTGCTTTCTTGTTCAGAATTCAGCTCCACCTTACGTACTCACTTAATTTGAAAGTGCTCCATCGAAGCACCTTCATTTTCAATTTCAACCGAACTTATCCATCAAAAGGAACACCTATGTCACTGTCGTCACTTCTTGCTGAAACGCACCTATCTCAAGTCACTCGGTGGCTTCTCCTGCCGAAGCGCACTTGCTAAGGGTTGCTTGCCTCAACACACCCTAAGCGCACTTCTAAAAGGTGTTGCTAAGCGCACTTTCCAAAATGTGCTTCTGTCTAAGTGTCTTGAGCGCGCGCTCCCTACTGGCATTATCATGAGTTCTATCGGAGCATGCCTCCAACTGGCGTGTGTTGTGATGGGCGCTCTATTGAGCTTCCCTGAGCGCACCTTCATGAGTGCTAACCGTTCCTATCAAGCGCATTGTTGGGATTCCTCTGAGAGGGATGCTTCATGGGCTCTCCCCCTTTGTTGTCATGATGAACCTTAGCGCTCCGATGGGCGCTCTACCATGAGTGCTCCCTCCGAGGGAGATCCTAAGTGTTGCGGGTGTGTCTTTAGGTGATGCGCTATTGTCGCTCTTGATCACTCCTCCTATAGACACTCGCCTCTACCAAGTGCACTAACCCTTAGCATTGTGATGGGAACTCCTACGAGATTCTTTCCCTAAGTGCACCTTTCAAGCGCTCGTCCTCTACAGCATGCACTATTCCAAACGTGCTTTTGTTGGGCACTCTTGCCAAGAGCACACTTCCTTGGAGGCGGTCCACCAAACAATCTCTTTTTCTAGCCACCGAGTCGCTTTCACGTTTTTTTCGAAACAAACCAAGTCTCTTGAACTTCGGTAACCCTACCGATGCTACGAACACCTTGGATAACCTCTAATTTTGGTTGCAAAGTTGCTCTAATACCACATTTCACAGCCACAATAACACGCCTAATTTTTTGAGTAGTATTATTGGGACTACGACACCATCTGGAAGCGTTTTGAGGGTAAGACAACCTCAGACGCACTCTAACAGACTACGCCTAACTTGCAGAAACCTTCCTTTAACACTTGTATCCTTTCCACGTTTACTTATTAATTGTTTACCTACATACTTATCCAATTATCATTACACAATGCAATCAAGTAAAACACAACACAATGTAAAGGTGGGGTTTCTAAACCGACCAACCCCGTTAACTTGTATTATATGAACAATTCAAGAATGGAGTTGCCACAGACCAGTAGAGCTCCTGGTGTGTGCCCAAATTAGTTGCCACACCAGTGTTACAAAAATACACCAAAGATCATCTAACCCCTCCACGGGCATCTATCTCTCAATACTGTCGAACTTTCCAACCCCTGTATACGTCGTCAACTGTCATTTGGACTGAACTCGTCTGGGAGCACCAATTTTCCATACCGACACTTCGCTCCGCAACTGCCGCGTTTTTTGAGCAAATCCTATCTTAGCGACCTTCGCTGTGACTCACTTGGAAATTTTTGCTAGCTCATCTGCCTTAGTGACTTTTCACCTTCACTTGTGTCACTTTGCTTTCCATCAAGTGAGCATTGCACCTTTTATAGCATCAAATGAGAGCGAGCTTCTCCTAGGTGGGAGCACTAACTTCCTTAGTGCACATGCCAACTTTCTTAGTCGACGTGACTCATGCAAGGGTCCACTTCCTTCCACATCCACGCGCACTTCACTTTGTTTGTTGGTGGCATTGTCATTGGGTGTCAGGCTCTCCTGCGTGGGCGTCTTCCATCAGCAGACTTCAAGTATTGGCGTTTTCATGTAGGGGTGCACCTTCCAGCGACCGCTCAGTCCAACAAGCCGCTCTAACCAGGCACTCCCATGAGCGCATCTCCCGGGAGACCAAGGTGGTTGTCGGGCACACTCATAGGGACACAGCGTTGTTCCTCTAGCTCCCTCAAGGTGTTCCCTTCACATCAACGGGAGCTTCCACTCAAGCATGTTGCCAATCGGTAAAGCACCAAGGTGTCGCGCACTTGGGATTACCAAGCTCCAAGTGGTGAGCACAAGCTTCATTTATGGGAGCACGTGCTTTCTAGTTCCATGCGCTCTGCCAGGTGTTTTTCCAACCAAACCGTGTTTCCCATGTGGGTGCCAAAGCCAACCTCTTGGGAATGAAGAAGGTGTCACTATGCTCATGGCCATAACATTATGACCCATGAAAATAATAATCGCTAAGGTGTGCTTCAATTTATTGCAGAAAATTGTAAATCAAGGCATCACCATTTAGGTGTACTTGGATTTATATGATAAAACGTGAAATCAAGTCATGTTTATATATTATTACACCGAAGGTCTTATTTAAGAGGTTGTTCCTATGCAGGATTCGTTGTATGTCAGCGACCTATGAGGATCCTCCATGTGTCATTACTTCATTGACTCTTGACTCTGAATTTAATGCCTCCATCTCCTGGTCGAGGAAGAAGCATTCAGTAATTAAGTCACACCACTCATACAACTCATACAAGTATAGGTTCAGACGGATTCACCACATCTATATCTTTTTCGGGTTCTCAAACCTTTGTCCAAAACCCAAACTCAACAAGAACTACCTTCTTAGGTGTCATTGCAGAGTCTAGACTTCATCTTTGAGAAAGAAGAAGGAGATTTACTTATAAATTTTAGCAATCATAATTAAATTTGTGTTATCACATTTCCACTCATCTATCTGTTATGTCGATCTTGTTCTAGTTTGCTATAGTCATGCTCCCTAATCTGAGTAGATGTGTGAAAACGAGTTGCATTAATACACCTCTTAGATGTTCTGAAAGGGAAGAAACAACAAGTGTTGTCACATAGAGAGAGATAAGAATATCCCGATCCTGAGAGGAAGGAAATTAAGCAATTAAGCATTGATCGAAATTGTGAGTTCTTCCCGTTTCTCTTGGATCAGCTTCGCACTCGTGGATGCTCGCTGCTTCCCTTAGTTGTGACAATCATAAGAGGTCAAGGAGCATGTCGGCCTCCACAACCCACCCAATCCTGGGTGATTTTCAAAACCAAATTGGAGCTAAGGTGGACATCATACTTATGTAACAACAAGTACATCAACCATATCCATATAATTTTTTTGCAGTTAGGCTTGGACAAGTTCTAGACGTGGTGTTGTTTATCTATTCCAATTTGAAGGATTTGTACCCACACATGCAAATAAAGAACCATTTAGATGGAAATTGGTTGAGCAAACATATAGAGGGCATGGTCAATTTGGTTGATGTGTGCAATGTTTTAAGAGAGAGCATCTCAAAAATGAAGAAGCACAATATGGCATGACAGATAGCCCTCCATGGCTTACCTTAGGCCAGTGCCCAACTTCTGTGTGCATTTCTGAGAAGAATCCTGTGAGCCTCATTCTCCTAAAACTCAACTAGACAAGCTGCACACTCCATGTTGTCTATGATCTTCTCTGCTTTAGTGAATCTGCATAGAGGAATGGATCTGATCACAACTTCATCAAAGCCATATGATTGATTAATTATTTGCTAGGCTTCTGGGTCTTGGAATCCTTTCAGTGAATAAACATCGACTTGTATATTCTCTTCAGAGTCCAAACTCCTACATCTCCTCTTGAAAATAGGTCTCAATCAAGAAGCTTTTCAATACTTGGAAAAAATCTTGTAGTAACTTACCACTAGTAAAGCGCTTCCTAGAACTACAATAATGGCTATTAGAGCAGGATTGATGGTGGTGGTGGTGTACTTGTGATTGGTGGGTCCTTTACTTATGGCTGCATCTCGTGAGGATCCCAATCCAAACTCATATGTACCTGCTGAAATTTCCCTTGGATAGGATTGCTTCGAAGGCAAACTCATGGCGAATTTCTTTAACATATCTACTTCAAACGTATAAATTTGTTGAAATTACATAGATGTAATTAGTTACTATGTTGTGGAGAATGAAGGATAATAAACCCACTACAAAAGCATAAATAACACCACTACAAATTCAAAGTCAATTGATGTAACTACACAAAATTGATGAGAAAAATGCAAATCACCCCAGAGAAAGTGTATTCATGGTTCCATGCTAAGCTGTGCAAAATGATGGAATAACCTACCCATTAGGAAAATAGACTCCAGGGTTACAATTTTCATGATTCTTTGAGTTGGTTAATGTACAATCAACACATTCTAAACTTTGGAATCGAACTGATATTAAAGCACAAATGCCTAGCCCCGGGACTGCCAAATGTTATGGATTTCTTCTTTCAGGTTTTTTATTATGAAAACACTAGATTAGAAAGAAACTCGAACCTAACCCATTAATTTCCAAAATGTAGCGACAACAGAGATTTTCTAGAAGTTATTTTGTGCTTGTTTGAATACTTTGGCTGTCAAAATATAAGAAAAGAAACAACTGAAAGATTAAACATTGGAAAGGATGCAACTAACATTGAATTTTCCTCTATGCATGCTGCCACCTATATTAATTAATGAATATCATCCATCTCAGCGTTAAATAACTCTTACGTCATGTCTTTCTTTAATGCTGGTCTATTTTCGTTTAGCTAGCATGTACTTGAGATGCTTGGACCTTTGTTGCATGAATAATATGTCTCAAATAGTATATGACATGTGGCTTACAGTGGTGTATCCAAGATATTCTTGGTTTCAATTGCTTTCCGTTTGCAGTTCACTTGTCAGTTTTGCAGTCTTAATCTTAAGGATGTTGGTAAGTTTCCATAGCACTAGTTCATCAACTATGCCCCCCTACGCTCGCATCCCTGAAGTAATAAAATAAGAAGTGGTGGTTCTGGGTCTTGATCTGTCGAAACTGGGCTACGTTATGGGATATTAGTTGACAATCTGGCATATGTGGGCCCCTTGAATTCGACGAAACTCTTTTTCGAGGTTAATCACCAATAAGACATATATGAAGAAGTGACTCTACCTTAAGGAAAAAGACCATCCAAATAATAAAAAACTTTCAAACATCATGTCCTCTCTTTGATGTGAGATGGCCATCAATTATAGAATTATATGCCCCATTCATAAGTGTTGGTACTCGGCACAGCCTAAACATTCTACATGTGTTGTTCCTGCAAACCCGATAAACACATTTCTTTCTGATAAGATAGTTGATATTCATGTTCACTCACACATCGTTGGCTGGGGCGATAATATACCTGATAAATCCATGCTAAATTAAGATTTCTTCTGCATATAGAGCTTGTTTTTTATAATTCCAAATTAAAATTATTTGAGCAAACATAGATTGTTGTTATTATTTTATTAAATCTATGGGTTCTTATCTAATTTAAATTTTGTTTCAAGAAGACATGGGATTTATATTTTAATTTTTTCAGAACCTAATTTAAATTTTGTTAAAGAAAAAGACAAGGGATTTATATTTTAATTTTTTGAAGGATAATAAGAAATGAGAGTTAAAAGCTTAAATTATAATTGATGGTATTTGGATCTCCTTTATTTTATAAATGTATTTTTATAACTGAAAAAGACTGAACCGGATGAAGTTATGATGGGGATACTAGGGCTACCAATCAACCTTCTTCTTTTCAAGTAAAATGGGAAAACCACCCTTCATGCACGCAGTCAAGTGTTATTGGGATATCTGTGTATGTTTTTGTCTTGTAATTATGTGTGAAGAGAAAAGGTAAAAAGAAATTCAATGGAATTGTTAAGTCTATCAAAACTTGTGCCCCCTGAGCTAAAATATGTGCATGGATTGGGGTTGGCTTCTGCATCCATTTCGTCATGAAAATTAGGCAACAAGCTATTAATGGACATCTTGACTATATACTATCGATATTCAATACGAAGATTGAGTTAGGATATTAAAAACTTGAAACAAAATATTTTCTTCGTCCGTCAACCTTATTTGGCCATTCAATGATCTTCAATACATGAAATTATAAGAGGACCCACATGAATGGTCGATAGGAAAAATGGTGTCGTTTGTGCAAATTATGATGTACAAAAATATTGATGTCTCACATAGTTCAAGTTTCGATTCCAAAGGTATAGTCTCTCCATGTCCAGGCTAGGTCTCTGTTTCAAAGGTATAGTTCCTCCATGTCCAGGGGTTTCGAGGCTCTCTAAAGCTACCTAAAACTTTGAAAACTCCTTTTGTAAGAAACTTATTTTCACTTATATGGCGATTTAGAAGTTTGATGTAACTTATTTTCACTTATTTTCATAAACTTGTTTTCATCACATAAACTTGTATTATCAAAACACAAGTTTCCCTTAATTTTTGAAACATATCGAAATTCTTTCCAATATTTCATTTCCCCACTTTGAAGTTTGGAGTATGCTAGTATTTATTGAACAATTTTTCCCATGAAGCTTAATGGTATGAACAATGATGTCATGCATGTCTTTGAAATTAATGAGACTCCGTGCATGTCATCATATGATTGGATAAAAAGAAAAATTAGTAATTAATAATATGGACATACACTAATTGTGATGCTCGTGCAAGTCTCTACGACAACAGACGCCATGTTTCGTTTTACTAAGTTTTTCAAAACCCTATGACGTTCACATTTTCCTTTCTCAACTTCTCCTTTTCTGGGGGTTGACGCAAATACTAACATGGCCCCGAAATAGAGGAAGGGAAGCTTGGCCGCATCTGACAAATAAAAAATTCCTTCCTGTATTTTTAAGATGTAATAAAATAATAAAATATTTAGTGAATTAATTTTTTTTTAAATTGGTAGCATTTATATTTGAATATGGAAGTTCTAGAAACTTAAAGATTTAAGGAAAAATGAGTTTTTGTTAATATACTTGTGTTAATAAAGTAGCAATATATGTTTGAAATATACAGAGAGGTATATATTTGACATATTGATAATGTTTTTTTTACTAAAGAATGTGCACTTGTATCTAATAGTTAAGTTAATATAACAACCACTTAATTTAGCATTGTTAAGATCATAATTGTATCATCATTGGAGTTAAGCTAATAGTTGTATCTAATAGTCAATTTAAAAGTTAATATAAAGTTTAGACTAAGCCTTATGCACATTAACTCGACTTTCAATCAAGGTCAACTTCTTATGTTAAGAGATGCAGTTCATCTAAATTTAATTTAATAGTTGTATCACTATTGGAACAATTGAATAGTTATCTAATACTTATCTAGCTAATAGTTTTAATATAATATTTATTCAATATAACCGTAATTATAGTTGAAGTTAAACTAATAATTGTAAAATCATTGGAGTTAAGCTAATAGTTGTATCATCAATGTATTTAAGCTAATAATTGAAAAGTTGTATCTAATAATCGAAGAGTTAAAGCTCAAGTATTGTACTTATGAGATGTTAACTAAGCTATTTTTGATATTTTTGAAATTGTTAATTATGAGTTAGACTAACCTCATTTCAAAATAATAAAAACCTAATTATATCTATATGGAAAACTTAAACATGTAATACAAACTGAGTTAGAACTATTTTATTAGGAGTTCTACTCTTACATAACAGCACATTAGCTAAACTTCTAGATGCCAAATGCAATTGGACTAAACCTTAAGTAATACGAGTTGAAGTTAAGCTAATAGTTATAAAATCATTGGAGTCAAGCTAATAGTTGTATTTAATAGTTAAGCTAATAGTTATCCAATATAACTATTAGAATCATTGGAGTCAAGCTAATAGTTGTATCTGATCGTTAAGCTAATAGTTATAATTGCTAATAATCGATGGAGTTAAGCTCGTAGTTGTATCTAATAATCAAATAGTTGATAATTAATTTTAATTTTTACAACTATCACTAACTGTACTTATCACATGTTAATTAAACTATTTTTTTATTTTTTTGAAATTATTAATTATTAAATTTGGACAATGCCTATAAAATTAATCTACACATTACACTTGTCTCATTCTTATCTCATTACACTTGTCTCATTATTATTAATTATAATGTCTTACTAGGTTAGAATCTACCCAATCATATAATATGTGATTTGAATGTCTTCCTAGTAAACAGGCTTCCGCTAAAACGTTATATATCGATACTTCAATAAAATTTAACTCCAGAATTCAAACAGAAACTCTAAATTCACATTTCACCATCTTGCAAAATCTGGAACTACTCCAGTTTTTGCAGTTCAACAAACCTGCAAACATCACTCAACACGGAATTTGAAGCGGTCATAGCTACACAAGCAGTGGAAGGCATAAACGAGATTACATATTATATGCTTCAAAATGAAAAATATAATAACGAAGTGGAAGGCAATTTCAGGTGGCATCACCTTTATTTTCACTGTAAAAGCGAAGCGAAGATTTCTAATTATATATTTACTGCGGCCCAATGGCTTCACATGATACTCGGCTTCATTCCCAGGCAATGGCTACCGGACTATGAACCACCTGTGATCCACCCTTTACGCATTTCCACCAAATTTGCCCGAACTCTTGGAGTCCGCTAGAACTGTTGTCAGATGCTATTTTGCTTTCAAATCTCACTCTATAACTCTGCTTCTCATTTTGCTCCTTGAAGACGAGGGTCTTAGGCTCCACAGTTATATTTACGCTTGGAGGGCTGTCCACTGTAATCTCATAGACAGACTCCGCCGCCCCAACGGTCGTCACACTTCTGCTCGTAACACGAACTAAATCAAGCGGCTTAAACACCACGGAGAATGATGGGTAGTTCAGATCTCCTGGCTGCTCCTGCGAGGTTAAGTTGGTGCAGGAGCTCGGGTTGTATGTCATCCTGTGAATTTGCCGTTGGTTATAATTGAGGCCACATAGAAAGCGAACGTAGTCATCAAATCCCACATCATAGACGAGACCGGGATCCAAGGCAGCCCTGGCATGCACATGACCTGCCCCTATTTCAAACGCGTTTGCAGGTTGCATGGTGTAGGAGTCTCGTATAACACGTTTAGTATTATCAAATAGCGATGCAGATGTCATCAAAGCCGATTTTATTACAGCGGGTGTCCACTTCGGATGCGCCCCGCGTAGAAGTGCTGCGATGCCTGCCACATGAGGGCAGGCCATGGACGTGCCAGAAATTATGTTGTAATTTACTCTTCGAGGGTCGGATGGTAGTCCGGTTGGCCCCACGTGTCCAGACCATGCCGCCAATATGTCGACTCCCGGAGCAATCAGATCCGGTTTAAGGAGCTCTGGAACAACTGGATTCGGCCCTCTGGATGAGAAGCTTGCTAACACTAGAGCTTCTGTTTTACCTACCATGGTCAGTCCCTCAGCTTTAATGGTTGCCGTAGGATTTTTTGTGGTGTTGATATAAGCTTTAATGTCGTCACCGGACTTGAAATCGACACTGGTAGCCGGTAAGAAATGAGGATCGGTCCGCAAAGTCTCTCCGTCATAAGGCGAGTTGACGAGAATCATACCCTCACCCCCAGCTTGTTGCACGATCAATCCCATTTTCGCTGTAGTAAATGCACGATCACAGAGCACAATTTTCCCCGTGACCATATTGGGATCAAGTCTTCCAGGCCAACACTGATTTGCAGTCCCGTTACTGGACGCGGTTGTCCCGTATACCAAAGGCAATTGCTTGTTGCCCAGCGTCTTGCCTTTGTAAAGGGAGGAGCCCGAGTACTTTTTGCCGTTCCCAAGCACCACGGGAGCCGGGAACTCTCGGTCGATGCTGCTGGCGCCTACGGTCGTTATCCATGGCGCCGTGTTGGAAATCGCTGAAGGACCTGGTCCGTAATTACCCGCCGCGCACGACACAAAAACACCCTTTTGGATGGCTCCGAGAGCTCCAATCGCTATTGGATCTGAATAGTAAGGGAGATCAATAAAGCCGAGTGATAGGGATAACAAGTCTACCCCGTCTGAGACCGCATCCATTGCAGCAAGAACATCGGAGTTAGCGCAGTGCCCCCCTGACCAGCAGGCTTTATATTGAGCTAATCTAGCTTTCGTAGCGATGCCTCTAGCCGTCCCTGCGGCAAAGCCAAGAAGGCTCGAACCAGGCACTTCCGACCCGGCGGCAGTGGACGAAGTATGAGTACCGTGACCATCAGCATCTCGAGGAGATCTATAATCCTCACTTTTGTTGAGAGGACCACCTTGCAGGGCTTCAAATCCTTTGAGAAAATAACGGGCTCCAATGATTTTCTTGTTGCAATGGGAAGCATTGAACTCGTCGCCCACCTCACATTCTCCCTTCCATCTTGCCGGCACCGGTGTAAGTCCTTCATCGCTGAAGCTCTTGCTCTCCGGCCATATTCCTGTATCCACGAGACCCACGATAATATCATCACCGAAATGTGAGAGTGGCCATTGCCCATCACTGGAGCTCAACCCCAGAAATTTCGGGGTTCGAGTGGTGTGGAGTTGATTGAGGGTGTCTCGATATACAGCCAAGCTTCCATCCATATTCTCCATGGCTTGAGCCTCCGTGGTGGTCAGCTTGGCTGCAAAGCCATGCATTACTGTATCATAAGTATATAGCATTGCAGTGGGATCCGAATTGGATCCTGAAACCTGATCTATCAATGAAGAGTACCAATGCTGGTCGAGAATGAAATGGTCGGGCTTCATGGATTTATCCATATAAACTATGTACGTCTGTCTTTTAACTTTCATCTCCTCCTCATCATCAGACTTAGTAAATGCGCCTAATCTGGGCAACCTTAACGCTACAGCAACAATCAAGAAAACGAATGCATAAGGGGCCTTCATATTCGGCATACCATACCCCGTCTGATCTGAAGCCTATAAATACAGTTGGATAATATTACCGACAAATTAAGGCTTGATCTCCGGTGTTTCACTAACCAGAAATCGTGTAGATTTATAGGGAACTTGATATACGTTTAAACAATCTAAATTGAAAAAACTATGAACAAAAATTTTCAACGATCACGACATGCTTCTCAATTGATCGGCATAATTGCATGCTTCTCAATTGATCGGCATAATTGTATGGATAAAAAATTATTAAAAAATGACAAAATAAAAATTGAGAAAACTTTACAAATATTTTTTTTTTAATTTTTTATAAATATTACATTTTTTAAATGTTTAATAAAACTTTTACAAATATTAATTTTAAACATTTTATAAATATTAATTTTTAGAAAATTATTTAAAAATTTAGAGAAAACATTATTTTTTTTAAAACATGAGATAAAACTGTTACAAATATTTATTTTATTTTATTTTTATAAATAGTACTTTCTAGAAAATTATTTAATAATTTTTATAAATATTATTCTTAGAAAATTATTTAAAAAATTAAAGAAAACATTATTTGTTTTTAAATATAGTTAAATATTTTATACTTGAAAATTTAAAATTAATAAGATTGCCAATTTGTTTTTATATTTTGTTATAATTATAAATACTTAAAATTCAACATAAATCAGAGCCATAATTTGATAATGTGATAGGTATAAATTATAATGTGATGTATATATAATAGAATCCTTCTCTTATAAACTTATTTAATTTTAGTTTTACAAAGCTTTAAAAGATAATATACATCTGCAATTTTTTCACTAATAAACTATAACATATATTTTTAATAAAGTATAACTAATAAATTATAACAAGAGTGTGTTGTATGTATTCTTATTTTTTATTTTTTTATATATATTTACACATTTCTCTTACAACACTATTTATGCATTTTTATTTATTTTATATAATATTTTTATTTTATTTTTTATATTTTTTTATACATCCCTCTCATAACACTATCCATGTATTCTTATTTTTTTTTATTTAATACTTTTATGAACATGTTTATCAGGTTCATCCACCTGAGTTATATAAAAACTCTTTCTCAACCAAATAAATACTTATCTATCCTATATAATGTATTTACACATTAATAAACATTTTGTCTTAGTTTCTCAATTATTTCATTTTTAAACCCACAGAGAAATATGAAGAAGCATGAAAGAAAGGCAGAATGCATTTTATATTATAGTTAGAATTATGAAATTCTCAACGTTGGGACCACGTTAATTAGAAACATAAACATAAAAATAAATAATATGCTACCAAAGCAAAGCTTTTTTTTTTCCATAGAAAAAAACCATATATATATATTAATATATCATATACATTCCGCAAATAGATCAATATCAAAATATTGTCCATTGTCAAAAATCAACCATCAACATAAAACTAATTTTCTCAAAACAAGGCTTAAAACCTTATCAGTAATTAAAAGTTGAGATCAAATAGAGGCATAAGCCCTCTTAAACAGCCATAAAATTTGAAAAATATACATTATAAACATAACTCATATAGTTCGTTAAAAACATCAAAATTAAAGGCAAGAAACCTCCAACTTTTCAACATAAATCCAGCTTTAACATCTAAAAAAACATGACTGTGTTGAAAACATAAGCTTCCCGGTGCTTTGTAATCTGCCAAGATCCAGCAAGAATATTAGATCCATCTTTATCCATTCTATCTGCAAAAGTGTTTCTTTCACGAAAAATATGCTTGAAATGCACATTGTCGAACAAGTCTGCCAGTCTATGAACTTCAAATAAAATCTGCTCATGCAGAATGTTTTGTATTCTATACTTAGCAGAATCCCAATTGATAACGAGCTGCGAGTCTCCAAAAAACTGCAAATGCTTGAAGTTATGATGTAAAGATAAAGTAAGAAGAAGCTTTAAACCGATAAGTTCTGCAAAATTATTAGTTCCAAAGCCCAAACCAACTTTGAAGGTAAAAAAGTGATCTTCAGATGTAAAAAGGACACCACCAGCACCACATATTTTGGGATCCCTGGATGCCGATCCATCAAAATATCCCCATGGAAATGTTTTATCAACAGCTTCAACTACATCCTGTCTAATTCTGATAGTCTTATCTTGTGGAAATGATTTAATACACCCCAAATAGAAAGATGAAACCTGATAAGGAGATAAAACTTTGTCATCAAAGCGACAAATATTTCTTGCTTTCCAAATATACCATAACACAATAATAGGTAGTGACCTGACATGTTTCAATTCTCCCCTCATACACCGATTCTTCAAACAAAGTGTCATAGAGGTGCCATTCCATAAGTCAAAAAACCCCAACTTAGCCTCTAATTCATTCCACACTTGTCTGGTGAAAGGGCATTCCACTCCAATATGAGACTTAGACTCAGAATCATATTTACATAAAAAGCACCTGCCATGCCCTTCAAAACCTTTACTGCAAAGAACATCCCAAGTCAATGCTTTATCCTTTAACAAGAACCAACAGTAAATTTTTGCTTTAAGTGGACATTTGAACTTCCACAAAACCTTCCACCACCATGACAGTTCCTCCTCCTGTCTATCCATCAGTAATTGAAGATAACCAGTTCTAGGAGTATTTTTCCTTGATTTAGACTGATTCCAAATTAGATAATCCTCATCACCTGTCAATCTGACATGACTAGTTTTTAATAAACCCACATAATCATTCCAGCAAGTAATATCATGTTGTTCAATAAGACCAATCAGTTCAGCTGAAAGCCACCCTATGGGTAACTCCAAAGTATGTGTTTTGCATTAAATTAAATTAGATACTATAAATCATTTTTTTATATTTTTATTAATTTATTGTTTTTTTAAATTATTGGGTTATGGTCATCCATCTCTTCGACAACATGACTCAACTTCTAGATATGACATTTCAAACCCTTGGTCATTTCAAAATCTTTGTCTAACACTTTCAAGTCCTGTCATGGGCTTGCCCCTCCACCATTGTCCTTATTGAAATCTGAGTTAATGCATAGGTTGGTGATTTTGAATGTTGTATGTCGGGTAGACCAGTCATCCTCTTCCCTGACTCACATACTTTGCAAATCCTTGACTTCTCTTTGAGCACAGATCCGCAGAACTTGGGCTTCTCTTCTCCTCCCGTGTTCCTCAACATCATGTCTTAGCACTTAGTACCAAGATTATCTTTCAAGCAAAGATATATGAAGGGACGTTGAATTCTGGTATATGAATGGTACTACAGTTTGAAAGAAACAAAAAATTAGAGGGAGAAGCCTACTGTAATGCATATCAAATACCCATTGATAAGAACTTATCTCCATTGTAAACATAAAATTAGAGGGAGCAACCTCCTCTAACGCATATCAAATACCCATTAATAAGAATTTCTCTCCACTCACCTTTAAGGTAGTTAGACTGTGATCAATGTGTGTTTTTTTTTCATATTCTGAATTTGAGCATATGTCTCTTGCACATGTACCGCTTTTGCTTTACCATATGGCGTCCAATATCACAGTCTATTTGGGTGAGTATTATTCAATATAAATCCTAATTGATTATAGGACACAATGTAATCAAGCTTTGTATTTTGTAGATTGATATATAATTAAATATTTACTATATTAGGTGGATATGATTCAACGGAAAAGGAAGCTAGAGCTTATGATCTTGCAGCACTGAAATTCTTTGATTCAACTGCTAAAATAAATTTTCATGTATTACTTCTTGCATTTCATTGTACTCAATTTTCTTCATAGTTCGACATGAAATTGAAATTTTGGAGTTTGCAATCGAAAGCCGTAAATCCCGGTGGAACACTGCAACTATATTGCAATGAAATGTAGGATAAAATAACCACCGTTGTAACTATGATTAATATGGACTTTCTCTACAGTGGACCCAGTATGAAGAAGACATCAAAGAGATGGAAGGTATGACTAAGGAGTAATTTGTGCGACATATAAGGAGGTAACAACAACATTACTGCATCATTCAACTTTTATAAAATTTGCATTGCTTATTTTAAATGTACACACAGTTTAGGACTTCTATGATTTCATCATGTCTTTGTTACGGAACAAGCACCACATTTTCCAAAGGCGTGTCTAAGTACTGTGGAGTTACCACGCATTTTAGAAAACCATTAAAGCATTATATATGTGTTGCAACTAATTTCTTAGTGAATGTATTATCTAATAGCTATGTTGATGCTTGTTTATGAAGATTATAAGGAAAATGGAAAGCGCAGATAAGAAGAGTTGAAAATGTAAAGCGGGATAGGAAGGTGTCAAACATTTTGAAATGTCACATGGGAGGTTAGTCATGTTTGCGAAGGGGTGGACAGTGATGACTCGGCAATTTCGTCGTCCATGCGAAATCCTCGCATCTCTAGAAAACTCCATATAAATATATCATTTGGTTGATGTATTGGTGAGTTATTACTAGTATACATTTATCTAACTCTGGTTTTATAAAGGGTCAAGAGAGATTAAATATGCAAACTTTTCACGACTAAACTAAAGCACACATCCCTCTCACCGTTATGCTACAACACATTGGTGCATGCATTCTTATTTTTCTATTTTTTTACGCATCTCTCTCACCACTATGCTACAACCCTTTGATGCATGCATTCTTATTTTTAATTTTTATTTTGTTTTTAATTAATTTAATTTTTATTTTTTTTATTTTTATGGGACAAATTGACTCAGCTACAACCTTCCAAAATTTCATGACATTAAAGCCAAATACATTTTCCATGTCAAACATAATTTTTTATATTATTATTTTTCAATATATCATTTGGTACTGTGGTTCTACAAATCCCCAAGAAAGATCAAATATGCAAACCTTTCACCACTAATCTACAACACATGTTCCTCTCACTACTATACTACACCACAACATTCTTATTCTTTATTTATTATTTTTATTATTTTTATGGCACAGGTGTACACATCTCCCCTACTATAGAAATGTGCCTTCCAAAATTTCATAACATCAAATCCAATCACATTTTCAACGTCTAAAATCATTTTTAATATTTATTTTCTTTTTTGTGAGAAAGTCAAAATCAACTTTGAGTAACACTAATAGATCCATCTTAAATGTGAATCTATTAAGCACTAAGAGGTATCCAATTTCTTGAGGTGTGATTTTTTATTGAATTGTAATTTTTTATTATATTTTTACAATTTTATTTTGTGAGTAAACATTATTTTTTTGAACTGCTTTTTATTTTTAGGAGCATTACATAAGGTGAAAATATCTCCCTCATACTAGGCTGGGTTGATAGCACATGGCTACTCTTTGCAATCACTCACTAATAAATTTTATATTGAATTGAAGAGATTTTGTAAACTTCAAATGATTCAAATTTATTCAAAACCATTTTTTTATATGTGAATTTTTATTTATGAATGGTTTCATTTTTTCTTGATTCTAATGCCTCGAGAAACATATATAAAAGCAAGTCATCAAATTCAAATGAAAATAACTATAAGTAATTTAGTCACCCCAATTATGCGTCGCAACAATTTTATTTCAATTTATGCAATTTTATTAAATTCAGAGGGTGTGTGCAAGTTAATTAGGGTCTCTTTTGACACGTTAGATGCAATAGAAAACTAAAAATATAGGTATACCTCAACTTGCATAGATATTTTGAGACACATACATAACTAATCTTGCGATGACTAGAAAAGATGAAATGTAGGAAATTGAATGATGTTTCATAATATATACATTTTTATATTGAAAATGTTCTTAACTATCTAAAAGTTAATCTATTTAAAAAAAGAATTATTTTGGGGACAAATTAGAAGGTATATGTTTTTGTGGGTGTAATCTTTGAGTGCCTAAATGATGGGATTAACTTACGAAAATTGGTAGACATATAGAAAACAACTAGTACTAGTGCACTGATAATTTTCTAAAAAGATAATAATTAATATTTTTTTAATTATCTAAGTGATAAACACTTGAAAACAATACACCAAGTGTGTGTGCATCCTTTGAAGGTATAAATGCAGTTATTTCAAAACAATTATTTTAAAGCATGTAGAGGTCAGTGTCCTTTAGTGCACCATACAATTATTTTTCAAAATAGTTGGGAAACAAAACAATTATGGACGACACACTAACAATTTGTTTTTTGAGTTAAGGAGGGACACCACACGAAAAATAAGAAAAATATAGAAAATTATATATTCTTTTTAAAATTTACATATTTGAAATGTGTAGAAAAAATGCTATTTGTGTCTAAAATTTTATAAAAATTGATGGTGTGCAGCATACTATAACCAATGGCTAAAAACAGGCATATTGGAAAATTGGATGTAATGCTCAATTAGCCATGGTTTATCATATCCCAAGGCACAAGCATGGTAAATCTGAAGCAAACACATAAGCATAAGAATGCCATGCCAACACGTGTGGAGGTTCAAGGATAGTGGTAGGAAGCATGTACGCGTTTGTTTAAATTAAAATTTTAATCCCACCAAAAAAAATGTGCACGTGTTTTAATATTACAAAATGCGTGCATGATTTGTAACCTTACAATTTTATTGTTTGTTGATTATAACATGAAAAAGAATTCAGGGGTGGTAAAGGGTTAGAGGTAGAGAAGGGGGGTGGTTAAGAGGTTAAAGGTAGACAAAGTGGGGGGGTGTTAATGGGTTAGAGAGAGATAGAGAGAAAGATGGGTGAAGGGAGAGACATTAGGGGCTGGTAAGGGGTTAAAGGTAGAGAGAGAGAGAGAGAGAGAGAGAGAGAGAGATTGGGGATTGGTATTTTGTTAGAGGTAGAGAGATAGGGAGCTGTTAAGAGGTTAGAGGTAGAGAGAGGGGGTGTTTAGGGGATAGGGGTAAAGAGAGAGGGAGGTAAAGGGAGTGACATTGTGGGATGGAAAGGGGTTAGAGGTAGAGAGATATGGGGATGTTAAGGAGTTATAGGTAGAGATAGAGGGGGTTTTTAGAGGATTGTAGGAGTGATGGATGGGTGGGGGTCGGTTAGGTACAAGTGGAGGTGATAGAGACAAAGAGTGTGTGTGTGTGTGGGAGGAGAAGTAGGAGAGAGACATAGAGGGAGGGTTATAGGTAGGGAGAAAGAGGGTTGCTATGGGGTAGGGGGACTAGGACACACACACACACATAGGGTTATATTGGAGAGTTTCTATGACCCCCATATCTATGTATTCACTAGTAACATCTAGGGAATCCGTAGATTACAAATATGGACAACCTAGGGATTCAAATATCACCAATCTAGGGCTTCAAAGGAATAACCATCATGCAATAAATGCTGTAATTTTTCTAATTTGATGCACACAATCCAACATAAAATGGTTTCATAATTTATCACTAGAAGGGAAGGATAAATCCCTCCAAACAATGTCGTTAGCACAAGCCACGAAACAAGATAAGGGTGGGAAACTAATTTTAAAATACAACCAAAAAAATATGTGTGTAATTATTATTAATAAATGCATATTGGTGCCACTAAGAGGTTTTCAATAATAACAAGTATGGATTTTCAAGCCTTTGGTGGAATCTATGGTCTTATACAAGGGATATGAGCTCCATGTAGAAGACAATGACTATGCATGGGATGTGGAACCTTCATTGGAGTTCATCATTACAAATGAAGATGTAGTTGCTGCAGGTGCCCTTGCTACCTTGTTGGATTTTAATAATGAGAAGGGTTTCAGAAATAAAATAATGATTCTATATGTTGTGTGGGACAATCTACTAAAACGAATAATAAGTAAGGTGGTTAAATTGGAGAAAAATGTATAAAATATGAGTGTTTTACACTCTCTATTCTTACAATCATATAGACATCATCCTTTTTTCTAAATTAGATATTAGTGAAAATATATAACCTTCTGCCTTTCTTTCCTATTTTGAATGAAAAAGAATTGTTTTCATTGCAGATATTTGATTTAAGAGTGTTTTCTTAGTCGCAATCCAACCTTCCATTTTTAGAAATGGATATAGGATGAGATTCAATGAAATCCCTCCCGTGATTTTAATATTGGATATATATTATCCCTGAATGGATAGAAGATAGTCCATGCACAACACCACTTGAATAAATTTATGGATGCCAACTTCCCAATATTGTTATATAGTCCTACCGCTACGTCTTCATAAGGTTGAATATGTAAAGAAACAACTCTCTAGTATTCATCCTAAAGCACTTTTGTTTATGTATAAGCTAAATAAGTTCTCAATTCGTGATGATGGAACATATGGATCTTAACAAAATTTATACAATCTTTATTTTATGAGAAACTAACCTTAGAAATTCTAAAAGCAATGACAATGAATCCTTCATTATGCATTTATTAGTAGGAGAAGATCAAATTTTGATGAAACAATGTAGTTATTACATGTGGAGGCAGTGGTTTCCAATGGAAGATGAGTGTAGGGTTTAACAGAGGAAAGATGTCAAAAAAATGGGCTATTACATTAGATTTTCCATTGGGTGAACACCTTATAGGAATAAATATGGCGTCCAACAACATAGATTTGGCAAGTGTATCAAATGTTTCTATCTACACCAAAATTTATCTTTCGTCAAAGGCGTTAACCATATCGTGGCTAAACAAATTGCCTGGGAGCTTGGAAGTGCCAGCAAATATATTTTCATTCACGAGTTTACTCAGAAGGAATTTATAAATTTATATCCTTAGGAAGGTTGAATCAACATACTAGCATTACATAAATTTCTATCTCAGAGACTTTTTAGTGGATCTTGTATGTAGTATCAGACTCAACAAACAATAATTTTTCTCACTAATCATCCTAATCACCCTAAGTTCCTCCCCAAACCCTTANGACTCAATATCCTAACACCCACCTATGGACCTATTTAGTAAGATGTGTACCCATGTATCTTGTTGAAATATCATAAGGGAAAATATAAAATGATCATGTTCTTTGAGAGGGATTGGATGCATTTTAGGATATGAAGGAACATTATATCAGAGAAATAAAATTGAATTAACAGTTATTTTAAGACTACACTTTTGGAGAGTGGAAACACTAAGTTTAAGAGATCTACATCATTCAATCCATAACAGAACCTCTAACCCCTTGACACTCACCCTCTATATTTACCTTTAACCCCTTACCATCCCACAATCTCTCTCTCTCTCTCTCTCTCTCTCTCTCTCTCTCTCTCACACACACACACACACACACACACCTATGTCCCACTCTACCACTAACCCCCCCCATATTCCCGCTAACTCATACCAACCCCCCCTCCCACTCTCTCCCACTCCCCTACTCCTATGCCTACACCCAAGTCTGACCCCCCTCTCTCACATCCTCTCCCTAACCCTTAATAAACCCTTATCTCACTCTCTTTCTCCCCTGCAAGGATAATTTTAGGGGTGAATATTTGCCCATGGGAGAAAATAATGGTGTTATAAACTTTGATGGGGTGAATTTTATATAGAAATATTCAAAAATATTTTAAAATAATTCACCCTAAAGTTTCATATTTTTCTTAATATGATTAATATCTAAATTGTTTGGCCAAGTCAAAATTATAAATGAAATTTATGTTAATATATTTCTCCCTCCAAATTAATCATGGATTCTCCAATTTTGCCCTACATTCAATGAAGTTAATAAGTTTTAAGGAGTAATTCTCCCATGATTTCATTAAACATTTATTAAAGATAACCTTAATTAAAGATAACTATTATTTAGTAAATAATGAGTTTACCATTGGTGGTGTATGGGCCCATGGTTTTGGGTATCCTATGGTATGTTCCCATGGTATTGCATGTGATAAATACTATTTAAGGACTTGAGTTACTCTATTGTATTTAGAAGATCCAATTTTTTTCTTGAGATATAGGATAAATTCCATGGAAACACATTCTTTGAATTTTCAAGTAAAGAGTTTTTCTTCAATTTAGTATATTATTAAAATAGTTACCAATCCAATGTCTTACTTTACATTTGATAAATTGAATCTTTATTTTATTTGATAAATTCATTTTAGTTGATTATTTTTTATTAAAACTTCAATTCCATTCAAGTCATATGTCCTTAAAAGTAAATGAGAGATCATAATATGTAGTGCATAGAACCCCAATCATTTTTGGAGCACAAACGTATAATCACTATGATTAGTTCTTTAAGAATTTAGTGTTTTATTTAAAAATGCTAATGAGTCATTCTATTCAATTACACTTATTGACATTTTTTCCATATAGTGTGTTTTTGTATTTTCAATTCAATTCTACTTATTAACATTTTATTTTTGCTTATAATGTGCTTTTGTATTTTTAATTCAATAGTTTTTGAAAATAGGGTCAGGAGCACCTTATTGGGTAGAGTGGAAACTATGGGGGACTCCACAGGAGGAGGCCCCAATATCACGGCAAGGGATCCAATGGCTAGTAAAGAAATGGAGAAGGACGACCAAGATGCAAAAAAGACAAAAGGAACGGGAAACAAAGCAAGCAAAGGAAAGGGACATATGAATAGCACCAAAAAATGCAGAGCAAAATCCAAAGAAATCCCATCATTGCAAATAAAAGAGGATTGATTTAGGGTGCACATTCAACATATGTGCGGCCACACCCTCATAGGAAATTTTGTCGGAATCTGGCCATCGGAGAAAGCACTGCTGTGGTGGATTAATGTCATGTGGAAACCATTAGGGAATTTTGATCTTCTCCTAGGTGCGAAAGGATTCTTCACAGTAGTCTTTCTCAACCTGGAAGATAGAAACAGAATCTTCGAGCAGGGCCCTTATTTCTTTAACTCGGATGGGTTATTTCTCAGGCCATGGAAAGAGAAGTTCAATCCAGACATGGAGAATCTCTCCTATGTCCCAATCTGGATTCGACTTTACTCACTCCCATCGGAGTATTGGCATGATAACATTCTTGAAGCCCTCGGCAATGTCATTGGAGAATTCGTGAAAGTGGCTGACCAAACGAAAAGAATGAGGTATACCTCATATGCACGCATATGTGTATACCTGAACATTATGAATGAGCTACCAGAGGGGATACATCTATGTTGGGAGGTCGAAGATTGGTACCAACCTATTGACTATGAGCACATCCCATTTCGATGCAGGAAATGCCATGTGCATGGGCATCTATTCTGGGATTGTCTAGACAACAAACTAAGCACACAACAAAAAGGCAAGGAAAAGAAGGACAAGGATGGGTTCTCCAAGGTCATGGGAAGGAAAAGAATGGCCAAAAGACACCACATACCAGAGGTAAATAATAATGCCAGCCCTTCTAACCCTTTTGAGATACTCCAAAACCTTAATGAAGAGTCTAATAGAGAAAATGGGAATGCAAACAATGTAAAAGAAAATAATAATGCCTCCCAAGAAGATGAAGAGACCCTCCAAGAAATGGCACTATAGGATGAAGAAGAAGAAATAGAGGAAATGGACCTTGGTAAACTCAACTTAGACAAACTAGAAAAGGCAGTCGAAGATCCTGTCAAAGGGATCATACCTGCGTAGCAGGTAGTACTGCTAAAAGAGTCAATAATAAACACCAAGAGGGGTAAAAAAAGCAAAACAATGGGAGTAATTCTAGATAGTCTAGGAACAAGAATCCATGAAACCATTAAGAAGGTAGGAAATGAGAAACGAAGTAGAAGAAGAAATCGACAGAGGATTAAGGACATTGGAGAAAAGTTAGTGGCCTCGAGACAATTCTCGACCATTGAGGCAACTTTCTCACAAGTCTACGAACCCTCCCAATGAAACTCATCTCATTGAATATCCGAGGGTGTGGGGCACCTAGGAAGAAAAGAATACTAAAAAATAAAATAGAAAAAGAGAGACCTTCAATTATTTTTATTCAGGAAACAAAATTTCTAGAGGAAAACTTCAAAAGTATGGCTACAAAATATGGAAGCATTGCGAAGCGATGGCCACTGACGCTCTAGGCACAACAAGAGGAGTAGGAATAATTTGGGATCCTTCTGTCATCTCTCTCTCCAACTTCATGGAAACCAAATTTACCATCTCTACAGAGTTTCACATTTTATGCACAAGCACACAAGGATTTCTCACAAATGTTTATGGGCCCTCAGCACTAGAAAATAAGCAAAGCTTCATAAATTCTCTAAGAAACATGCGTCACATGGTAGGAAGCAGACACTGGATCCTGGGGGGTGACTTCAACCTCATAAGGAACCTACAGGAGAAGAAAGGAGGAATAAGAGCTTTAAATACAACTAGCAAATATTTCAATGGTTTCATAGAAGAAGCAGACATGGTTGACATAAATACTAATAATGGATGGCACACTTGGACCAATAAAAGGTCTGGTGAAAGGAACATAACCTCCAGACTAGATCGATTCCTTCTATTAGAATCAATCTTGATTAGAGAAGCTGATATAGAAGTGCATGTACTCCCAGTTGTTGGCTCAGATCATTGGCCCATAAGTCTACAATGGTGCAAACAAGAAGAAAAACTTTGAAGACCGTTTCGCTTTGAGAAATTATGGATCTATCACAAGGAATTTCAACCCCTTCTCAAGAAATGGTGGACAGAGTTCAAACCTCTATATGGAACTCTTATGTACCAATTTCAACAAAAACTTAAACATATCAAAGCTCCGGTCAAAAATTGGAACAAAGATTTTTTTGGAAACATATAGATAGAAAAGATGAGATTGGAAGAATGGCTAATTTGCATTCAAAGACTCATCATGCAAGAAGGTTACAATGCAGATACAAAAGAAGAAGAGGCAAATCTAAAAGAATAGCTGGACATGAGGGAGAAACAAGAAGCAATGCTATGGGAATCCAAGGCCCATAATAAGTGGTTGGTAGAAGAAGAAAGGAACACTTCCTTCTTCCATAGAACCACTATCCATAATAAGCAAAACAATAGAATATCAAGACTCAAAGATGGAGAGGGAAATACCTTGGAAAATCAAAATGAGATTGAGGCCACTCTCCTCAACCACTTCAATAACATCATAGAGGAGCCTCAGATCCATAGGACGATGGCACAAGATGAAGTCTTGTCAAATATTCCTTTGTTGGTCACGGCGGAACAAAACTAGCTTCTATTAAGACCAATTGAAATGATGGAACTAGAGGAAGTAGTTAATCAACTAAAATATAACAAGGCTCCTGGGCCAGATGGATTCACCACCAATTTTTTCCATACTTGCTGGGATACTATCAAAGAAGAGGTTCTAGCGCTTGTAGAAAACTCCAGGCAGACAGGCGACTTCCTCAAAGCCTTCAACTTGACCTTCATAGCTCTCATCCCCAAGGAACATGATGTAGATGTCCTAGGTAATTTTCAGCGCATTGCTCTCTATAATGTCATTTTCAAATTCATCACCAAAACAACTGCGAACCGTCTTAAGCCCCTTCTCCCTGGTCTCATCTCCAAGGAACAATCCGGATAACGGTGGAAGGTCGAAAAATCTTGGATGGCATCATCCTCGCTCACGAGCTTTTCAACTCCCTGAAAATCACCAAATTTCCTGGAGTCCTTATCAAGCTCAATCTTTCAGAGGATTTTGACAAACTTAAATATATCTACATGACCAAAATTGTCCTGGCTTTTGTCTTTAATCCCACCTGGGTTCATTGGATTCTTCGCCTTACCTCCTCGGCTTTCTTTTCCATTCTCGTCAATGGCACCCCCTCCCCCACCTTCAGACCCTCCCGTGGGATCCATTAGGGGGACCCCCTGTCCCCCTTCTTATTTGTCCTAATGATGGAAGGCCTTGGCCACATGCTAAAAGAAAAAATTGGAACCGAAGAACTAAAAGGCCTCACCCCTCACCAAGGCCTAGAGCCCTAATCTCATCAGCACTTTGTGGATGATATAATGTTATTCGGTAAATCCTTAGTTCAAGAAGCATGAGTAATTAAAAAATGCCTAAATACCTTTTTCACGGCAAGCGGACTGGAAATCAATAACAGCAAATCCCAAATATTTTTATTTAATGCCTGCCCTATAACTAAGTGTAATATCTACCGCATACTCAACTTTGTTGAAGGATCTCTACCCTCAAAATATCTTGTAGTTCCCCCTTCTAACTCCATCCTATGAAATGCCTCATGGTAATATTTTCTAGACAAAATCAAATCAAAACTCTCAAATTGGACCATTAAACCTCTCAACATGCCCAGCCATCTAATGCTGGTTCAATCGGTCCTTCAAGCCATGCCTTTGTATCTTTTCTCTGTTCTAGCAGCTCCTGGCTCGATCTTAAAAAAAATAAAATGTCTTCGAAGGACCTTTCTTTAGGGAGGCAGAGTAAACCAAAAGAAATGGGCTCTTGTTAGTTGGGATACCATATGCAAGCCCAAATTGGACGGGGGTCTAGGATTAAGAGATCCTGTCATCAGTAACAAAATAGGCAATGCCAAACTTTGGTGAAGATGGATCACTCAAAGCAATGAACCATGGACCCTCCTCTGGCATAAGAAGTATGGCCCCAATCATGAGTCACAAAACCTTATAAGATATGACTGCATTACAAGAGGATTACCTCTTTGCAATGCAACCAATGGAAACCATAATATCATCACGGAGCTTAGCTTTTGGGAAATAAGGGATGGGAAATTAGTGGACTTCTTTCAAGATTACTAGCACCTACTCAACCCTCTCTCTGACTCACACGATCTCCCTCTACTTAAGGATCAATTAAAGCAAAGAAATATGACTAAGTTCAATTCATTTTGGGAGGAGGAGCAGCCAAGAGATCATTACAGGAGATGGAAAAGCAAAGAATGGTGGCAGAACATCACTCCCAATGAGGACATCCAAGCCTTTTGGGAATACCTACAGTCTAGACAGTCAATGGAAATGATAAGATAAGATGGGGATTCTCCCTATCAGGAACCTACAACTTGAAGGAAGAAGCTAAATCTTTTCTCACCCCGCAGAACAACAACATTAATTGGAAGGAAATATGGAAAGCGAACCTATGGCCAAAGATTTCTACCTTCCTCTGGATCCTCATTCGAAAACACTTACTTACCAAGGAAAACAGAATGAAAAAATGATGTATTGGCCCACATTGGTGCTGCCTCTGCGAAAATAATGAAGAGTCTACCAATCATCTCTTAGATGAATGCAACTTTGCAGACCAAATATGGAAGGAAGGAGATCGCATCTTCAGGAGAAGCACTTGAAGAAATGGTCATCTTGATCTCACAATTGCACAATGGCCTCACAAGCCATTCACTAGTCAACTTCTTAACAAAATATAGGAAATCTTCCTAGGATTTGCTGTCAGGGAGGTCTGGATTGATTGCAACAACCGAATCTTCTCTGACAAAGCCAGAACCGATAAGGAGGTTTGGGACATAATTAAAAAGAACATATTAGAAACCATCTATTTGGTAAAATGGAAGGAGGAGGATCTCAATACTAACATCGTCGAAATGCAAATATTGCACGATTGGGGTATACGGGCCTTGCCACCCTTCGTAAGAAGGAGGTTCAACCGCTCCAACACCTCAACTCTCCCTTGGTCTGGTCCCCCCCTGGAAGGCACCTTCAAACTTAACTTCGACGGGGCCTCTAAATGCAACCCTGGATCGATAGGTTATGGAGGAGTGGTCAGAGGCAGTGTCAACTCCATCCTAGGAGTCTTCTGGGGCTCCCTAGGAACCACCACCAACAACGTTGCAGAACTAGAGGGATTAATATTTGGAATTGAATGGGCCATTCACAAAAAATGGAACCCTATCATCATAGAGGGTGACTCTCTTCTCATTTTCAACATGGCCAAAAAACTCCAAGCATGTTCCTCTGTTACCAAAATTTCCCTGAATTGGTGCTTGGAGAGTAAACTTAGAGCATTATCCACCATTCTCAAAGGCAATCATGATGTCGCCTTTTCTCATGTTAAATAGGTGGCAAACAAAGTGGCAGAATCCATTGCGAACAAGGGAGTTCTTTCCTCCTCTGTCTTCCTCGCCTTTCCTTGGAGCGAGTTGTCTAACCTAGAGGATAGCAAAATTTGGCAGGATTTGGTCACACGGGACTAGAAAACCCTAGATGCGGGTGATGAGTCACATGGTTTTGCTAATAGATGCAGGGACGACAGTTTAACGGGTGTTGGCACCTTGATCGAAGAGCTAAGGAATCAAGGGCAAGTTGCATCCTCAAGCACGACACGTACACCGCAGTCCTGGGACGATATGGGTGAAAGCATGGTAAGCTCCTCGCATGGGAGGATTGTGCGCTTTACACATTTTAACAGCAATTACTAGGAGCAATGAACAAGGTAAATCACAAATATCTGCAGACCTCTACGTGAAGGAAGGATTTAGAAATGATAGGAAAATCCAGAAGGATGATTGGAGGGATGATCTCACACATCTAGGTTTGCAATGCCAAGAGATCTTGTTGGGTGTGATCGCACTACTTAACAAGAGAGAAGAGGGACTTAATTACCACTGAAATCATTGATAGAGTCTGGGTCAAGAACTCAGAGAGAGGTAGGCACTGGGAGAAGCACTCATACCTTCACAAATTGCACAGAAGAAAGAGGAAGCGAAAATGCCTTCGTCGCAGGGAAATGGTAGACCAGGAATTGGGGGATGATGATTAGTGGGAACGTTTATTCTATGAGGACATGCCTACCCACATTCGCTAATCCATTGCAGTTATGGAGGAATAAATCTATGGCGAATTCAAAGTTCTGATGGGAGAGGGTGTGGTTATGTCTCAATACTGGCACCTAAAGTTCATTCTGTCCCACTCCATGGATGAGAGAGAAAGCTATGTGGAGCTCATCTGCATCATGGTGGGAAAATTCAAGGAAGAAGCTAAGAACAACCTTGACCACATGAACAACCTGTTGCATCTCTCGGGACCTTTTTTTCAACACGTTCTGAAAGGTGAGGATGTGGCCATGGAGGATTCCATCCAAGTCGGTGAAGATAAGGGACACGGTCATGGTGCAACCGATGCACAGGATGAGGCAAAATATTCTCGGAGGTGCTAGGAGGTCGCACTCCTTTGTTGCTAGTTGTTCTCTTTTTTTTGTTCGTTTTGTAGTGATCTAGTGGCTTGTGATCTTTTTTGTACCCATGATTGAGCGCCCAAGCTCTAAAGCCGGGTGGATCTCTTCTGTTTTCTGTATTTCCACCTATTTCTATTTGGGGATGGTTAGTAGACACTGATCTATCTCCATGTTCTTAGGAGCAGTGCATGTAAATATTTTCAGTTTTTTTAGTAATAGAATAGATCCTTCTTACTTAAAAAAAAATGAAACATTCGTAAAACAATATTTGAATACATATTTTACTATTGATAAATTAGCTTTTAAATTTTCAGGTAGTTACCAAGAAGATTTGTCCTATTATTATATATATACATTTATGGAGGGATCTTAAAATTTTATTTGCTCCACTTACCCCCAATCTCCTAAAACCCCTGTTTGTCTCTCCTGTTAATCCCTTAACACTCCCCCTCTATCTCTACCTCTAACCCCTTACCATCACCAAATATCTCTCTCTCTCTCTCTAATCCCCCCCCTCTCTCTAACCCCCTCTCTCACTCTCTCTCCCTCCCCTACTCATC
>LPNX011019840.1:47321-70059 GCA_001517045.1 Pseudotsuga menziesii
CCTTTCTCCACTTATGCCTAATCTATTATCAGGCACCTCCATCTCTACCTATAACCCCTTAACCCCTCTATCTCTACCTCTACTTCCTTTCCATCACCCAATCTCTCTCTCTCTCTCTCCTCACCCCCCACCATCTCACTAACCCTTACTAACCCCTTTGGATGTCTAGGTGTATATAATAATCATGTTTCATAAAGTGGGGAGTTAGAGAAGTGAGAGAGGGAGTTAATAAGAGTTATTGGGAAGAGGGGGAGTGCATTACGGGTGTTAGGGGGTTAAGACTTAAGGGGTGAATGTTAATGCATATTAAACATTTAATGATCCCTTATTCACGGAACCACCTTCTTAAATGTTGCTACTTGTTATTAAAACAAAACACATATGTGTTTTAGTTAAACAAAACATCATACATGTTTTGTGTTTGTATAGATAGTAGTATTCCCTATCTGAGATACACTCTAATAGGTTTGAAGGAAAATATAGTTCGCACACAATTTTTGGTTCCAAATAGTGCATTAAATCTCTCTATTACAAGAACAACACACAAATTGATGAGTGCATTCACCATCTCCATAACTAGTGTATAAGGATTTCTTTGAGCACTAAATACATTGGACAAGATTCAAGAATTCAATAGAAAAACACCATAAACCATCTCCAATTCTGCACCATTAATTTTCTTACAATTTAGGAGCACCAAAGGAAACTTTTCATTGGTAATTGTGGTGGAGTATAGATACAATTGAGGAATAAAAACACCAATCTTGGTGAATCTCCTATTGAGGACCACCGTAGAGCATCTCCACCATTAGTTTTCTTAGAATTGAGGAGCATCAAAGGAAATATTTCATTGATAATTGTGTTGGAGTATCTAGACACAATTGAGCAAGAAAAATACCAAGCTTGGGGAATCTCCTATTGAGGAGAGCCATAGAGCATCTCCACCATTATATTTATTGCAATTGAGGAAAATCAAATACAATATTTCATTGATCCTTGTGGTGGAGTATCTAGGCACAATTGAGCAAGAAACATATCAAGCTTGGAGAATCTCCTATTGAGGAGAAGCAAAGAGCATATCCACCATTGGTTTTCTTGTATTGAGGATCATCAAAGGAAATATTTCTCATTGATGATTGTGGTAGAGTATAGACACAATTGGGCTAGAAAAATACTTATCTTGGAGAATCTCCAATTGAGAAGTATCATAGATCATTGATCATTGTGGTGATGGGAAATCCACACAATCGAGAAAGAAAACAGGTAAGGAAGAAGATACCCAAAGAAATTCTTGAAGAAAATAGAGAAAAGAAAAGAAATGACATGAACAATCAAAGATTCTCTATAGACACTCAACCAATTCTAATTGTAGAGGATGTCATGATTCTTCCAACCAATCCACAATAATAAATATAGATGCATTCGCTTGAGGGGACTTCAATTTCCACAACAGTTGAAGAAGAAACTGCATGAAACTAATCAAGGAGTAAAATGTAGGAGCACATCAAGGACGCCTAGAAACTTTTCTTATTTACTCGGATGTGGGTATACAAGTGATGAAGTTAGAGAGACATTGCATGGTTACCGTATGCTTAAAGAATACGATGTTATTGAAGCCATCCAAGAGGATGTTCAATTTCCACCATCTAGTCGCTAGAAAGAGAGAGAAGTACATGAAGATCTTATTGAAATGCCATATTGACTGAGTGATATGGTACAAGGTACAGTTCCAACCTACCTACCTCCATTAGAAACTTCACATCGAAGAACTCTGAAATGTATATAGATTGATGAAACTATCATTTTTTTGCTTGAAGGTATGTTTTCTAAATGCAGTATTGCATATAAAACTGTACATATACTTTTTAATTATTTTTATTCTAAATGTGATAGAGATAAATGTATATTATTTTATCATTATTAAAATCTAGGTGTGTGATTATTGTTAGGATAAAATTAATGGTAAAGATGAAAAACAGTTTTGAACCAAGTTCTCATATTTTCAGAAGTTTAGTAAATGTATTTAGTGATTGAAAATAAATCTCATTCAAAGGATTGCAATCTAGCTCGTCGTGTGTTTTCATAATCAATCATAAACAAAATAATTAGGACCCTTATTCTTCTTAAGCCTACATCCAAATTTATTAATTTGAATGTTAAAACACTGCATAAGTATTTATTTTAGAAGAGAACAACTTGAAATAGCTCATACTGATGTTTGGGCCTTCATTGGAAGGTTTCCACACTATAATATGAAGCTCATTGATATGGTAAAGGGGATGATGCAATATTTTTTTATGACAACACTAGACCTTCTTCCAACCAAAACGATGTATTAAAATTGAGAAGGGGTTCAAGGGACTGTGAACACCAAATTAACCATTTTCTTGACATGACACAAACATAATTATATGAGATATTTAGGAATGAACATAATGAACTTAAATTGGGCCAAAAAATCCTTCAAGAAATGCAAACCATGGTATGTTAAAATAAAGGCAACTCGTAACACATGTTGTTGTAACACACATATTACATTATCATAAAAATCTTATGCAGGAATGATCATCTACATTGTCGTCAATGTCATATGGAGACTTTAATCATATCAATTTGTGTAGATGGATATAAGGTTGCACATTTTATCAAAGACCTTGCGTAGATGGGTCATGCCTAGGGTGTAGTGGAATGGAATTAGTGGAAAAATGTATACATGTGACCGATGAGCATGAACTTGGGAGGAAGGAGGTGAAATTGCAGTCATTCAAATATGTCGCATATGATATTGATGGAGGGAATGGAAGAAAAAAAATACAACTGGTCACTTCTTGGGTTGGTAGTGATTTCTTGAATACTAATTTTTTATTTAGATTGAAATTTCAAATGTAACAATCTATTGATATATGTCATTATCGTTGATCTACCAGGTATGGGTTTACGACTTCATGGAGAGATTCTTTGAAAAGACACAATAATACATAAATAATTAACATGTGGCTCGTTGGCAAGATGAGTAGTTTAGAATGTGCAGGGATACATTTCTTATTGGAACTATCTTATTCGTGTTCAATTTTACAGAAAAATACACTCTTCCACCACAAAACAAGATTCATAGTCAATATTATCACTCATACCAGGTCATAATAATGGTCCATGTCAACTATAGACATGCATAAAATAGTACTAAAGACAACATGGTTATATTGAAGGAGTATCACTTCTACATAAGTGATGAAATTTGTCATGACTTGGATTTTGTACAACACAACTTCAATTGTTCTACAATCACTTGAAGGATATTAGTATACAGATGGAAGAACAATGGATTTGGTATGATGTTTGTGTGGGGAAATTAAAAAATGCTTACTATCTTCCAATGGTTGTGTATGCTCCACAAAAGGCACAAGGTGCCACATATTTGGAACTATTTTGAGACTAGACACGTAAAAGAGGAACATTATGGAGTAGGTACATGCATTAAGACTACATTATATACAAAAAAATGAAGTTCACAAATTTTTTTCTCATCCGAGATGCAAATACCATTGTAGAATGGTGTTTTTCAGTCATGGGGAGAAAGAAGGAAAGAATCCCAACCAACTAAAAAAGAACATGTACATAGATATTTTTGGGAGGTGATCGATGTATATTGATCGCACCTATATGAGTGTGAGGTCTTCTAAGGAACTCGTGCATTTCATTTAGTTAGAACGTTAATTAATGTTATAGATGAAATATGGACAAAGAAACTCTTTTGTTTTTGTTCTCCATGTAGTAGTGGTGAATGGTACAATTGTGAATCCACAAATTGGATTGGAAGTTGGGATCATGTATCATTCCCCATTGGTCAACATATAATTGCCGAATTATCCCGGTTGAAGGAGGACCAATCAAGTATGTCTTCATACTATGACTACATATTAGATCTTGTACAACTGGGTTTGACTAATATCTTGATAATTTTGAAATGTTTGATGACTAGTTGTGTTTATTTAGCTAACTCCTATGTTCACACTTTATTTTATGTAGGGCATGTATACGTAGTGGTTTCCCCGATAAACAATGAATGGGGCACTGACTATTGTATGTAACATTTCTTGGATGGGAAGTAGACCCTCAATGTCTCATTAAGCGACTCCAAGGGCAATGATTTTTCGATTGGTTCAATAGTTATAAAAGGAGAATATTTGATACAAGTTTCCCATGCACCAAAGAAAAAATGTTATGTATTTGAAGATTATATACTAGGTCGGATTGTATACCATTATACAAACTTAGTTATTGGAACAAACCTCCAACTGCAAACAATGCCAAGGAAGAACTCATCAACGACATGATACTTCTTTCCTTACTCTGAGAATGAAAGGTTAAAGGATACTGTTGGTATTAGAGGTGATCCTGATGGTCTAGTCGAATGACCATAGGTAGGAAGTCATGTATGTGGTATGCGTGTTATATTGTGTACTATGTTATAGGTATGTGGTGTACATGTATGATATGAGTTTGTTTTATGGTCTCATTGGTTATTGACATTAATATTTTGACTATTGTATCCCGACATTGACAACTTGATAGATTGATAAATTGCATAGAATTATACAAATTGAAAAATTACATAAGCTTCATCATGGATTTGTTGTCTTACATTTGTGCTTACATGAATCATGCAATCTATCCTTATAAACCCAATCTAGAATCCTAGAAACCAATTCTAAAAACATAGAAACCTAATATATCCCTAGAAACCTTTGAAACCTAATCTAACCTAACAACATTAATCTAAACCCAAAGAACTAATCATGAGAGACCTAGAATCTTCATCCGTGTTCACAAGGATCTCTTACTGGTTGAATTGAATAATACTCTACGATTCTTAAATATCTAACATCTTCCACCCCAAAAATATTAACCTAGTCTAACACTATAAACCTTAGAATATACCTCTAGAAACCATACAAAGCTCACCTACTCTAGAAACATTAATTTAACCCTACGAACCAAATACACAAACCTAGAAGTTCCTAATCTAGAATGATAAGTGCACAACGCCACTTGCACCAAATGTTGAATTTTGGATGTCATCAATGTACCATTAATTGCACCTAGACCCTTGTTTGTATTCAAAATCCTACAAACTCTAGTCGATAGCCTAAACCCTAGCTCAAATTATAATGTACAACTAAAATTTAAATCATTTCACTATAAATATATATTCGTGTGCATCCATTTGAATATGAACCATTATGCACAAATATGCACATGAGTCCCAAAAACTTCATGCTATAAAAAATAAACATAGAAAAATCCTTGTCTATATTGGGATTCTATTTGTCAACAATAACTTGTTCCCCATCCTCTAGGATATACTAATCCCCTGCCTCTACCTTGAATCTCGAATTTGGTCCTCCAAGGATATTATGGAAACACTCCAAGTTTTCATGAAATTTCCTAATGCAAGTGTTAAAATAAGGTCAAATGAAATGTCCCCATTAAGTAATACCTACTATTAGGCATTCACACCTTTACAACTTTGCAATTTCATCATTGACCTTATGGAAGCCTTATATTGTACTTTTAAACCCTAGATTGTATCTAAACCATAGCTTGTAGTCTAACTCCTAGTTTGCAATGTAAACCTTAGTTTGTAGGCTAGGCCCTAGTTTTTGGAATCCCTAGGTTGACTAATCACTTTAATATCAAATTTTATTCCCCCATTGATCATAGTTAAATAGATATGATTTTAAAACACAACAAATATTTCAAGGCTAACTTCCAAATATCTACAAACCCTATTTTTTTATTCTAAACCCTACAAACCCTATAAATGCTTGCATTAGGGGGAAAAATTCCATGAAACCCACCATGAAATTCTTTGGTCAGTGTGACCAAATTTTACATGCCTGGATACATATGTACACACTTATAGAACATGATTTGAATGTCCAGTGGTGGTTTTACGCCTTGAGACCAATTTGGTATGTGTCCCTAAATGACTACATGGAGTGACTTGAAAATTGAAATAGAGAAAAATTCATGAATCAAATCAAAAACCTGTTGACTCGGTTATAATCAGGACAACATATTAACATTAAGGGTTCCCCTCTCCTCTGGTTCCATGGAGAAGGGATAATCTTTTAGGACAATTTTGGAAACTACAGTTTCACTCTATAAGGGACAGTGCAATTCTTTCACAAAGGGGTCAAATTTAGGAATTCCTCGATCGAGAACTTGTGGATAGTGTCCCCACGTGGAACCTACCTAGGAACAATTGTAATATATCATGAAACTCAGTTTTGCGCCACAATTGGAATTCTATTCCCCTGGCAAAGATTCAACATGTGTCCCTTAATGCCTCTAGGAGGCGAGTTGCAATTGACCATAAAATGACGACCATGTATTGGATAGAAGAACCGTTAACTCCATTGGAACCATAACATCATATTAAAACTAGGGGCTCCCCGATCCTCTAGTTCCACGACCCATGGATAATAAGGAATTACCTTCTTCTACAATGTATCTTAAATAAGAAAAAGGTAGAGAGAGATAGGCAAAAATGAGAGGGAAAAAAAGAATATTATGGTATTTTCATGATAAAATTTGATCCCAAAGTCATATTGGGGTTCTCTTAGTACTATTCGAAAGGTCTCATTGAGGGATACAAGTTTTGTGTTTTAAGCGTCATGCGATTCCTCACGGTTTGGTCAAGGCGTGCAGTTTTGTAAATATTGGCATGAGGAATCTCAAAAAGCATATTTTCAAAGATTCTTTATGAAAAGCATCTTATCAAAGATGATTTAAAATTCATTTTCATAAACCATCTTTGAAAAGATGTTCAATGATGTTTTTTGGATTCCTCATGCCCATATTTACGATAACGCACACCTCAACCAAACCGTGAGGAATCCCACGAAGCTCAAAACGTGAAAGTTGTAGCCCTCAACGAGACCTTTCCAATGGTACCTAGAGTGCCCTAATAAGACTTTGAGATCAAAATAAATTGCAAAACTACCGTAATATTCTCTTTCTCTCTCTCAGTTTTCCTATCTCTCTCTACCTTTTTCTTATTTAGGATACATTTTGGACTTGGTAATTCCTTATGATCATGTTTTACAGATGGTTTTGGAAACTAGGGTTTCTCTCTATAAGAAACAATGTACTTTTTGCACAAAGGGGTCAACTTTGACAATTCCTCGACAAAAAACTTGTGGACACTGTTACCTTATGGAACTTACATAGACACACTTTCAGGATCTCATGGTACTCAGTTTTTCACCATGGTTGGAATTCTATGCCCTTTACATGGATTCGACATGTGTCCTTGAATGCCTCTAGGAGGCGAGTTGCAACTGGAAATAAAATGGTTATCATGGCTTAGATCAATGAACCATTGACTTTGTTGGAATTAGTACATAAAATTAACACTAGGGCTTCCCCTCTCCTCTAGTACAATGGACTATGGATCATTTTTTAGGATGGTTTTGGAAACTATGGTTTCACTTAGTAAGGGACAATGCAATTCTTGCACAAAGGGGAAACTTTGGGAATTTGCCTACCCGGAACTTGTGGATATTATAATCACATGAAAAATACCTAGAAATACTTTTAGGATCTCATAGAACTCGTTTCTATGCCACAATTGGAATTCTATTCGCTTGACAGGGATTCAACATGTGTTGTTCAATGCCTCTAGGAGGTGGCTATCAATTGTCCATAAAAGGGAGACCATGGATCAGATTGACAAACCATAACCTTCATTGGAATCAAGAAATTGGATTAACACTAGGGGTTACCCTATCCTATGGGTCCATGGATCAAATATTGTATTTTAGGACGATTTTGAAAACTAAGGTTTTGGTCAGTAAGGGAAAGTGCAATTCTTGCAGAAAGGGGTCAACTTTGGTAATTTCTCGGCCAATAACTTGTGGATACCATTACCACATGGAACTTGTCCAGATACATTTATAGGATATCATAGAACTCATTTCTACTATATGGTTGGAATTCTATGTTGCTGGTAGGAATTTAGCATGTGTTCCTTAAAGCCTCTATGAAGCGAGTTTTTATCGAATGAACTCTAGCATTTTTTTTGTCGATGATGATTGTTTATCCCATATAGTTTTTAGATGAAAGTATTCATGCCAAATTCCAATTTCATTTATGTGGGCCACATAGGTGCATCACTTAGGTATTTCACCTATGTGCATTCTTTATGTTTGTCAGGTTCTTATGTGGGTAATGTGTTTATTTGTTCCACTTAGTTGGGTCAGTTTCTTAAGTGTGTCAGGTTCTTGTGTTTGTTAGGTATGATGCAAAGTGACTTAGGTGGTTAGGGTTGGGATCATTAGTAGGCTATATTTTGGGATTTTTAGGGATATTGGGTTATCCATAAATGGGGATGAATTTATATGGATTAGTGTTATAAGGGTTGTGTGATTCAAGTTAAAAGATAAGCATCAATTATTTGGGATAAATAAGTGTGTGTCATAGGTGTTCCATCTATGTGCATCATTTAATATGCCCAATAGGTTCTTATGTAGGTTAGATATTTATGTGCATCAATTACTTCAACATATGCGCATGATGAATTTGATACTTTGCCCAAGTAATTCACATATTAAGACAAAAACAATTCATATATGAGAAGTCTTGTGACGCAAATGGCTTGTGCCTTATGTATGTCACTTAAGTACATTGGGTGCTTACGTGACTTAAGTGAAAAATGAGATGCATTATGTGGTTAGTGGGTGAGGGTAAAATGGGGTATGAGTGCAGTTGGTGAGTTGTGAATGGGGCATATGATAAAATGATTATAATGGTTTATTGGTGAATGGTCATGTTATTAGGATAGTATCACATTGAACTTAGGTGCATCCATTCATTTTTTTATATGAGTGTGATCACACTAAAATTTAACCTACTTATATGTGTTGCATGAGTGTATCACATGTGTGTGAAACTTTATATGCATAGTATATGTGTATTTGTCACACTTGTTAAGTTCTTAAGTGGGTTACGAGTTCATGTACATCACTTAATTGTATTAGTTTCTTATTTTGTAGGTTAAGTGCGTTAGTATCTTTTGTGGATTAGGTGCATCACTCACATAATTCATATAATTCAATTGTGGTTAAGAAAATAAAGTAAATGTGCATTGTTAATTTAACATTGTATATGCAATTGGATTGTGGTCAACGAAATTGTAAATGTGCAATGGTGTGGAGTGTTGTCATTGTGCATTGTTGTCATTGTACATTGTTGTAATTATGCATTGTTCTCAACGTTATGACTGTTATATCTCCATGCAATCATCCAAGAAATAAAAAAATGGTCAAACATTACACATAGACACATTATTGGCCACACTTGTATGATCACACTTATTATTGTTGTGAAGATGTCAAGAGACAATATGAAATACATTATATCTTGGAATTTTTAATACAAAAATAAACGACCCTTAGATGGCATGTCAATGTAAATGTATCAATAAGTTCAATGATGTACATGTAAATGAAAGTATGTATGTAAAATACCACACAACAAAACTCTAACTTGCTCTTTTTTTTCCCTGAATTTGATGCACCTTGCCTCTAGGAGCTCTATGTATCTCAGGAGAATGCAAGTCAAATATCAAATTTCTTGATCAACTAACTGAACTAATACTCAAGAACTAACAAACTTATAAAAAAGTACGAATCAATTAACTATAACAAACACTCACTAAATCCATTTGAGGTTTAGATGCATGTGGTTTCCTACTCCTTACTAAAATCCTCTTTGCAATGGTGCTCGATGAATAGAATATCCTATATCGATTATCTCAACAACTATCAACATATATGAAAGAGAAAATACTAACTTGAACTTTGTAATTAATGAACATATCACTGAAAAATATGCTCTGGGACAAGAGGTTAGGTTTGTTGTGTAGTGAGTGGAGACATATGTTTAAAATCACCCTTGGTTGCATGCACTATTGAACTAGAGGAGTGAGGTCACATTCACCATATGTTAAAATAGTTAGACATCGTGCATGAATACACAATACAAAATAACTATGTACAAATATTGAACAAGATGTACGTATTCTTAACCGTCATTCCCATCATATATGGAACATCAAATGGTGCATCAACAACCCTGCTAAGGTCCAACATGGAGGAATCTCCATCCTGGTTCTATAAGCATATGAAGAAAACAAATTAAGAAGAACACATTGTTAATTTAAAATTGAAAGCTAACAAAAAAAATGTCATAAAAGGCTATACATTATCATGGAATTAGTAGGTCCATGTTCATGGACACCCACCATTTTTATGTAATAGGTGATGTAGACAAAATCCTTGTCTACATTTAGACCATGTGGAGAGGAAAATGAAAGCAGTGGTGTAGTGATTTGGGTTGGTCCCTACAGTCATAGAGTGTCAAGTTGTAGTTATACATGAACATGAATGAATGGAACTTATGATGTATTGAAAACTAACTTGTTGTAATACTTACCTCTATTTGGAACATCTCTACCCCATGGGAGGGATCACTACTATCAACTCCTTTCTCCTATAAATCCCTAGTTAACACTTGCAAGTTAAAAATTATTTAAATATTAACAATCTATAAAGGATTACAATAAGAAAAAATAATTTGAAAACGATTAATTCATTAACCATGTACTTACTCACCTTAAAAAATCATAGAGGCCATCCTTAGGGGATATCACTAAGATCAATGTCTCTTGCATCCTTCTAAGAATCTTGTGCTCGCAACTTCAAAAATTGTAAATATTAGACCATCTAACAAATTAATGAAATAATATGTACTAATTAAATGCCATGTATTAACAAAATGACATGATGAAATATGAGGTTGTTTCCACCTCAGATATGACAACACCAAGTACATCACTACCTGTTGTTTAGGAATAAACACCCTTATAACCGAGGGTCTGGGGTTACCAAATTACTCTTAAAACTTGCAAACAACCAACTTTAAAGTACAGAAAGGAAATAGGAATATATGATGGACTCACCCAATTAACGACAATTGATCCAAGCTTTGTCTTCTCCTGCTCTGCTCCTCTCTAAAGCTTTCAGGGATGTACCTCCTTCACCTACAAAGAGAAAATCCTCCAAGTACAATATTATACATGTATATATGACAAGTTAGATAAACAATATATAGAGTTCTTAATTATAAATATTCAAAAAACCATGATACACGAAAGAGACTCAACACAAAGTTGGAAGAAGGATTCTCTTTATTAACAATAGTGAATGAGATAAGTGTACAACCCAACACCTAAAAAAGGGACTCCTCTGCAACCAAAGGATTCTAAGTTCTGCTGCTCCAAAGACTTCTGAAGATATACCACCAGCATAACTTTTCTCTCCAAGTATGATTGATTAATGCCCTCCCCAAGGCCTCTATTTATACTTAGGGAAATAGAGCAGTTTCGAAGGTTGAGGAGGTTGAGACAGTTAATGATTAGGGATTAACAAATATCCATTAATCGTGTTATATTATTTTTAATGTCAAAAGCAGGCATACGCGAATATTGATACTAGAAACCCACGTATGACATGCGAGTTGCTATAAGGGAAACCGGTGTACAAGTATGTACATGGGTTGCAATGAAAATACTTGCGTACAGTATGTGATATGCTGTGGAGATAGTCGTGTACATACGCGAGTTGTTGTGGAAAGAGTCACGTACAGAAATCAACATATAAAAAGGTAAAAATGGCAAGCTAGGTGGATAGTGAATGCATCTCATGTCATGCCCATCTATAGTGTTTAGGAAACCTTAAATCCATAAATGTCCTTTTGTGTGCCAACAGATGAAGTGTCGGCACTCAGATGGAGAAGTGCCATTTGGGTTGATAACAGATGCCCCCTAATGTGTGAGGTCAGAGGGAAGCGATGGACGAAATACATTATAATCACTATATTTGGAGAACTCAAAAATCCAATGGAGAAGAGGTAGTACTTGAAACAAATACATAATAATGTCATACACAAAGTCATATCTAAGGATGCTATGTTCAATATACTGGAACACTAGCTCCTTTACAATGTTTGAGTACATCATATAGTACATGTACAAGACCACGTATATTACAAAGGTGGATAGAAGCTACAATATACAATAATGATGAGTCTTCAAAGATCTGGAAGCTGTGTAGATAGGTAGAACATAATCTTACACAACTTAGTCCATAAACAGGGAACTAAGGTATTCATAAATAATCCCAAAGAACCAGTACAATCCAAGCCATGTGAATAGATGTAGGTTGAAGTCAAACATGGAGTTGATTCAACAGATTGTCAATCAATAGGTGATAATCGACAACTGAAGCAAATGATGGAATGACTTGATATCTATATCGTGTTAATGGAATATGTGTTGAATTGTTATACTAGGGAATTATTGATATTATTTAGGATAATCATATCAACATTATGCCATGCTTATAATTTTTTTCAAGTTTTTTTTAATTATTTGCCATTTTTTTTTCCAGCCATGGTGTAGGTAGAACCAAACAGGTATTTGTCAGACCTGTCTTCCTCCAGCGAGGGGAGTTTGGGAAGGCTAGAGGAAAGTGAGACATCTAGTAGGTCTACAAGGGCTAGATCAACTAGATTTCATAAGATCAGAATAAAACTCAATAAACGCATGGAATTTTTTCCCAAAGGAGGGGGTTCATGTTCCTATGATGATGAGACAGTAGGAGACATAGAGGTGCCCTTAATGTACAATCGCCTAGTGAAACAATGGGTTCCTATGGATATTCCTCAAGGAAACACTGATTTTTTTTTGTGAATGAGAGGATATAGAGGATTTCACCATTGCCATTACATGGATTGGGGTTGTTTTGCATGGATGGAATAAAGGTTGGATACAACAGATGTACAGAATCGATGGAGTATGTTGGATCCTCTTACAAATACAATGATGGGATGCACTTGGTCCAATATACACCAAGTATGCATAGATATGGGTTGTCAGCAAATTATATACAACTGAAAGACAAAGATCAAAGTAAAGGAGCAATGTTGTACATTGACGGAAGGCCAAAAATAACTGGCAATATTGTGGGGCTTATAAACAGTACAGAACAAGGGTCTACACTTAAGCAACCAAATTGCGTATTCGATTCATGTGAAGGAAACCGTGTCTTTGTATGTGCCATTTAATCAATAGTTGCTGGTGAAGAACTGCTTATTAATTACAATTGAATCGTGTAGATACAAACACGACTAGTATGGTTTTGGTACATCCAACAATTTACCCAACCTTTTATTACTTATTTTAACATCTATAGGATTTTTTTGTTAGCATATAATTATAATTTTCTAATAAATTTCCTATGTTGACTTTGCAGGGAGGTGATCGGGGGCACATCACCCTAGCAGAAGGTGAGATGAGTACACTATCTACGAGGCAAGAGGTATACATCAAAATGTTATGTTTTAAAATTGTTTTAGTGAATATTCTAGTTTTTTTAGGTAATATTTAGTATGTTTTTGATGCAGGGTTCTCTCAGGAGAACCTCCCTCTCTGTAGATGTTAGTAGACTTGAATCAAGGTGGCAGGTATACATCGATATTGCCATTGTAATAATTTTAGGATGGACAAACATATCTGTTGTTATGTATTTTCATTAGTATATTCAGTTCATTTATATAATCTTATCTATTTTCCATGTAGAGTGTTGATCAGGGAAGCCAACCGGCTATTGATCAGCCGACTACAGCATCGGGGAAACATGTAAACATGAATGTAATTCTTCATTTGAAATACTTTAAAATCATACATGTATATATTTTGTAGCATATTGTTTATTTTGTTATGTTTTTTTTCATTTTTATGTTTGCATTCATGATGATAATGTTGTCTACTTTTTTTGCAGGTTGATGATCGAGGAAAGTCCCCAACTGTTGATCAGACGACTGGAGCCTCGAGGAAACTTGTAAACCTAAATGTAATTCCACATTCTAAATACTTCAAAATTGTACACATATAAAACATGTAGCATAATGTTTATGTTTTTATGTATTTGTTAGCTTTTGTATATTGTGTTCATTGTGATAATGTTCTCTACTTTTTTTGCAGGTGGATGATCAGGGTAAGTCCCCAGCCGTTGATCAAATCACACCCTCGTCTAGGAATCAACTAAACCTATATGTAATCCTATGAATCTACCATGATAGACAATTTTGTTAATATAATTTTTTGTGCACACTATTGCTTCAAAGACCAAGCAATGTTTTATATATTTCTGTTGCAGATAGGGGATTCGGTTTATGAAACACCACCTCAACACTCTTTACAGTTTGAGGTCTCCCAGTTTATGCAAGATAATGAAATTAGTAGGTCTGCAGACTTGTCGAGTGTGCTATAGAAGACCATGGAAAAACAAAATGAGGAAGTGCTGCTTTCGACATTGACAGTTCCACTTACAGAAGAGAAAAAATCAAAGATTCAATTTTTGTTACAGAGAATTCGACAATTGCAAGTAAGTTCCCAAATAATAATATAAATTCATTTAAAAATTTACAATATTTAATTTTATATTCTATTGAACTTATAATACAATGGTTTGAATTTACAGGAAGATATGCAGCTTTACAGTGCTGGTCAAGGTGTTGTGGGTCCCAGTGAGCAAACCATTCCACGTACACCACATACTGCTCCCTTATTTTCCACTAAACAGTTGAAAACATGCTCTGTGACACCCTTGAGGCCAATAGAGGGTGCAGCCGATGCTGACTGACCCACATCAGATGCTACAGAAGAAGGGGTGGATGTAGGGTTAGATAGAGAGGTGGATGCATTTCCTAGATCTTCTCGTGTCACTAGAACTGGTTCAGCAGTGACAACAGTTTTGGTGAACGATGAACTGGTTCTAATAAAGATAGAGAAGATTCCAGGTGATTATAGATTGTTCAATTTAGTTTTTATAATTTGTGTCTAATATACCGATAATATTTTTTAATGTTAACTAATGATGGCATTAATGTTTTGCAAAAAATGATATATTTTATAAACATCTGAATGATTTGTCCTTCGAGATATTTGGGCCCACCATCCACATAAGGTGGGACAAGAAGGAAACATATTGAAAGGATGGAGTTGACTAATCGATTGGTTGGTCTGTTCAAAAAAGACACCTTTGATACATCGAAGGTACTACAAAAGGCTGGACAACATCTAAAGATAGTTCGAGACCAGTATAGGGTTAACATAGAAAAGAACCCTAGGTATCAGTGCCCTCCAATGATTCCATCTAGGGAGTGGAAATACCTGGTGGAAGATAGAAAAGAGAAGGGTCTGAGAAAAGCAGGAAAGATACTGACAGGAATAGGGAGGTATACAATACATTCCAAAATGTAATGGTAAGACTTATTATTATTAGTTTTTATATCAAATTTGGAACATCGACTAACATAATTCAACACTCGATTAGGTTGTCAGACACATCTAAGGCCACCAAGGAAAGAATGGAAAAAGTTGGTCCACACAAGCTTGGGCCCAGTGTTTATTCAAAATTGGCGGCCCAATATGTAAGCATCGAAAACCCAAAACTGCATCCAAATAATATACAGAAAAATATTTTCATTTTATTCTGGAAAAAATGTAAAACTAATGACATAATGCAAATATGTAGGTCGACCAGTTCAAATAATTTTCCACTCAGGAAGAGATGAAGCTTGGATTCAAATAGAGCTTTGACATCATTGTTGGACGCTGGAGAAGCTTGTTTGGGCATACTGCACGAGCTTCTGTTGATCCATCTGGTGTGCAGGTATATAAAAACTATTTAGTTTAATGATAATTTATTAGTTCTCATGCAATTGATTTGTTATAAAAAATTAACATAAATTATTTATTCCCTTTTTAGCAAGAAAGTAATGATCCCGCTCATGTCGTGGATGTACACCAGCTAGACGAAGATCATGCTTCGATTCTTGGTAATGAATTTATTTATATGCTACTATTTTGTATAGATAATTGCAGATGATGAACACTAATTCTAATTCTACACAATTCAACCGCAAAGCATGTAGATGCAGATAACACTGAACAAGTTGAGCCTGTACATGATAATAATGAACATGTTGATGATCCCATGCCAGGTAAAAAACACCTCCGTAATGTTTTTTTAAATGAATTACTTGTATCTATAAAAATAAAAATATAATAATAAAACATTTTGACATTATTGCAGAAATTCATTGCCCCTCGCCGCAAGTTCAACCTTGCGAGCATTCAAGTAGGGAGATCGAGGATCAGATTTCGATAGATGAGCTTCTAAGACTAACTATTTAAAAAGAAGAAAAGTAAAAAGGAAGTGACTAAATAAATTTTGAGTAATTCTTATTTATAATAAAAAAAATTACATGGTTTTTTCCTCTCTTTCATGAATGAATGGTTAAATGAATGGTTTACTGATTGTTTTTATCGACTATTGACTAAATGAATGGTTTAATGAATGATTGAATGAATGGTTTAATGAATGGTTTAATGAATGTTTTTTCAGCTATTGAATGATTGAACGGTTTAATGAATGATTTAAAGAATGATTTAATGAAAGCTTCTTTCAGGTATTGAGTGAAATAATTTGTAGTAAATTGTTATTTGCAAGTAGATGGATTGGGTTTGGGGAATTGAAAGTGATGCGAGGGGGGGAGGGGATGTAAGAGCTTCCACCTTCACGTTGTTGGTCATGTTTAGTAGAGAATATTAAATTATTCTCGAAACATAGACGAGCTCAATTAATGGTAAGGAAGAATACATTAAAAATAGCTATTTCTATAATTTTAGTGTTTAATTTTTACTATTGCTATTTGAATCCTCCATTGGAACTTGTTACAGATAGCGTTGAGAAACATTTTCATAGTTAAGAGACAAGAAATGGTGTTTTGAGGTGAACGATGGCCCTATATACATAGGGTTTTTGGTTCTCCATGTTTTATTAGGTGATCTATTATTAACAATTAATTTACTTGAATAGTTAAATAGTATTGTAATTTACATTGTAATAGTATTGAATTTATTGAGATTGATTTTGTTATTTTCATAAACAAACAAAAATTTATTTGATGGGCCCTAACTTGAGACTATTGCAACATGACAAAATTTGAAGTATGTTGAATGATGTTTTGAAAGGTAAAGCAGAAGAAGACAGTGCAAAGCTCCACAAATCAAGGCATAATTATGTTTTCTTTTGTTTGATTGAACTGTGTATTGGGTATTTATGCATGTGCGCACACATAAATTTAGTGGATGATGGTGATTACCATACATTCAGGTGAACTTTGTTCTATCTGATCTAAAAAATTACCTTAAATAGTTTGATTTATCAGGTTGTTTCTATGAATGAATAACTTGGAAAAGAAACTTCTGGTCTTTATGAATGTGTAAGTTGTAGAATCCAGTCTTTTCAAAAATATTTTTAAAAATATTCCCAATTCTGAGCACCCATGTAGTAGTGTGTGAAAGTTTTGGTCACATTGGGAGCATTTCTGAGTAGCAAAAAATAGTAAAACACCTTGTGAAAGATAAATATGACATAATCCATTGATTCATTTGATGTCTTATTATATACCTAGATACACCATTATCATAATCAAAAGAGACAGAGAGATTTCTTAGAAGAAAAAAAGTATTTAAACAACCAATTAAATTGCTATACAATATTTCACATTTGTATAAGGACACGATCGCACAAGCTTAATAAGCTAGAATTAGTTTAGGTTTGTAAAGAGGACACTATTGGTTTTAAAAAAATGCATACATTTGGAACAATGACATTTTATATGCAATACTGGGGAATTGGTTTCCCATCACCTAGAGTCTGCCCAGGTTCAATAGTTAGGCTTGTTTCATGTTATTTTAAGGTCAATGCAGGTGTTTCATGTTATTTCATGAGTAGGTGTGTATATTCTTCAATAAGTTCGTTAAATAGGAATCATTAATCTAGTATCCTATCAAGCACATTTTGTACCACTCAATGATATCTAATTTCGAAGATAATAAAAATGTTGCATATACTTCTTTCCTTGCTTGACCAAATCATCAGTATTAGGATCCCCCTGTTGGTGAAATTGTCATTGATGCCAACATGTGACTTGCAGTGGCCCCACGGGATGTCCTTGGACCCACAGTTGGTAATCTGATAACCCTGCAACCCTTGTTGGGGTCATGGAGCTCCTGTATGATGATGATGACCTTGAGGTGCAAAGTTAATGGGTGTGAGGTGCAAGGTTCAAAGACTTGAAGAGCCTACTTGGTGACAAGTGTTTGCATGTTTTGGCATTGCTTGGCACATCTTTGAAGTCTGTTTGTGACTATTTTTTTTTGCACAGGTTTGAAGGAAATTTCATAACTATTTTGGGGTTGTTCTTAAAGAATTAGTTAAGGTCCATTTTGGCAGTCTTCAGGACTGTTTAAGAGATGTTTTCAAGACAAAAAATTGACTATCTTAATGGGTGACTAATTGGTGACTATGGAAGCAGTAGAAGTTTGAAATTAAAGTTTACTTTCTCTCTGAAATTCATGTATGGACGAAGGTACTGGTAGAAGAGAAGGAAGTAATGCTGGACAAGTTACTTGGTTGACTCCACTCCCTGATTTTGTGAGTCGGTATCTATAGCAGCCAAAGGAAAACACACCTATCCTTCAACAATTATATTCATAGCTGTACATAATGATTATCATAGGTTAATATGACAATCAAAGTGAAATGACAGCTTGATGATAGTTTGACTTAACTCCATTAGCTGGTCTTGAACTATGTTTATTGAAACTAGTTGTGAACAGTGATTATGCTCATGTCGGCTCCATTTATCTTTAAAAAAAAAAACATCAAATATTTTCTGTCGGCCCAATAAAAACTAGAAGTCGGCCCAGAATAAGAATTAAAATATTTTTTAATTCAAGTCGGCCCCCAAAAATTTGGTTTAAAATTTGTATAAATAGACCCCTCACGTACTCTCATTTGATATAAAATTTTCGGTGGAGTATTCTCTAAGGCAGCCGCAGATCAGAAAGGAGAATCTCGTGGCAGCAGAGAAGGATTATTTTTTTATCAGTCCCAGCTTGACTGAGGTGCAATTCGTGGCAGCAGAGAAGGAATATTTTTTTTGTCCCAGGTTGACTGAGTCGTGAGTCCTGAATGTTTACAGCAGAAGTGGACTGTTTTCTTTATTTTTTTTTCTCTTATAGAATCTCGTGAAAAGGATACTCTCAGCAGCAGAGAAGGATCTGAGGAAGCAACAGTGAAGTTCTTGGATTTGAATTCAGTGATAGAAATCCTATCTCAGTAGCATATTAATTTTTTTATCCAAGCCACAGTCCAATGCTATCTGAAGGTCTTCACTACATTTAATATTTTATATGAAGCTTGGATCTAGCTCTGAAATTCGGGTGTTAAAGGGAGACTGAGGCAGGCACAGTTCTTGAGGAGGATCAAGCCTGGTTCTGTCCACTGGAGCATCAGCAACCACAGGAATATTTTGAGGCAGCCAATCAAACTCTGAGGCATCCAAGCTGCATAGTGTATTCATGATTTGCAGCTATTTTCAAAGATTGAAGCCAAACTGTTTAAGTTCAAATATGCATTGACAAGAAATGATTAAGTAAGAAGATAAGCAGTTGGATAAATTGGCAAGGTTTTATGAGTAGTGAATGAGCAGATTGGCTAAAGAAGATGATAATTGTTTATTGAGTTGACTTAGGGTGAGTGAATTTGAAGACAGTGATATGATGTGCTAGTGCTGGTTGATGATGCCTATACATAGCTCTTCATGATTACACAGTGAAATATTTAGCAAGTCTCAATGATGACAGTGATTGAATTGACAGTAATCTCTTACATGCATGATAATGATAAATGTTGACTAAGCAGTGTTAGGGCTGGTGATGGTGAAGAGGATTCTGCTGAGGTTTTCATAATTGCTTTCTGGAAATGATAACAATCTAGCAATTGACTAAGGTAGTGGACTGAAAGAAAAAAAATTCAGGCAGCATACACAAAGTTCAAGTTTTTTTTAAGGCTCTCAATGGTGACCAGCAGTAGCAGCAAGCTACCATATCTACACGCTGTGATGAGGTAGGATCATACCAACTTGTCTTGGAGACCCTCGGTGGTGAACAAGTCTGAACTTGATTGAGGTATGTTAATGGCATCTATGTTTTACAGTCTTAATTTTGAAATATTAGCAGCAAACAATAACCCCATACATGGAGTAAATAGCCACAGTCTAGTTGTGTTTGAGTTTTATCATAAGTCTGAAATTATTCACTGAAGGACAGTATCAGTTAATACATGAACTAAAGTTTGTACAGTAGACAAGAATGTACAGTCAAATATATACAATGGCATGCATAAGTTCAGAATTGACTGGTTCTACATGACTTATGAAGTTTGAGGGTGTGTATAGTAGTGTACAAGTAGTAGTACACCAGTATGTAAAGTGTGATGTGTGAAGTGATAGTATGTGTAAGTGATATGACAAAGAACTGAGATGACTGAGTCAAAGTCTGACCAAGACATGACTGTCTTTGAGGCTTAACTATATGCATATTCAAGCTTATAGGTAGCCAGAGGTATTCTTAGTTTTAAAGATTATTGTGAAGGACAAAGGTATGATGAATGACACATCTTAGAGCAGCAGGAAACTTATATATGACTAGACTTGCATGAGCAGTGTATGAGAAAACCTCTTCATGATTGCCAACATTGATTTGACAGTTGAACGGATGGTGACAGACACAATTGAGTTGACTGGGCAGTTACAGCCACTGAAGTGGGTTGTGACATAACTAGTGCCAAATGCAGAGCAGATTGATATGATGATTCTGACAGCAGCATGATGTATGCATGGTTATGATTAGAATGATGTGCCTGACAGAATGATGATGTGAGCAGCAGGGATGATGAGCCAAGATGATGAGCAACATTGATGGGAAGAAAAGATGAGTAGATATTAATGAGCAGCAGTGAGTAGTGGTACAACAGAGTTGATGTGATGAGCAGAGAAGATGAGCAGCTTTGATGTGTCAGAGATTTCTTGATGGTAATACATTGTAAAAGCAAGCTTGTCTTGATTTTGAGGTTAGGATACCTCAACCCTTCTTAGCAGGGTCTAAGAAAACCAGGCAGGGTCCTGGATGCAGAGTAGGTGCTGATTTTGCCCAACGGTTGTAGCCGAACCAAACTAATATAAAAAGATTACAAATTCATATGGCGTTGTGTTCTTCTATGTTATGGTTCTTGATGAGTTAAATGCTATGATATATGTGTTTATGAAATGTTTATGTGATTGATTGTTGATGAATTGGTAGTTATCATTGTCAAGCTAAGAAAAGGTTTAAAATTGGCTTTACATTGATTCCCCCCCCTCTTAGTGTCAACAATTGATATCAGAGACGACCTTCGTAACAAGCCTAACAAGCTTGAAGGAGATCCTTAGACACAATGGAGGAGAAGAAAGAGCCATCAAGCAATGACGTGCCTGTACTTGATATTACAGATTATTTCAGTTGGAGGAGCAAAATGAAGGCTTATCTGAAGAAGTTTGGTGTTTGGGAAATTGTTATTAATCCACCCGCTCCATCAAACAAGAAAGGAAAAGCAGCTGCACAGAAGGAAGTAAAGAAGGACAACATTACAACCTTGAAGTTCCTCTTGGATGGACTTCCCAACTCAGTGAAGGAAAGTGTAGGAGAGAACACTTCAGCAAAAGACCTATGGTTCACTACTACATTTTGACCAAAAATCCAACGGCCGTCATGTCGGATTTTCGACACTTCCCTGTCGCATGTTCGACACTTTGATTTTTTGTTAAGCGTCGGAAACTTGTCGTCGGATTTCCGACACCTAAATAACTGTCGGTTAAGCGACAACTAAGTAACCGTCGGTTAAATTTAAAGCGTCGGTTAAGCGACGGAATATCTTCGACAGTGGTGAAAGTTTTTAAGAAAATAGCCTTCATGCCGTCGGTTAAGCAACATAAGGACCGTCGGATAAGCGACGGATCTTAGGACGAAACGTCGGAAAAACGACAGATATCTACAAAAAGCGTTGGAAAAGACACAGTTTAAAGTGTCAGAGTTGCGATGGATATCTACAAAAAATGTCAGAAAAGAGACAGTTTAAAGCATCGGAGTTGCGATGGATATCTACAAAAAACGTCAGAAAAGCGACAGTTGAAAGCATCGCTTAAGCGACGCCTGTTGAAATTTTTTTTTTTTTAAATATTGTGAAAATATTGTGCCAGTACCATCGGAGTGAGAGTTTACCCTTGTAACAAACTTGTGAGTAGTTTTGGGCACCATTGTTCTCCCGTGCAGCTGTAGGAATGTTGGCGACTATGAGGTCCCCACTTCTTTGCAGTAAATGGCTAAAGTACTGACAATGAAATAAATGCAGGGTAAACCTCGATCATCTGACATAGGGCTGCAGTGAAAATTGCTGGAGCTTGAAAAGACCATGCTGGAACCTTAAACTGTCAAAACCGTGGTAGAGATCCTAAGTATTATTATTATTTTTTTTAAAATATGCTTTTCATTGAAAACTGTGGAAAAGAAAAAAAAAATTGGAAGAAGATCACATCTTGTCTTTGTCCAGTTTGTGTATTATTATGGCATGGATGCATGTTATGCTTCTCTGTTCTGTCCTACTTGAAAGATTGAATATAAGTATGTTGATTCTCTTGGGTTTAGAGTGATCCAATC